>JARLTB010000280.1:1812500-2392500 GCA_030141615.1 Unio pictorum
TTGGTCAAATGCTGATGACAAATCGAGGAGAGTGAGGACTGTAATCTTTGCACTATCCAAAGCAGCAGAGAGAATGTCATTGTATACTTTCAGAAGTGTAGTTTCAGTACTGTTGGAAGGGCGATATGGAGACTGTACATTGCTAAAAAGACTGTTTGAATTCAAATGAGACACAGGTTGGGTTACAACAACCTTTTCTAAGATCTTTTTTATATGAATAGGTGATTATAATCTGGGTGGTAATTCTTTAATTCGTTATGGTCTAGTGTTGGCTTCTTCAGCAGAGGCTTTACGATGGCAGTTTTGAAAAATGATGGGAATTCCCCAGATGAGAGAGATATTAATAACATCAGTTAGTGAAAGCAATATTGTGTGTAATCACTCAAGCAGCAGTGATGTCGGAATTGGATCAAGTTCACAAGACTTTTGTACACTCTTCATCACGATTGTCCGTACTAAATCAATAGAGACAGGTTCAAATTTTCCTGATGGTTGTTGCTGAAATTCTGTATCATGACTGTATGGTGACGAGTCAATTGAAATTGTGTAGTCAAGCAAAATCTCTAATGGTTTGTCGTTTGGCACGGAAGAAATTTGCAAATAGGTCCGGAAGGTCTACTGGAGAGAAGGTAGTTGCAAGTGGTGTACATTTGTTCTTTGACATTGTTTTGTTAGTTATCTCGAAGAGCTCTTTGCAGCTGGAACTCTCCGTGATCTTAGTATTTTAGTGGGATAATTTGGCTAAATGGCCTATGTTTGTGACGTTCTTCTTAGCGGCTTCGTAGGTCTGTTTATGAATAGAGAGTCTGGTGGAAAGCCAAATCCTCTCGGTTTTTCGACGATGGCTTTTATCAGTGCGAAGCTGGTCCCTATCACTGCTATACCATGGATGGAGAACACTTTTTTTATTGATACTCTGCATTTGGTGGCTGGGGCATGTTTTTCAAGCAATGAACTCAGGCAGTTATCGAGTTATTCCGTTGTACGATGTAAGAAAGTTGTTAGGTTTTCTTGGATTTCACGCATAAATTTAGTTCTATTTATCATACGTATGTTTCTCTATGTAGCAAATAAAGGTGGACGGTTAGGGACTTACACGTCGCGATGGCATATACTGCAGAGGTGGTCTGATGCAAGTTAGTTGGATGCAAGGGTGGATTGCAGAATATTATTATCAGGTCTATAAAGAAACCTGTCTAAAATGTGATCAAGTGTATGGGTGGGTTGGTTAACTGACTGTTTAGTATTGAAAACATGAATGGAATCTAGGAGTTTTGACATGCATGGGTTTCCAGTACAGTCAAAATGAAAGTTGAAATCTCCAGGAATAATTAGGTTGCCACCTATCGAATTTCCATACTCCAGAAGATTTGGAAACTGCTCCAGAAAGAGAGATTCAGTCAGAATGTTTTTTTCTACTAGGAGGTGGGCGGTAAAGAGAGACAAAATGGACTGAGCTTTGTTCCAGTGTGAGTGTTGTTTTGACTAGTTCAAACGATGTGTGGCATAAATTGATGGTTGTGTTGTACTTAAGGCATTTTATCACGGAATTCTTTGTAATGACAGCAATTCCACCTCAGCGAGAGTTGCGGGAGAACGACTTGATCGAGTAATCGGTGGGTGTTGAATCCGCACACTTGGGTCCATCGCCTCATGTATTTAGCCAGGTTTCTGTCAGGAGGCAGGATACGATATTCTGGTCCTTGATAAAATTAACTGTTTATGTACGCTTTTCCGGTGATCCTACTGATTGAGCGTTGAATAATGCAATAAGTAGTGGTATCCCTGGGAGAGTTGACACAACAGTTGACGATTTCAGAGGAATTTTAACCAGGTTATCAAATTTAACGGTAGAGATTTTCAAATGTCTATCTGGATATACATCACATTTAATTTTACTATATGTTCTCTACATATATTTCTCAGTACTGACCTTTCAATTGTGTGACAATCAATACAAATCATATGTTAATCTAAAATGAATCATTGTCATTGGTTCACCGGATTGGTTCATTGGTTCACTTCCAGATCATCAGTAAGACCTAATTACAAACTGTGCACTGTGGCTTAAATACACACAGACAACCATTATCTGAGCTCATATTCTCAAGAATAAACAATTACCTTTAAATCCATACCAAAATTGAACCAATAAAACTCTTCTATCACAACCAAAAGGAGAGAGGAAAAAATGTTCTAAAAATAGACAAGAACTACATTCGTACTGAACTAGAAGTATTAATTGTGATGCGATTGCATCTGTTGAGGACGAAAGGGAGATAACTGGAATTTGTCTTTTTTTTCGACGCAAAGCCAGCTTTGAAACAACGTTTCTTTTTTCGCTTCCATTTACATTTAAGTAATGATGATCGTAGTCCCAGTTCGTTTAGTCTTGAGCAAAATGTGTTATCAAGAGCCATAGATACATACATACATACATACATACATACATACATACATACATACATACATACATACATACATACATACATACATACATACATACATACATACATACATACATACATACATACATACATACATACATTGACCGCTTCGGTCGCCAAGTGGTTAGAGCGTCCGCCGCGGACTCATCGACCTGGTGTCAGCATAAAGTGACTGGTTGGGACATCATACTTCATGTCACCGGAATGATGCCTCAGTGCTAGACATCACTATAAACTGCCACACTGCATCGTAGCGATATGACTGAAAAATTGTTATACATACATACCCATATATACATGCATGGATGCATACATATCTATCTATCTATCTATCTATCTATCTATCTATCTATCTATCTATCTATCTATCTATCTATCTATCTATCTATCTATCTATCTATCTATCTATCTATCTGTCTGTCTGTCTATCTGTCTGTCTGTCTCCTCTGTATTACCTGTCTTGATCTCTGTGCGTTTTACACTATCATTTTTGCACGTAATTACTGTATCTAAATCAACAATGTCAAAATGACATTTTCTTTGTCGTGGCCGCCTAAATGAGAGAGAGAGAGAGAGAGAGAGAGAGAGAGAGAGAGAGAGAGAGAGAGAGAGAGAGAGAGAGAGAGAGAGAGAGAGAGAGAGAGAGAACTTGAATTGTTTCTCCATCATCGAGACAAGGGGTGTTCACAACTGGAATGGACTCAATGTATATGCTATTTTCTACTGCCTGTCCGTTTTTCCAAAAATTATTGATATAAATGATAATTACTACAACTCTTAAACTCTCTTCGCAGGAATATTGATAAATGAGCAAAATAGATGAATATATGAAACCAAACATAAAATAAATGTAGTTATATATTCTGTTTCATTCAGATTGAATGCATAAAAATATTCGATGATAATATATAAAAAAGTACTCTTATTATGAAATACATTCCAACACACTGTATGCACGATGTCTTTGCTGGAATGCTCTAATTGTAAAAATGTGTATGTTTTGACAATTGACTAAAAATTGTAGTTTTGTAGATATTCTGATTGCAGAAATGGAGGAAATTCGACTAGTTTCAACCATACGATTTTCAGAAACGGAACTCGATAGATGGATCACTCATGGTAAACCTGGTCTTTGCCAAGGTATAACATGCCATGAACGATATATGATGCACGATCGTGAAAAGTATTGGGATTTAAGATGTCCGCTCACACAGATATATGTGTTGTTATGTGTTTGTAAAACTTTCATTCAGGCTAACTGATGATTAAAACACCATGCTTTTAATTTTTCGCACAAAATCGAAAATAAAGCTAGTCTGGCTCCCTCCTTCGTATGCTCCCAGCGTTACACTCGGTATACTAAATCAGGTGATCGCCGACGCCGACATGATTAAAACAAATGGCCTCACTTGGAGAGATCTATTAATCTAACCGTTGCACATTTTTTCTTTTAATATTCTCTTTCTTAATGACACATTTTAAACTTTACTAAAAATTATCTTTTGTTCAAGCTTAAGCACCAATTCGTCATATAATTTTTTATACAAATATTTTTACTAGTATGCAAATATTGTAGAAAAGGGTTCACACAACGATATTTTGATAATATTGCATATTGTACGCAGCGTCCTCTCAGAGATTATGTCTCCAATCGATTCTTTGATAAATGTTACGTTGGAATTGATATGAGTTGATGTACGACAGCCTTAATATATCCAAAGATTAAGAATAAAATAAGCATTTTTTTACGAAGGGTCGTAGGTACCCATAATTTTGCTTATATTGCACACTTCACACCATATTAAATATTCTAGTTGCAATTCATTCTTTGATTAATTTAACATTGATATTGACATCTCGTTCTACATGACACCTCAGACATTGTCAAATCTTAGGATCGAAATAACAATCCTAGTCAACGAGGAGGTGAAAAAGACGTTATTACGTTCAGTATTATATTTTCCTACTGCATCATGTAAAACAATATTTGAAGTCAATCTCTTGATATTTTTCATGTCGGAATTGACGCAAGCCAACACATGACATATTTCATTTTCCAAAGATATAAAACTAAAATGCAATCTCTGAAAAACAAATTCCATTCACAATTGATTCCTTCAACAAAGTGATTTAGCAGCAGCCCAACCAACCCTCAAAACTGGGGGATGGAGTTAAAATAACCACCAAACAACGTTTGTGGGTGGAATGAAATCCAGACGTAAGTTTGAGTGGAGTTATGTTAGAATGTCTTCCTATGCAACTATTTTATATTGATAATGATATATTATTTTACATAAATTATGTTCATTGCATGCCATCAGGCAGGGCACATTACTTACCTCAACATGATACAACTTTGTATATGCTGCTGTGCTTTATTTTCTTCATGAATTTTAAATTATTTCAATTCAATTTTTTAATTAAATATATTATAATATTAAATTTATCATACAATAATATTAAAGAGTTATTCTGCATCCCTGTCGGTTGTTCAAAGTCGAGTGTATGTCTTCACCGACTGATTAAACTTCGATCTGAGGAGGTCAGTTTATTATTGAAATAAAAAGTCACAAGAAACAAATCTATTACAAAATAAAATAAGAGCAAACGAAATACTTATTTTGGTATTCGAAGTAAAGAGATTACTGTTGATTGAGTTTAGAGTGTGTTCTGATTAAAGAATAATAAATTCGTGACCGGAACTATGATTCAGTTTACGTGGAATTTGTGTTTGATGATATTTTGGTCTTGAGAGGTGTCAGTCAATTTTGATTTTCGATTAATGCTGTTATAGCGATGACATACACAAAATATGATTCTTCTGGAAGATCACCATTATATGTATTCAGATCTAACTTCAATAAACTGTGAAGCATACTATTGATAGCAAATAATTGATGATTAAGCGAAGCATTCAAGATTGTCATCGAAGATCAATGGATCTCCTATGCTGCAGCCTAAGTGTTTAAGCAGTCATCATAGGTTTGGTTGGTTGCGTAAGCTATGTCTTATAATAGATGTTTCGACTAAATTGGCATTCATGACTCCCCGTGAAATACACAGATGATGAAATGGATCAATCTCCGTAAATATAACCATTTTCCTACTTACTTGTTAGTGTGGCTGATAATCATTTTCTATTTAGATTTCAGTCAGCACTGGAAAGACTGATACGTCTTGGAAATCTATGCGAAAAGTACTTACAATATCTAGTTTACTTTGTTATCAATAACCGTATGCTATAAAGCAATACTCAGTACACGTATTCTTTATTTTACAATAGAAAACCAGCAGTTGCGAATTCTCTTGTCATGTAGGATATGTCGACAAAACCGCATCAGTTTTGTTCTTCAATGTGGACATTTAACCTGTTGGAGCTGCTCAGAGCCGCTTGTCAACTGTTCCATTTGTGGCACTCCGATTAGAAACAGATATGGCATCTACCTACATCCTCCATATTAAAAGGACAACCAAGAGACGTTTTATATTTTGCTAATCATTTTTTTTTCATTGTAATAAAAGATTTCGTAAATCCTAGGCATTTGAGCAAGAAACATTCAATGCAGACATGAATTTTCAGGCATGTTTTAAAGTCACCTGATTAGCAATTAATTATTGACCAATTACATATCAAGAGTACTCAATTCCATAAGAAACCAAATCTACATTCCTATGTTTGTCCTCTCGTGATTCGTGTGGCAGGTGCGTGCCATTTCTTTAACGAGGTGGAATAATGTTTTACCAATACTGACATGTCGAGGTCTTTCGTCTCATCCGACAACCCTGTTAGAATGTTAAAATGTGTGTCCTGTTTTTTGCTTGAAAGTCTTTGAATGTTTCTTTTTATCCTAACAAGTTCATTACAATTCAATTTTTTTCAGAGCCATGAATTCAGTGACTTAATAAATTCTTGAATTCCACTTGCCCACAGGATATTTCGGATGGCAGTTGTTTTTAGTGCTTTAATTATTCATACATTCATACTTTACTCATTAGCGCCAAGTGAAAAAATAATTTTTTTTTAACGTCATAATATTGAGGTTCAAGGAGAAAGCATTGCGTTTTTACGTTATACTATTGCGTTTTTACGAAACACTATTGCGTTTATCGGAAACAGGAGAGAGCATCGTTTTTTATACATTGGATTTACTTTTAGATTGATTTTTAGAATATGACGGATGTATTGGACAGATACACATTTTAGATTAAATGTTTAAAAAATATGTATTAGGAGTTTCAGCACATAATCGTCAAATTGTATATCGCAGATGCACTCTAAAATAAAAACTTGAATATTCGACTGTAGAGGAAGGAAAATAAGACCGATCTCATTCAGGTAACTGCATTTCGTGAGAAAGGAAGAAATCTTTAAAGAAAACTGATAGAAAAGTCCAGTCAACTAAATATCAGTGTATTCTGCAATACATCGACTCTAAATGTCCTATACTTGTGATGATTCCCTACAATTTTTATTCCAATGGGAACTGAAAGCATGTTGCAGTTATACCTTAAGAAACGTTCAGATGTTTTTGCTTAGTGACAGAACTTTCAAAGAATAAGAAAGACACAAAAACATGTAAAACTGTTAAAAAATATTTTTAGATTGTAATACATATTTTATATACAGTTTATATTTTATGTCAATGTCAATATACAATTTTATTACATGTTTGTGATAAGGGCCTTTTCATTTTTATGACCGTTTTTAAATAATTACTATCAGGATGTATGTAAATATGAACAGTATTTCTGAATAGAGATAATTTGGTTTTTTCTCGCACAACAATAGATAAGATTTCAGGATTTTGTTTTTGATTTATTATGAGATTAACAGTGCAAACATAGATCATATTATATTGTCTAAGTCTGCAAAGTAGTTTGCTTCATTGAATTTAATATGTTATTATTTTGTTTCGGAAGTTACATTTTATCAAATATGATACCTATAGTGCATATCTTTTTTTAGTGTTGAATTCTGTCGTTGGGAAATTGTAATGTATCAAATACAGCCACTGGTTACATTGGCGAAATGTTGTAGTACATATAACTGATCAGATTGTACCAGACCGAGATTTTCAACATTTACGGAATCGGTGATAGTCTATTTAGGCAGTGTGAATCAAATCCGTATTCCATGATCGTTTTACTAGTTTTTTTATAGTTTGTCTAATATTTATTATGTAACAGTGTATTTGCCTTACAGACATGTTGTAGTGTTTTGACTTGGTGGTACATTGTTGGGTTTCTGTTTAGGTCTTTTTAATTAATTTAACTTATTGATGGTACTGATCATGTGCATGGTCAGTTACGATATGCACCGTCGTTTATGTGGTTTGTCCGTTGATATTTACAGTTATCTTTCTCGCACAAGCAATTCTTTTTATTATAAATACACCAATTGTTGAATTATCACATTTTGTTTTATGATAAACATTCATCTAAGGTTCTCATTCCTACCATTATTTCTTCATGTAATCTCAGAAGTCTTATTCCATGGGTTTCATTGAACTGAGTACCTATTGTTTTATTATCCATATTGACATGTATCCATTGTACATGAAACACACCGTGACCGTATTGTAAAGTTTGCATAATTAGTATACTTACATGGTATATTATCAATTTCCAGATGTGTCTTTTTTCCTTGGAAGAAGTTTTGTTAACATATTGGGCTAGAAACTCATGAATAAGGTTTGTGCTGTTCTTGGAGTTTGTTTCATTTCGTTGTCATTGTCATGTCGCCTAGGATTAATGTAGCAAAAGGGCGATCCATCTGCTAAAGGAAATATTGCATTCTTTCACAAAGGTATTGTAACTGCATACAAATCATGTTCATTTCGCACATGGTTTTAATTGTTTGCAATTTTTTCTTAATCTTGTCAGAAATGTGTGATGAAGTTTGCCGTGTTTTCTAATGTGTCCAATAAATATGTTTTATAGTCTTGTCAGGTTTTATGTACAAACTAATCCTAAGATTATGTGCAGTATGCGATGTTTATATACATTATTTTGTCTAAAAGCCAACCTGCAATATATTTTATGCGCAGATAAATATCATTGAACTACTTGAAAAGCAGTTTTGCCGTTGAAAATGTTTTGCACAGTTTGAACAAACAGTTCTAAACATACATTACTTCTCTGTCTCCCCTCTCTCTCTCTCTCTCTCTCTCTTTCTCTCTCTCTCTCTCTCTCTCTCTCTCTCTCTCTCTTTCTCTCTCTCTCTCTCTCTCTCTCTCTCTCTCTCTCTCTCTCTCTCTCTCACACACACACACACACACAATGTACATAAATACATACAATAGTGTGAAGGTTCACATCGTCGTGAATACTGATGCTCTGTGACAGTGTACTGCCAAAGTAGGTGAAGTGGTTCACTACGCTGTGGTTTTAGCCGTTGACGGTGATGTTGCGCTCCGCTCAACATAGGGCTTGTCAGGGATCAGCTGATGCAGGACTTTGGTCTTCTTGGTACTTACGGTGAGATCAAAGCTTGTGCAGGAGCTGCATAACGTGTCAACATTGCATTGTATTTCAGCTTCTGCGCCAGTATTGAGAGTGCTGTCATCAGCAAGTAAGAAATCCCTGATGGTGTCTGTCATGACCTTGGTTTTGACGTGAAGACTCCTGGAATTGAATAGTTTTCCATCTGTAAGGTACCTGATGCCGATTCCAACCTCTCTATCTCTGCAAGCATTAGTCAGCATGGCGGTGAACAATACACTGAACAGTGTCGATGTCAGAACACATCCCTGCTTGACACCATTGGTTACTGGGAATGGCTCAGATGTCTTTTCATTGTGATGGACTCGTGCTTGCATGCCATCAAGGAAATGCTGAACCATGGATATCAAATTTCTTGGGTATCCTTACTTGGCCATTACCTTCCACAAGCCTTCTCTGCTGACAGTATCAAAGGCCTTAGTCAAGTCTACGTAGATGGAGAAACGATCGGTGTTTTGCTCTTGACATTTCGATGGTCCCACCTTATTTTCGGAATCCACTCTGGCTTTCTGGCAGTAGTCCCTGGTCAAGATATGTAGTGAGGCTTTTCAGTAGGATTCTGGCGAGTATTGTTTCCTGCAATTGAGGGTAAGGATATACCTCGGTGCTTGTCGCAGGCTTGACGGTTCCCTTTGCGCTTATACAGGTGGATTATGCAAGCGTCTTTGAATTCTTGGGGCTTCGTCTCATGACGCTATGCCAAGAAAAACAGTTGGAGCATTTCTATTAGGGCTTTAATCTTTTCCGTGTAGAGTTCAATTGGGATGGAGTCTGAACCAGGTGCTTTACTACTGGAGTGCAGACCTATCGTTGTAGGGTCATCCCTGGCGTTGTTGATTGTATTCGGGGGAGACGACCAAACGTCAAAATTGATGGATGAAGGGAGGTTCAGGACGCCGTCAATGTGTTTAACACGTTGTTGATTAATCCTCTTTTTGTCAGCAATTATTATGTTTTAGTCTGCGCTATGAAGGGCGGATGATCCAGAGAATGTAGGTCTATACACCTTTTCAGGGCATTGTAGAAGTTCTTCATTTCATGCTGGTCTGTGTAGCACTGGATCTCATCAGCTTTGTTGCTCAGCCATGTGTCACGCATCTGGCGCAGCTTCTACTATACGTATGTTGTTGTACGCATCTTTCCAAGTGCACTTGGGCTTATTGAGGTAGGTTTGAAGAAGGTTTTGTTTTCCATACAATAAAACTGCTTGATCTCATGGCAGTTATCAATACACGGGTCTTGATGCTTTCTGGTTGATGATCCTAGGATTTCCAAAGCTGTGCTGTAGAGCAGCGGTCTGAATGCCGCAAGTCTGTCGCCATATTCTGGTTGTCGAGAATGGTTCTTCCTGGGCATCCGCGAGAGTGTGTTTGGTCCTTTTGCATTTTCCCTTGGGGATGTTTAGTCGTTTAGGAGCATTCTTTCCCTCTGTGTGTCTTCTGGGCTGAATGCAGATGTTAATCATGGTAATAATAGGGAGTTGGTCTGGGTTGTGGTCAGCGTCGCCCCATTACTTGGACGCTTGCACATTTTGCCTGTTTCTCTTCCTGATAATGACAAAGTCGATGAAGTGCCAGTGCTTATAACGTGGGTGCATCCATGACGTCCGGTTACGGGAGGGAGGTGTAAGAACATTTTGGTGATCAACAGTTCATGCACGGCGCAAGTATTGAGCAAAAAGAGACCGTTACCGTTACAGTGACCTACTCGGTGCTTTCCTAGCTCTCCATCCCTGGGAACGTCAGCAATGATGGAGTAAAGATCCTCATATAAATTGACCTTCACTTCATCTGGGTTGATCATGGTTGGATCATATCAACTGATGACGGTAAGGTGCTTACTTCCAGGCAAGAATGGGATTTCATGGTCACTTATCTGTGGTTTACGCCCATGCAAGGTCCAACAAATTTGCCAATCAGTGTTGACTTCACTGCAAAGCCTACACCAGCCTCACATCACCCTTCACTTCCTCGGCCGCGCGAAAAGGAAGTGTATCCGGAGCACCCTTTTCAGAGAGTTTACCTTTTCCTGCTCGAGGCAGCAATGTCACGTTGTATTTGCTTCTCCTCTGAAGTCTTTCTGCACCGTCTCTGACCATTTAGATGAGAGCATTCCATGCGCTACGTAAGAGGAACAATTTTCATTTTCTATTTTTTATTTTGGCTGCTGAATTATGGTCTCACCTTCATCGGTATTTTGGCAATGGAACTTTGAGCTGGTAATATTTATTGTACCTTTTCTAGCCCCTTCCGCATGCCGTGGAGGTGAGCAGTGCATTCATGAGGAGTGTTGATCAGTCAATGAGTGGGCTGCCTGACTCCACAACTTCACCATGTCAGTGGTGTATGACTGTAATGGCTTAAAATCCAATGCAGGTTTGCGGCTACGGCTGCCAGTGTAACCGCACCTGCCGCATCGTCGTTTGACTATCACCACATGAATTTATTGGGTGATAAAATGGGACGGGTGGATGACAAGAATGACTTGCGCGGCAACTTTGGTTTAAGTGAGGAAGTGTTTAGCAATTCGTCGACCTCACTCTCTCGCCCAAAACCATCTGGGTCCAGTAGCACGACAACGTCGAGATGGCCGGAGACAGAGTTGAGTCCAGTGGATAACCAGGACGACATACGCGTCTCGTCTTGCTCTTAGCGCTCCAAGACGTTTTCCTGGTTTCGCCTTTCGGCCCATCGACCAGCGTTTGCCTCCTTCGCTAAGTTTGCCCAGTTACGTCGTTATATGTTAGGTGGACAAGTCCGAAGTCACCGTGGGTTTAAGACCTGTCGGCTACCCTTAATTCAATCGAGGCCATTCAATCAAGGCCTATTTCCCGGATGTGTGCTCTACGCATGCCACAGCATCTTGGTACCACAGGTGAGATCTGAGTGTGAATGTATGTATGCATGTATGTATGTATGTATGTATGTATGTATGTATGTATGTATGTATGTATGTATGTATGTATGTATGTATGTATGTATGTATGTATGTATGTATGTATGTATGTATGTATGTATGTATGTATGTATGTATGTATGTATGTACGTACGTACGTGTGTGTGTGTGTGTGTGTGCGTGTGCGTGTGTGTGTGTGTGTGCGTGCGTGCGTGCGTGTGTGTGCGTGCTTGCGTGCATGCGTGCGAGGGTATGTATGTATGTATGTATGCAACATGTTTTGGGGTGTCTGTTATTATATAAACAAAATGATTAATTTGCTCTATCACGTGTAGTTGTTATTGTAGGATTTAATGCCATTTTTCAACATAACATAGGCTATAAATAGCGCCCAGTATAAATGGTGGAGGAGTAATCCGGGGGAAATCCCAACATGAACCACGGACCCACTAGAAGCTACTGGAAAGCTTTCTTACATATCCACATTATCTGAATATGAGACTCGAACACACGCTGATATGAGATGGCAGTGATATGTAACGGTAAGCGTTCAGACAACTCGGCCACTCGAGTTCCCTGTTGGTTCATGACTATTTTAGATAAAAGATTGTAGTATCCTTAAGTATAGAATTTCTTTAAAATGAAACATGCGTGCTAAAGAGGTATATCAAATACTAAATTAAGTATCATTCGTTGGATATATTTGTTTCTGCACATTGTTCTTGAATACTCTGATTGTAAATTCTTGCATTGTATTTGTGTGTAAAACGTGTTTGAAGGAAAATGGGTTTTGAAAGCACGCGAATGCGTGTGATTAAAATATTATGCTTAGGTATGTAAGACAGAGAGGTATAGCAAATACTGAATTAAGTATTTTTCTTTGCATATATTTGTTTCTGCACGTTGTTCTTAAATGCACTGATTGTAAATGAAGGCATCAAGGGAGATTAGTGCATTCTCCTCAAACGCCACCTTGTCATCGTCCTCGATCTCACATTCATCCTTCTTCTTGTTATTATTGTCATTATTATTGTATTATTGGCATCCGTTAGTTTGGAGAGACGATGGAAGTGCGTCTATAAGAAATGTCCCAGTTGGTGGTTGTGCAGTGTCTTTAGGGACTATGTAACCCATCATGAGAGTGGCAGTCCGTGCTGAACTTGTTGCACTTGAAAGTTGACTCTGGTTTATGATGGAGCTGCTCTGAGATCGCGTTTCATCAGCCAGCAAGTGTAGCTTGTCCTCTTTGGCTTTCAGCCTAGTGATTAGAGCGTGTCGCCAGCTTGGTCTGTTTAGAACAATCTCTTTCCAGGTGTTGACATCGATGTCAAGGCTTTTATATAGCTCTTGCAGACATCCTCGAAGCGGATATGTGGCAGTCTGAATAACATTTCTCTACAGGCAAGTTCCGAATAAAGAACGGATGTGACGTTGGCGTATTATTGCGACCATGCTGGGAATCTTGGCACGTTCAAGCACATTTTTGTTTAGTACTCGATCACTTAAAGTGTTCAACTGTATGCGCCAGAGACATAGCATGTGCAAGACGCTTAGTATTTTCTTGTGTTATGGTTACAGTCCAGGTTTAAGCGACATACAGGAGAATACGTATAACTCAAACATGGTACATGGAGATCTATTGTTTAGGGTCAGCATACATGGTTGTTTCACACTCTTTGCCACAACATGGGTATAGTTGTTGATGCTATTCCAATCCGCTTGTTGAGTTCAGCATTGAACGATAAGTTGTTGGTGATGGTAGAGCCGAGATAATTGAACCTCTTCGTTGTTGTTGATGATAATGTGTTTTTTTTTTTGGGGGGGGTGCTTGATTTGTAGGTTCGCGTTCTAAGCCATCACATTTTTTATCTTGTGGCTGGTCCGCCCAACCTTACCGCATGCTTTCTCAGCGTGCTCCATTAAGTGCTGTAACTCAGCTTATGGGTAAGTGGCTAGAGCAGCATCGTCCGCGAAGAAAGTGTCCCTGATGGTTGCCCCACGACTTTGCTCTTGGCATTGAGTCATGCCAGGATGAGCAGTTTGCCGTTTGATGTCTTGTGCAGGCAGATCACTCCTGTGGACGTCTCAAAGGCATGCTTGAGGACAGCGAAGACGATGCCGAAGATTGTAGGGGCCAGGACGCAAACTTGTATGACTCCGCTGCGGATGTTGATTTTGACGTACGTCAAGCCATCGCAATGCACTGTGCCTTTCATGTAATCGTGGAGGAACTGAATCTAAGCTTAGCAGCTTTGTAGGGCATCCAACTGTCGCCTGGATTCCGAAGAGTTATTTTCTTCTTCTTCTTCTTCTTCTTTCTTCTTCTTCTTCTTCTTCTTCTTCTTCTTCTTCTTCTTCTTCTTCTTCTTCTTCTTCTTCTTCTTCTTCTTCTTCTCATTATTATTATTACTATCATTATTATTATTACTATTATTATTATTAGTAGTAGTAGTAGTAGTAGTAGCAGTAGTAGTAGTAGTAGTAGTAGTAGTAGTAGTAGTAGTAGTAGTAAAATGTAACCCGAAATCAAGCGGTAATTTCGGCTGCATAACCGCTTTCGATTAAATGCAGATCATATTTTCGATATTTAGTAAATCTCCAGGGAACGGAAAACATAGAAAAAGTGTAAATTATTTGTTACAATAGGACACCTCACAAAAGCTTACTGATTGAGTTAGTATAGAGATATCGCATCTCAGTAAGAACCAGAGTTCAATGATAGGATTAGAAACTGGAACTTCACCCAAATTTGATTATAATTCATATTTTTTTTTCGTGGAAGATGATGTCATTAATGTGACATTTGGTAGAAGCAGAAATTCTGACCAGGCGATTTATCGTATCTGAACAAGAACCAAAGTTCAACGACATCTACATATTTGTATGTAGTAAATGGGGTTAAAAAGGTACTAATTTTAAATTCATTTTTTATCTTCATGTTTCAGATGTACACAAGGCATTTAATTGAGCTGTACTTCACATATGACGAAATAACGATGATTTTATCAATAAAGCACAACATGACGATCTCTGTGCGTCATCTAAAACGGAAATTGCGTGAACTAAAATTGACAAGGAGGAAAGGCTATTCTGATTTAGAGACTGTGCTTTCATTTATTGAATATAAGTTAACAGCATCTGGACAGATGCATGGATACAGATGGATGTGTCCAAAATGCCTTTTAAATGGTTTGAAAGTGAAGAAAGAAAATATTAGACTCATGCTTTAGATACTGGATCCACAAAGAGTTAAAAGACGATGCTTACGACGCCGACAATACTTCTCCAAAGGCCCAAACTACTGCTGGCACATTGACTCATATGACAAACTTACACCGTATGGCTTGTGCATAAATGGCTTCATTGATAGATATTCCAGGGAATTAATCTGGTTAAAGGCTGGAAGATCTAACAGTGACCCCAAAATCATTGCAAAATATTTTTTTGATGCTGTTGAAGAAAATAGAGGATGTCCAACGTTTATGCGTGGCGATAATGTGCAGAAAAGGTCAGAGTTGCCGCTTTGCAAAAGTACCTTGTCATCTTATGGTCTGGATATTGAAAATGATATAACGTTTATATATGGAAAAAGTACTCTTAATACCAGGATTGAGTCATGGTGGGGAATACTTAGAAAAGAGTGCTGTCAAATTTGGATGGAACAACTAAAGGTACTTCGAGATAGTGGGTTATTCTCAGGGAATGCACTAGACATCAACCTCGTACAATTTTGCCTTATGAGGTTATTGCAGGTACAGTATATATACGTATCTGTATATGTATGTATGTATGTATGTATGTATGTATGTATGTATGTATGTATGTATGTATGTATGTATGTATGTATGTATGTATGTATGTATGTATGTATGTATGTATGTATGTATGCATGTATGTATGTATGTGTGTATTTGTGTGTGTGTGTGGGGGGGAGGTACATACATGTAGGTATGTATGCATGTTTCTCTTATTTTGTGTGTGTGTGTGGGGGGGGAGGTACATACATGTAGGTATGTATGCATGTTTCTCTTATTTCCGAAAATTTAAATAACTATAATTTACCCCCACCATCATACTTAATAAATTTATTTCATAAACAAATTTCTTCGGGGGAAAATGTCAAAGTTACTGATTTCAAAATTGTTCCAGACATATAAAGAACACACACAATGGATGATTCTGTGGTAATAATGTAATAATGTTTGTCGTTAGTATCACCTGATTTAGCTAAATATAATTGTTTAGTTTACATTGGCTTTAAGTACTGAATAAATTTCACCAGATTTGAAAACAAATTACATATAGTCTCGTCTCAACAAATAAAACACAGTACGAAATACAGGAACCGCGAGGAAAAAGAACTACAAATTAAATACAACATAAGAGATGTTGCTATTAGGCGAATGATTCCATTCAAGAGGATCTATGTTAGAAATCTTTGTATGAAATTTGTGCAAATTCAAACGCATAGAAAAATGCATACTCCACACTTTTGCCTTATTCTTCTTTTTGGAATTTTAACGCATTTATTCGTTGTGTTAACCTCTTCATGAAATAGCTTTTCTTTGCTCAATTTAGAAAACTTTTCCAGCTTTTATAATTGATGTCTACCTGAAGGAATGATATATTTTTTTGTGTACCAATATAACCGTGCCAGAAACGAATACGTACTTGTTTCTATTTCAGGATGAATTAGACGTCGTTATGATGGTTTGGAATACACACAGAATAAGAGCAACCGAAACAACTCTCCGGCGGGTAGGCCACTGAGTCTACACTTATTGACAGATATGGAGAATGTAGAAGATCATTTGTGTGATGTTTCAATTGATGGTTATAGAAGTGTGCCGCATGGAATGTGCTGAGGAAAAGATGTATCCTTTCGAGGAAGAATTATTCGAACTTTGTTGTCTCCATATGGAAAAAAACAAAATAAAACAACTGGAATCTACCGAAAGCTATCACCGAAGCAATATATTTATATTTCTGCTTACGCAACTGGCTTTTAACACAACTGTGACTGGCTTAATGCCAGATGTAGCAATTTCTATACATCTTAATTTGTCACAACAACTTTCAGCGATGCATGTGTCAAACAGTTTAGTAACAAGGACATATTTCTGGGAGGCGATATAAAGGTGTTTATTTCTCCTATTAAAGTCATATCATTTATGTAAATTCTACTAACTATCATATTTTTGCAACATATTTTGACTGTATTATGCTCTCAAATTACATCGCATTTTTATTAGCTCTGTATGCATTAATGTTAACGGAGGTTAGGCGAAGATATGTCGCCGTCGATAGGGTTTCCCGCTTTGAGTTTTTATTGCTCACTCCTCCCACAGCTGGTGGTCAGGAAACATGGAAAAATACCTTTGCATTGAGTTCTAATGAGTGCTAAATGAAAATGATTTGGCTTCTTTTGGCATCTAACTCTATGCAATCATGAAAGTTGTATTTAGTCGCTACTCCTACTAGATGAATGGTCATATCAACACGAAATTATCTTTTCTCCAGTAACACTTCTTACCATGCACTGCTTGTAAACTAAATAAATACAAATCGTAGTGATTTAATATTCGATAACATGGCCTTCGTAGAAGCCATAATTACGTGCTGTTGTCACACCGTCTGAACAAATAATAATATTGATATATGGTTTCTCACTTGAACACTTCATACAACAGGTAATTGGTCTTAAATATAAAAAGTTTTCTGGTCCAACATCCTGCATGATTAATATGTCCGAAACGGCTGCATTTCTTTTTTTTAAATCGCTTTTCTTTAATGAACGACATTTTCAACATAGCGAAACTTAGGAAAATATTTAATTTAGTTCTAAATGGAAATGGTGTTGGTATGATACAAGCAGGATCACTTCTGCAGCCCCATTGAAATTTTATAACTCCAAAATAAATAAAATGTAGCAATCTTTAAAGTGTGCTGAGCTGCCGTAAAATAAATGGTACATGAATATAAAAGAGGATACCCATCAGTGTAATACATGAAAAGTAAAATAAAGAAACGTTCCTTCCGTGGATTTCTGCTAATGTTATATCGAGATTGCATATAGATTTTACATTCAGATTCAGCCCAGAACTGTGACATTGGACTGGTTAACGAATTGATATTACCCATTGTGATAAGTCTCACTTTTAGAATGAGAAGTTATTGTAATTTCAGGGTACTTTGTGCTTTGCATCGATCGTGGCATTTTTCCTTGTGGACTCGTTGTCTCCGATTGGTTATCTTATATGTTCACGCTTCACATGGGGGTGGGATTGCGATGCATTTTAATTATTTCTGAATGAGTAACACGAATCCTGCAAGAAAACCGTGAACTTATTCTAAGCTGGCTAGTGGGACCGAAGTAGTTTCAAGGTTACATTTACAACTTTTCTTGGGATTTGTCGAGTCGTACATCATACTAAAGACAACTGTCGCACTTGCGTGTCGAAACGAGAAGACCGTGGCTGGGTGGCACTTATATAATTACTTATAATCAATTGTATGCTTGATTCTGTTTTTAAGTTGTCATTAACCTATACATGTAACATTTGTAAATACTTAACTGTTTTAAGACCTCTCTCTCTCTCTCTCTCTCTCTCTCTCTCTCTCTTTCTCTCTCTCTCTCTCTCGTTGCGTGTTGGTCAGCTAGCATGTACATTTTTAACTTCACTGATCATGATCAAACTCAATTTCTCACTGGATCTATGAAGGTAAAAACTGACAGATTAATCGAGAAACAGACATCCAGATATGGACGATAGATACAATGTTCCCCCGAGAGAAAAAAGGATCCAGCATAAACCGATCTCTCTCTCTCTCATCGTCGCAAGACACAGGCGGAAATCAAAGAGCGTATCGGATTTGTATGAGACCAAGTCTATCATGGTAAATCTGACAAACTTACAGCGAGAGAGATATGGAGTATAAAACAATCTTATGGTCAGTAGTAACGATTCGTAAAGCACTGTAACTGGTTCAAAGGTTAGCGTGTCAGACTCATTACCGAAGGAGTGCTAGTTCGAATCCTACAGCCTTGGTTGGTTATAGTGTCGTGCTCTTGAGAGAGGCACTTTACTCCAATTACTTAAATAACCTGTTTTGTTGTGCAATTGGTAATTAACGTTTGTTGCTGTACTATAGTGCACTAAACCAAACGAAAACTTTAATTTTTTGAATTTTAATTGCCTCTCTTTGGTTAATCATTTCATTTAACATATTCGACACTCATTTAAAGTATTTGCCCATTATCGAATGGCAGCATTTTCACTGATTGGCATGCTAGCCATATAATGCTTGAAGCGGACTCTTCATTTAAGCCAATTTTCATTGTTAAATTATACGCGACTATAACAAACGTAAATGAAACTCAAAGAATTGTGAGTAACTACAACATATGCAAAAAGCTACATTTCGTAGCAAGGACCCAACATGGCCGTATAGTCAAATGGGCCAAACTTTACCGATCACTGCCATCCTATCTCAATCCTCCATTGTTCTATTCTCGGGCGTAGCCTATGTAGATTTGTGATAAAGCTTGCAAGTGATTTTCCATGGGTCGATGGTTCTTATCGTGGTTTTCCCGGGTTCTTCATCCATCAGTTTTACTGGCAGCCATGTATGGCCTATATTGCGCTGATGTTAAAGCCAAAACGACATTTCGTACTGGGCATACTGGGAATGAATGTAAAAAGAACACTCCCTCTGTCATTGCAGTTTCCTGTCTTGGCTTGAATGTTGCCAAAAACACGTCCACGCGTTGAATATTTCTTTGCATAATGTCAGTTTCTATGATGATGTCAGTGTCCAAATGGATATTCTCTTGCAAAGATGCTCATTTGATACAGATAAATAAAAAATAACTACGGTTAATCGTACGTATTTTATAAAGTTTCACAGGATCAATAGTCCAAGATATGAAGAAGAGTATACAACTCAATAAACTATTTCAGCTGTATAGTAATCCATGGTATGCATACATATGGGTATGGGGATAAGGTATGCATCGACAAGAGACCTTATGATATTTTTGTTCCCCCAAAACATAACTCTATAAATCAAATCTTTGGAGTAATGCTTAATTGAAAATACCATTTTTATATTATATTCTAACGTAAGTCACTAAAAACTGAAATCAAATAGGTCACTTTTATCCTATGTATGAATTAAACAAGAAATTTTGTAAATCCTTGTACTAGAATTCAAGCTATTATTCATAAACGTAGTATGATTGTTCAACAGATATAAAAGGTGGATAATCAGTTTCTTCATGGAGTAAAAGCAAAATAGTAATACTGACTTTTATCACATGTCCTGCAATATGACATTCAGCAGCAAAGACTTAAAAGAGTCATTATTCTATTATTCCAGAGACAAGATTCATACATTGTTTAAAAACAAGAACTGCATATTATGCAATCAATACATAATATACTTATAAATCAATTGGAATTAATTTAAACTAAAACATTAATTGATATGAAAGATGTAACACCATTTCAGTTATTGAAACATGAAACATGTTTGGAAAATTCTGAATCATAATGAAGATGTAAAAAACTGTTATCAATCACAACTTCAATCCTAAAATGAACAGAAACAAGGTAACTTTTATCCTGACAAAAAATGGAGCATGTGCTCTATTGGAATATTTCACACAAAGAAACAAATGTAGCTCATTTACTTTCTGACTGTCAATATACAAAACATTATATATCATCTGAATTTATGGACACAAACATAAAGCTCATTATTAATCAAAGTACATGCTGTGATGTAATCATCAGAAGCCTGAAATATAGAACCAAGATTTATTTCAATGTCCTTAAACTGTCATGCTTTAAAAAGAACCATGGAACAAAATTATAATGGAAAGTAACAAAGATGTTTTTGTCTCTGAATATACTATCCAGTTACACAAACTTAAATGCAATGTTTCACATAATACAAATTGAACATAATTATGCAATATTTTCTGACCTTTTCAGAACACAACATTATTTTCTGTTTTCCCTACAGAATAAGCAGTAATTCCAATAAATTGTAATATTAAATTGAAAGAAGAAAACTAAAAAGAGACCTGAACAGTAACACATAATAGTAAACAATGTAATAAACATTTAAGAATTAAAACAATAATATACTGATATTAAATCATGATTAATGAATGTAATGATGGTCCCATCTATCTTTGAATTACCTCTTACATCAGTTGATATTCAGCAGCATTTCTGAAGATATAAAATGGTAATGAAACATTCTGGACTGCTAAGCAGATTATTCTGAATGTTTTCTTTATTTTATTACATGGAGAGATCTTTTCACAGTTGATAATGTCATAGGCCAAATAATATTACATATGTACTAATACTGCATGTACTAAGAAACAAACCTAACAATAAACATCTCTCCTATATGCTTTGATTCACATTAAACAAAACTCATCTCCTAAACATTGCTTGATAGGACATTTTCAAATTCTTCTCGCATATCTGAAAAGGTTTCATAAGGTGATGGCATTTGTAGAATACTTCCAAAGGTATATGCTACTGGGCGTCTTTCAAAGCCATATAACCTTGTAAACTCAACAGTGATCTTCTCACCCATAAGATTGGAACCTGTGCAAAACCGCAGAAAGTTTTCCATACCTTTCTTGTCCAACCTTTTTATAAAACGTTTCAGGTAGTTAGCTGTGCTTTGCTGGCTTCAGTTCATCACACATGGAAAGTTCAAAGCATTCAATATTTTCTTCACTGTAGGATGGTTTTCTTTAAAAATGTCACAAAGCTCATTTTGATCTATTTCCAAATTGGTTTCAAACACCTTTCTTCAACGTTCAATGACAAACGTTGGCTCCTGTAAAATTTCCTTGTGTGCAATTTCCTCAATAATTGACTGGATGTTTACAGGTGATGGCAACTTTGTACACTCAAGGGATTCCAAAACCTCCAACATGTCATTCATATCATCCAATTCAAAGTTATCTAATGCTGTTTGAATCATGCTTCTATCTGAAACTGGTATGAAGCCAATAAAGATTGTTGTAAGACTTACTGTAATCATACCAAATATTGCATCTTCAAGTGCAGGTTGTGCTGGAAAGTATTTCGTGGTTGACCAACCATCACATATGATTCTACCTACTGATTTCCATTCATCTTCACCCATATCATGTCGCAAAATAGGAACCTTGATATCAGCACCCTCACAACATTTGGAATAAAAGCTTTCCCAGAATTCAGTGAAAATATCTCTGAGAAGTGCAACACCTTCACCTCTGTCATCTTCTCCGTTGCGTAATACCATTTTCTCTGTGCAACTGCGAAGACACATCTCTTCCTTCTGATACAGCTTTATCAGTTCAGAAAAAACAGTTACCTTGATGTATTCTAAGTGTTGATGGAAATTTCTCTTGCTCCTGTGCAGTTTGAAATGTACTTGTTTGCGGCGCTGAAATTTCTGGCGATAATGTATTGACAGATTCAGAAGATACTGATTCAAACACAACAATATCATCCATTTCATCCATGCATAAAGTTCCAGCTTCTGATGTTGCAGTATTGGGTAAGGAATTGCACGACATTGAAGGAGTCTCCTCTGATGATAAAAGTTTGTAACTTTCAGCACAAAGTGAAAACATTATTTCATTATCTACTTGAGCTGTCAACAAACTTGACTGCATATTTGAATCACTGGATTGCATGGTTGATGATGGTGCTAAGTCATTCAGTGATGTTGGTGTTGCTCATAATGCTGTGTATGTTGTTGGTACATGCCCTTCAGGATTGACAGAGGCTGAGGCAGAAGGAAAATCTAATCACAAGGACTGATTTCCCAACACGAGTGGTTAATCCAGAAAAATTCCCCTCCAGAAGACCTTTATCACTTGCCTCTACAATAACAACAGGCTGCTTTCTTCTTGTATAAAGCTAGAATCTAAGTATTCTCATTTGTGTTATTTTGTACAGATCTTCCAATGTTGCAGAATCATCAACTGCTGACTCCTGGAAATCTTTTAAATGAAATTCAAATTCTGATTCATACCCCTTTTTTGATACACCTCCAGGGAAAAAAGACCCTTTCCATATTCAAGAATGTCTTCTGCTTTCCCATATTTGCTCACTTTTGCTTCCTTTGTTCCACCACCATGTTTATTTCTAACCTGTTGGTACTTTTCAGAGCAGATATTAAAATCACACCACCACGTTCAATCTTTCTCGCATTTTTGGAAGCATTTGCATTTCCGAAAAGCTTGGATCTTCTTTGATCTAATGACTCCTCTTCATCACGGATAGCATGTTTATTGTATTTTGATCCTAGTTTTCGAGGGAGCTTCTCCAACAATGTAGTGTTTCTGTTATACTTCTGTTGTTTGCTAAATAATTCCTGGCAAAATCTGTTTGTGGCATACACATCACCAAGCTTTGGTATATACATTTGTAACTGAATGTCTGGCATTGCACACAGGGTTTGGCAGTGTCAATTGTTTCAAGATATTAGTCCAGGACAAATGATTTTATCACTGCTGTAAGACAAATTGGGAAAACACATATTTTCTTACTTGAATCACTGTATCAACCTTTATCTGGCCATTCATGACCTCCGGGTATACAGAATGCTTGAATTAAATGCTCATGTGCATGAACTATATTACTTCTTGACTGCATATTGGTCTAAGTAGCCAAATTATAAACTAATCAAACATATAAAAGAAAGAAATCTGACATGATGAAATAGCATCTTGTTAATGACCTTGTTATTGTATTTACTAAACAGACACTCATGAGCAGATCACACGGTCAATATATTTGAATCCTGGATATGAAAAACAGGTAATATATTCCGAGGCCTGGCATAAAAAGGTATATTTGGTGAGATTCGGTGAAACAAAACTTCAAAAGATGATTCTAATTTTATCGCGTGTATGACAAAAAGGAAGATATAAAAAAAGTCTACCAACATATGAGGAATCTCAACTACCTGACGAAATAAAGTCTGTTAGAATGGCGGTGGCTCCCTCACAAGGTGCAACGGGTGTAATTGGTAGTGGATTTTCTTCATCGAGAGTATATGGTAGTGGTATCATTCCTTGTTCGCGAAGTATACTCGATGCTATATCACGACTACAAGTTCTCATCGGGGGAAAACGAGCTGGATATAATTCCCCGGAGATAATTAACGAAGCAGCTGATATCTGTCAACGACTATTTCAAGGTGGTGTAATGGATATTGGTTTATATCACAATTTCATCGATGAACTCGTTGACGATTATCACAATGACTAATCTCACCGGTGACTAATCACCGATTAGATAAATAACATTTAAATAAAATGATCATATATCGTAATCATAACTTACAAACCTCTTTTCTACGTCATGCAATCACGGTTACCTGCGTATAAAATGTACTACGGAGATGGATTAGGTAACATCATCTCGGGTTTATTACTAGAATAGCTCCAAAGATTTTACCGATCGGTAAAGAATTAGCATCAAAGGCTATTGGTGATATTCGTGATAAAGGTATCAGCGCACTTGGTGATCTCTCTGGTAGCGCATTTAATACTGCCAAGGAAAAACTTATGTCGTTGGTTCGAAGAAGAAAAAAACCGGTAAAATTACAGTCGAAGGAGCAAATGCCACCTCAGGTAACTAAAGCAATTAATGATATAGTAAATCAAAATTTGGATCCGTTGGCACAATCATCAGATGAATCTCAAAGAAATATGGTTGCATATTTAATTTCCTTTTCTGGTTTTAGAAGATCATGATTTAGTTCGACGATTATATAATAAAATGTTCAAAAATGAGATAGATGAAGCCTTTGATATGGATGCTCCTTTACGAAAAAATGATTCTGTACGCGATTATCAATATTTTTCATATAGCGCGATGAACCCAAATTCTAGATCACGAATTGAACTTCGATATGATGATACATCGAAATACTTTCTACCATGTGAGGCTTACATCGAGGTGGAGGGGCAGCTAGTACAAACTGATGATAGTACACCCTATCCTAATCTTCGAACTACCCCGATCGGGTTTGTCAACAACGGTATAATGGCGTTATTTAGTAGTGAGCAGTATATGATTAATTCTAACAGGAAAGAATCTATCCATAACGATGTTGATGTTGCAACTACAATACTGGGTCTAGCTAGATATTCCGATGATTCTATTCGATCTGCAGGTCATTCAATGATGTTCGCGAAGGATCTCATTGATAGCGCCAATTATATTCAATTCGATATAAGAAAACCAAAGAAGGATTCAGCTGATGTTGAATCTGTTATTATTAAAAATAATGATTATTACAATCTAGGATTTGCGGCACGAAAACATGTTAAATCGCGATGGTAGATTTTCATGTATGATCCCATTGTCTCACATATTTGGATTTTGTCGACATGTCAGAAAAGTTATTTTTGGAGCTAGTCATACTGTGGTACTTATGAGAAAATCTAAGGACGATAATGCTCTTTGGCGTGGTGTTGCAAAACAAAAAAAAAGTACAAGGATATAATAAACAAACACGTAGTCATATGATATTTGATGATTTTAAGGTATGTGAGATCAAAGATCATCAAATTCTAAGCTTATTCTCCGATTGACGAATAACAACGATTCCCAGATTCCGTGGTCAAAAACGAATCATAATAAAATATATTTACTGTATCAGCAACTACTATATGAAATTTCTTACCACTGCTGATACGAAATTCAAATTCCCTTGTTAAATTTAAAATATCATAAACCAAATTCTTTCTTGACCATCGGAAATGATATATTAAAGGCTCCGAATTGAAAGATGTATCATTATACCGGATTCCAAATATGTCCAGATTTTAACCGATATATGTAATATGTACGACCTATGCTGAAATGTATGTATCTGTGTATAGAATATTGTTCATATGAGCATCTGTTTCCCAGTATAGTCACACATAGTCTTTCATGTTAAATATATTTGAATGAGTGTTCGATGATACCTGATTATGTGCATGATCTTGTTAAAAACAATCGAAATAGATATCTACATCGATATATGGATATCGGCATATCATTTCCACCTATTATTATATAATGTCATGATAAATTAAGACATGAACATCAAAACTTATAGGACATCTGAATGTATGAAACTTGAAAAGAATTACACACTGTATAAATGGTTTAATTTTCTTGCTAACGTTTTGAATCATGTAACCGTGAAGCACACGTGGCAAAACATTTTTAAAAAAATAACGTTTTGATGATTCTAAGCACATACCATTTTGTTTTCAAATAATAAGCTTAAAAGCGACCGCTCAAGCGGCCTAAGGTCTTGTCGGCCTGGTATTAGGATACTCTGACTGGGTGGTGGTGGTCAGATGCTACTTGTCCCCCGCACGATGCCCCGCTGCTATACATCAGCACTATTCTGTCACGTAAGAGTCCAAAAATGCTGCTAAATTAAAGCAGTATTTAAAATTTTCAGCTCACATTTGTTGCAGTCAATACGTACAATTACTATAAAGGTTTTGGGAATTTTTTGAAATGAAATTGAAAGTTTTTATACATTTTAGAATGGTTTAAGCGCGAATGATTGGGGTATGTATGTATGTATGTATGTATGTATGTATGTATGTATGTATGTATGTATGTATGTATGTATGTATGTATGTATGTATGTATGTATGTATGTATGCATGCATGCATGCATGCATTCACGCACGCACGTACGTACGTACATACGTTCGTACATACGTTTGTATGTATGTCCTCTGCGAAATATATTTGTCAGGAATAATTGAAGTAATTTCTGAATACATCACAAAAGAATCCTGAATACAATAGGAAATATGTACAAAACACAAAAAAACAATATTTTCTGTTAACTTTAAATTCGGGCCATTAGATAAGAGAAGAATTAGTATGCGTTCAAATAAATAATTTCAATTTAATCATTTTGTGTATCATATTCACGGGTTTTGTGCAAAAAATCTGCATTTCTAATAATAGTTCTTCTCGATTTGAGGATTAAAAATATTTTCATGCTTCTCTCTCATGCAACCAGAAATCTGAAGCATTGTAGAACTTCGGGAATTCTTCAAAATTTTGCCACTCTTTCAGATTGTAAATATTTGAAATAATACTTCAACATGATTGTGCTTTAGAGCTAATGATGAGTCGTGTTGTGAGTGTGATTATCAGCACATGGGCACATTGAACACGTATCTATCAGTAAACATGACATACGTTTAAATGGTTTTTGCGCTGGGTATGCAGATTTTGTCATTGTATGTACCACTTTACATTTCACAAGGTATGAATATCTTACAACTCATTGCATCTGTGTTCGAATCTCGATTTTGTTTATCATCAATTGACGTCGCTGATAATGACCATGAAAACAACGCATTGTTACATACATGCATGATGTTACGACTCTAAAGTCTTAAACTGAATAATAGAAAAGATCGAAAACCAGCACTGTTTCTAAACTTCAACAAATGATTTATCTCCCTATAATGCATATTGAAAATGTAAAAAGAACTAACAGTATTGTGAATTTAATCCCCAAAGTCCAAAAAGTTATATTACAAATCCAAATGAATGAAGCTCCAATTTAATTAAATTGGTATTCCAAATAAATTCCAATATTGAATATATTGATGTTCCGGTAGTCTCTAATATGCGGCGGATATGCCAATGACCTGTAGTGTAATAGTGTGATAACAGTCTTGTTATGTATCACGATAAAATAATCCAAAATCTTCTCGTGAAAATTCACTATAATTCCAGATTAACGTTCTAATCCAAGATTATTATTGATGAGCACTTTATTTTTCCAGTGAATGATAATTTAAATATATAAATACACCCCAATGAAAAATTGAACACAACAATAACAACGATTCTGATTCGTATATTACGACATGAATGAGTAATTCTCAGGTAAACAATGTTATATATTATTTTACTTGACGTTGGTCACAGTTAACATGTTCTGGAAATAATATCAACATAATGGAAACTTCCATTATAGAAGCTTCCTGGGTAAAATCAAAATAACAGACATGACATCCATTACGATATTGATCTGAATATATAACCCACACTCATAGAGAAATATTAGCTATGTATTATGTCGTTCATACATAAATGTTACTGATCAAGTACACTGTGAACTTAATTTTGGACAAATTCAGGTACAAAATAGAAATGTAATTAACATATAAGCATGCAGAAAAGACAAAAAAATAATACAAATTAAATTATATATATATATATATATATATATATATATATATATATATATATATATATATATATATATATATAATAAAGGATACATATATGTCCTCGCAAAAAAGGATTTTTTAAACGTTTTTTATATTAATTAAAATCAAAGCTGATTATTTAATTTTGGCACAATGTCGATGACATGCTGCTCAAAACAGACGGTTGGAAAGACGAAATGTGTAAAACAAGGCACTTTCGATGCAACAAGCGGGGCATACCCTACACTATCTCAAAATATTTTTGTAACCATCTAGGAAATGAGTTACCAATTGCTGTTTTAACAACCGTAAATGAGAACATATTTTAAATGAAACAGAACGATATATGTAGATCTGTTTTTATTACGATATATGTAGATAGATACACACCGTCCCTCCCATCAATTCGTTATATTTTACATAACATCACGCACACACGTAGTCTCTAAAATTATTATTCAATATAGTTCATATGCTATCCAGACATGCAGACAGACGTGAATGGCATCGTAATGGAATAGACAACAGTAAAAATGAAAAGATGTCTCAACGTGTACGCAGTTTACCATAACCAATACGAATGCGTTTAAATGAATCCATTATAAACGAAACTCTTCCTACGTCGGCCCGTTAGGCCTGCCGACTAGCCTACATCTTGTATAACGTGCACGCAGTACATCGACCAACTTGAAAGGGTTTTATGTGCTCTGCGACCTCGCCGACATGCTTCTCTCAACGAAAGACGAAATGCATAAAACAAGGCACTTTTAGCTCACCCTAGAATATCTCAAAAGGTTTAGTAACCATCTAGGAAAATGAGTGACCAATTGCTGTTTTAACAACGGTTCATAAGAATATACTTAAGTAGAAACAGAACGATATATGCAGATAGATACACACCGTCCATCCCATCAATTCGTTATATTTTACATAAAATCACGCTCACTTTTCGTCTCTAAAATGTATCGTGCAATCAAAGTTCATACAATATCCATACATTCTGATAGTCGTGTAATGCTTCGTAATGGAGCCGACAACAGTAAATCTGAAAAAATGTGTCAACGTGTACAGTTTACAATAACCAATACGAATGCATTTAAATGCATCGATTAAAAACGAAACTCTTCCCACGTCTTGCCGACTAGCCTACATCTTTTATAACGTGCACGCAGTACATTGGCCAACTTGGGAGTGTTTTATTTGCTGTGCGACCTTTATCTCTTATTATTACAGGGTCACCTTTGTAAGTTATATCTTTGTCTAATATCTGACAGTTTTAGTAAAACATTTAAAGGATCTTAGTTACCTTGTTGTTTACTGTTGCATTCATGTACTTAATAATAAACATGATATGGAACTTGGACTCATTGCCTGTTCATGTGTAAGGTGTGATTTTGTAGGATTTATAGATGACTAAGAAAATATACAGTGGCTTCTTACAAAATTAGCAAACATATTGTTGAAATGTTAATACTCCTTTTTTAAAAGAAATTTGTATTAGTATTGTTAGTAAATCAACCTAATGTTAAATGTTGTGTAATTTGTGTTGTAACAAATTCTCGTCATATTCAGATCTTTTCTCAAGCAATTTTAGAACCGATCTGAAAATCACAGTGACATACGTTATATAACACCACTCTTAAGCAACGTTGTGAATATATGTAATACAATTGGAATGGAGAGTTTGTTTAAACCTTTACCGATTTTGTAAACGTTTGCAAGCAATAAACTAAACTAAGCCGTAGACACGTGGAAATGATACAACCTGAATGAACAGGGTAAAAGCCATCTAGAAGTAACGTAAATGTCATAAATGAGCTTTTAGTATCAATTAGGGATAAAGATAAATAATTTAAAAGTACACGCGTATCTATCATTTTGAAATCTTGGAACAGTGCAAATTTACATAAGTGCATATCTCACAACTGCACTACTGGCACTAATTGTCCAAATTACATACCGTGTGAATTTAAGTCTAAAACTCCATTCAATGATGCAAATACCCTCTTATGTAAATGTATATACAGACATAATTTTGTACACCATATATAGTCGTGTGTATTTGAACATGGTTGTAGTGTTTCTTTCTAATTTTGATGTCACACGACAGGAAAAATAAGTATTAGGTATAATCTACATTTCGTCTGAGCTAACTCACTTTTTATACGCATAGGCAACATGTGAGAACGATGTATGGAAATTATTTGAGATCTCATTCACATATAACTTAAGAAGAAAGTGATGCCTCAGCGAGAACTAAAAAAATCTTATCGAGGTTTATGTTAAAATTGGACTGTAAGAATATATAGAGCATACAATAATTCAAAATGTGTTTCCGGTGTAAGGTTTTCTTGTTTGTTTTTTTTTTAAATTGAGGGGAAAAGAATTTCAAACGAACGCAACGCAACGTCCTTTGCATTTTATGCGGTAGGTGCGAATATTAAAGACCCACAAACTTACGTTTTTCTTCAGTTAAACGATTTCATCAGCTTTCTTATTTTAATAACCAAATGATGTGGAGTACTAAATTTAATTGTAATATATCAATTGGTAGAAATGGTAACACGTGCTATTTGTATTGTTAATATGATATATTTTATTTTTCAGCCAAAAACCAGGAATTGCAGAGAATATTGACATATAGAACTTGCCGACAGAACTGCATCAGTCATGCACTGGTTTAAAAAAAAGTGATACAAAGCAAACGTTAGAATGGATGTTCTTCTAGTTGAATTTTGCATTTGGAATATTCTATTCAATTTAATCCCATGTTTGTTCAGAGTTGTTCGTAGTCAGTGGAAGATGATTGGATAGAATCAAAATGGGCAGCTGTGGTACTACAATTATGTACAGTTTCGTAAGAAGCTATACAATTGACCACACTTACGATCACATCGTAAATATGTACATGATATCCGGATTACTTATTAAGTAACATACAGGGAATTAATTTTCAGTGTCTTTTCATGTGTGATTGTAGAAAACATTGTATTCCGTTGATTTGGATCATTTCGTTAACAATATTTAATAGAAAAAATTAGTAAATAAATTATTTGGACTTAATTCTACATCAAACAGATTCTAATTTCAACTTCTTTGTTCCCGATGGCGTAAATTTGAATGGTATATATGTATATTTGAATATGTGTATTGAGTGTAATATATATATATATATATATATATATATATATATATATATATATATATATATATATATATATATATATATAATTAGAGAGCCATTCTTGATTTAAATTATTAATTGGAATGACGAAGTTCTCGTTGATTTTTAATTTACACGTTCTTTGGAACCTAGAGTGAACTCACCCAAAATATTCTGAATTGCATATGTGTTGATACATCAATACATTAATGGCTATTGAATTCATTCGGCATATCCTACACTTTGGGCTTGTGAAAGGATGTTTTGGAATGTTTTGTGATTGAATTCACAGTAATATCAGTGTTTCTTTAATTTTCATTTTGTAATTTAAAGACACTTCATTTACGTAATGTTTATCTTTCTTAGTTTTTTTTTACAGATTTCATACTGATTGTCTTTTTGAAAAAATAAATAGAAAATCATTCTCAGTCTCCAAACCATTAGTAATAAGAAATTAATGTGTGCTGATGGGGCTATATTATATTTTCTAAAAAATAAATTAAATGTTGGCGTCAGGAAATTTTATCATGTCAAACTACGAGACTTGAAAAAGTCACATTTAAATTTAAATAGTTCAGGGCTGAATTATCACTATGGTGTATGCATGTTATTATATTGCTGTTGTGGTTTTTGTTGTTGTTGTTGTTGGGATTAACACCATATTTTAGCACATGAAAGGCTATAAACATGACATCCAGTATTAATGGTTAAGGAAGAACACGGGAAAAAAAAACAGAAAAACACCGACCTACGAGACGCAACTGGGAAGCTTTCTCACATACCCACATTGGCCGAATCTGAGACACGAACCGACGTAGACAATGGTGAGATGACAGTAATCTGTAACGGAGAGCGCTTTAGACCACTCGGTGTGGTTGTTTTTAGTTTTCTTTTAAGGTTTTTTTTTTATTTAAAAAAATTTGGAGTTGACCAGAGATGACTTTTATTGTTAAGCGATGCATGGTTTTTAAGTTTGGTTTTACACCTTTTTGCGGCTTAGGGTTCTAGTCTGTAACTACTACTGTCCGACCTTGAAAGGGTAATTTTCGAGCTCTGAATACGGTCGCAGCCAGGGCCGTAAAGAGAGATCATAGGCCCTGGTGTAATAAACACCCGGGCTTCTTCTTGTACTTGTTTAAAAATAAACAAAAAATGTTCTTTATTAAATAATAAAATGTTGTTCGGGCTGCCCTTCCCCCTCCCCTGTTGTCGGCCCTAAACGCAGCTTATGTTTACATTAGGAAATAATGCCGTTGAATAATATGTTGAGCTCTGTACTCATTAACTCCACGCCTGACCTTGAATAGTGGAATTACAGCGCTCTGACTAAACTGAGCTTGTGCTTACCTTAGATAAGATTGTCATTCATAAAAACGGTTAAACTGGGTCGTATGTACTCAATAACACTGCGTGTCTGCTCTGACTACGGGCGTATGTTTTGTTTACGTTATAAAAGAATGTCATTCAGAAAGACTTACGATAACAATGCCATCTTACCTTGACTGGGGAATCACCGCTTTAATGCTTGGGTGCATACTAGTCCGTGAGTATATTATTAAGTTTTTTATTATTATGTGTTGTGCATTTCTGTACAAACTGCTCAGATCACATCCTAGTATTCATGAATATCTTTTACTTTTACAAAGGAAGGCCAGTCGTTACCACCGTTATACTTAACACAACCAACGGGTAGCTCCAGAATATTAACCTTGTTTATTGACCTCATTTATTTTAATTACTCGATTTCAAATGAATGGCGTTTAAATATAAACATAAGCTTTGCATGAGTTGGCATAAAAAAGGAAATAAAATAAAGGGCTTAAAAATAATTATTCTGACTCGAGAACATCAAAACTATTTTAAAACAGAGTTTTAAAACTCTTATTTGTTTTTCTGACACGAAGCTTTGTTTCTATATTTAAATCCATTGTAAGCAATCATTTGTCTAAAGTTTATGCAGTTATTATTGCATGGGCATTCAATGGGAAATGTTTGGCCTAATTTCAGAGATCAGAAGATCTAAACAATACATACATATTTACTCTTGCTGGATAATTAGATTCATCTCTATCAAAGCTAGTTTTTCTCTGGCTATTGCATGAGCACACACACACACACACACACACACACACACATACACACATATATATATATATATATATATATATATATATATATATATATATATATATATTCCTGTAGAAACAGGCATGTAAAGTTCTGTAAGCACGGTTTTTGTATTTTAATTGTCTGTCTTGTCTATGTTCTGTATTTGCCTTTGATAAAGACTCATTGAGAGTCGAAAGCGCTCAGGCTAGAGTGATACTAGTTTTTGCACTGTTGCTTGTCAGTTTATTGCATCTATCTTATTCAATCCCTGACACACGTGATCCCTTGCTGGATCCAGTGCATTTGAAAGGACTGTTATATGCCATATGATTTGTATTCTTTATATTATCAACCTTGTATGGCACGATCTACCTTTGGTGTGATCTAACATCCTTTCAGTTCTATGTCTTATGTCGTGTTAGTGTATATGTGCCAATATTTTCTTTCTTGTATTTAGATAATTGCAGCATCTAGTTGAATGGAGACGATGTCTCAACCAATACAGAAAACATTTAAAACATTACGCAATGAAACTAATGCCTTACTTCGTCTAAAGCATCATAACACTCTCTTGCATCAGTTCCTTGAAACAAACACAGTCACTAAAGGTCTTCAGATTCATGTCAAGCCGCAAATTGTTGGCAAATGTTCAAACAGATTTAACAAAAGATGGAATAAAATAACCCACGATGCGTCCATGAAACTCACAGCCCTACTTGGGAAAAACTTAAATCATCAATATCAAGTCAAATCAGCAACCATCGAAGAACTAAAACAGCAGCTGCATTCAGTTTCCACTGAGGAAGAATTGCATGCGTTTTACTCCAAATTAAATAAGGATCAACAAAGAGTCTCTGCAAAACTATACAAAATCAGAGAAAGAAAACTTCGAAGTCATGATTTACAACCAATTCACTGTTGTGAAGAAAATTTAACTGACAAAATTTCTTCTAAAAACAAACGTAAAAAGAAAAATTGCCGTAAAAAGAAGATTTGTAAGCATTCTATTGCAAAAATGAATTCCACTGTTACCAACACAGTGGTCAATGTCTCAAAGTTAGAACTTACGGAGGCAGAAATACGACTTTTATCCAAGGGTTTGAGTTTCTGTCCCCTTCCAAAGACATACGATAGAGGAAAACTGAAGAAGGACACCGAAGAGTTTAGCCGCCTACTAAGACTCAAGGCCCATTTTGCCTTGCAGCCATTAGATAAGTCAGAGAAAAATATAACTTGCGACCAACCCACTTTCAGAAAGAAAAGTAATTGGTCCCCACCAAAAAGTTCAATTCCAAATCTAGAAGCCTTTATCAACTCAGTTGAAAACGACACTTCCAGACACATCAACCATACTAACAGATACTCTAATTTGACAAAAGAAGAAACAGATGCCCTACACTCACTGAAAAAGCAAAACAGATATCATTAATAAGCCTGCAGATAAGGGTTCGGCTGTGGTCGTTATGAATAGGGAAGACTACATCAGTGAAGCAAGTAGACAACTAGGTGACGCTAGATTCTACCAAAAACTAGACCATGATCCAACACTGGAATATGCAGAAACCATCACCAATGCTATTAACGAGGAGTACCAAATCGGGCACATAGACCAGCAAACGAGAAACTACTTAAGCCCAGAAAATCCAAGGGCAGGTAGATTTTATCTTCTACCTAAAATCCACAAACAAGGAAACCCAGGCAGACCTATAATCTCTGGTAACGGACATCCCACAGAAAGGATATCAGAATATTTGGATCATTTTATGAGACCATATGTAAACAAATTGCCATCATATCTTCAGGACACGACAGATTACCTAATAAAGAGCACAGCAAGCGAACCATTACTGCCAGATACATTGCTTGTTTCCTTAGACGTCACATCTTTGTATACTAACATACCGCACAACGAAGGGATACAGGCGTGTAGAGAAGCATGGGAAACAAGAACAGTAGACAATCCACCAACACACTTCCTAGTCCAACTCCTGGAGCTGGTCCTAAAACTCAACAACTTTGAATTTAATGAAGAAAACTACCTTCAAATTAATGGAACCGCAATGGGTACAAAAATGGCCCCTTCGTACGCTAACATTTTTATGGGAAAACTAGAGGGTCAACTATTAGCATCGGTTGAACTTGCACCATACCAGTGGGTACGCTTTATCGATGATATAGAACTGAAGTGGCAACATGGAAGAGAAAATCTGGATAATTTCATATCAAAAGCAAACAATTTCCATCCTTCAATAAAATTCACGGCTGAAGTCTCCAACTTAAACCACGTTTTCCTAGACACAACAACCAGACTGGTAGAAAACAAACTCCATACAGACATCTACTCGAAACCAACTGACAAACACCAATATCTCCTCCCAACCAGCTGTCACCCAAAACACTGCATTAGGAACATCCCATATAGCCAGGCACTGAGGATACGCAGAATTTGCTCCGACGATGACACATTCCTAAAAAGGTCTGAAGAGCTATCTAAATATTTAATTTGCCGAGGCTACGACAAGGACCTGATTACTGAGGCAACCCAAAGGGCTAAGCAAACAAACCGCGATGACCTACTAAAATATGGAAAGAAGGAAAAGGCTGATAGGATACCATTTATCCTGACCTACCATCCAGACAACCCCAAAATAGGTAAAATCATCGGGAAACATTGACCCATCGTACAATCATCGGATGCACTAAAGTTAATCCTCCCGAACAAACCTGTAGTAGCCTACCGGAGACCAAAAAACCTCAAGGACATCCTAGTCAGGGCGAAGCTAGCGCCAATCACTAATCAAGACCACCTTAGTCAATCTTTCTCCTGTCGCGATAAAAGGTGCAAAACTTGTCAACACATGATAGAAACCAGGACTTTTTCTAGCACAGTGACGAGAGAAAAACTAAACATACATGGTCCAAACAAAACGTGCAAAACAGAGAATGTAATTTATCTCATCACATGTAAGATCTGTAGCCTGCAGTATGTCGGAGAAACTGAGAGGCTACACAAAAGGATCAACCTTCATAGATCTGATTGGATAACAAAGAAGCTATACAGAAGTCCGGTCGCAGAACACGTCTCTTCCCATGGCCACACCTTCAGTGATATAACACTTATTGCAATTGCTCACAACCACAACTGGAGTTCCGAAACCAGCAAAGAAAAGGAATCTTACTGGATACGACGCCTTCGAACATTAAAACCAAGCGGTTTAAACCAAGAAGACTAGAAAAAGACAGCCATGCACAAATTCAATTATCTTTTCCAGCTGACACATTTTTTTTAAAAATAATTCTCTAAATTTGCTTAATAGCCTCTAACTACTAATATAAAATATCCGGGATATAATTTGCGCGTACATAAATTTACATACAAAACATATGTGTCGCTTTTGCTCATCGATTTCACATTTTACAGCATCCGCGACTAGTTGTAACATAAAAAATTTCAAGGCTTAATTCCTGTAGAAACAGGCATGTAAAGTTCTGTAAACACGGTTTTTGTATTTTAATTGTCTGTCTTGTCTATGTTCTGTATTTGCCTTTGATAAAGACTCATTGAGAGACGAAAGCGCTCAGGCTAGAGTGATACTAGTTTTTGCACTGTTGTTTGTCAGTTTATTGCATTTATATATATATATATATATATATATATATATATATATATATATATATATATATATATATATATTCCAATGGGCGCCTAATTTATTATACAATACAGAGACGAGGGAATGTAGTTTGAGTGGGGTGGGTATTTAAATAAGTTCTGTTTTGACTACAAATATGATTCATATCAATATGGTGGATTGTCATCAACAAGCTGGCGAGCATGTTGGGGTGAAAAGAATTAGACAAGCATGTGCGGTGGATGCCCACGGAGCCTTTGCATTCTGATCGTTAGCAAGACATGCTTTATACCATCCAACTGAAATAAAAATATATACTTGGAAATATTCCATTTCCTCCTTACCCAAACACACACACACCCTGTTGGATCTATTCCTGTATATCTGCTTCTACATTTATGACAATGATACATCTTTCTTTCAATATCCCCCAAAATGGTTCTGTAAATATGAAGTATATGTTTTGGGTACTGCCTCTTTGATTGTAGTCAGTAACCCACACATATTTTACTATTTTGTAGGTGGGAGAGTCGGCGAGCCGGGAATTTTTTATTAATCAGGGTATGTTTTTTGTTTTTTAAGATACATCGGAAACTATTTAGGACCTTTTTCAAACGTCGTATTCAGATATATGCCAAATCATCTTAATAATTCGTAATCTTGAAATAGTTTGGTCCTAAAAATCATTGGAATCAAATAAAATTAGATAATATCGACGTTTCATGAGAATGGTGAAATTTATGATTAAACGGTGGCATTGAGTCTTTAATATGTAATGTAATGTCCACAAAATATGACGGTCTATTGTCATAGTCTTAATGGGCCCTAACAGTAAGATACTTTAAAAATATTTCTTGAGATTAGTTATAGAAATAGACCCAAATGCATACCAATTGATGGTTCACATAAAAGAACTAAACGCTGGCACAGGCAAATCATAGTACGGTTTGACAGAAATCGATATTACAGGCAAGTTCAAGTCCCAGATTTTATGAAAAGGGACTCAAAGGCTTTTTAAAATCTAATCTCTATTAGGACAATCTCCGTTAATACTTTTTCCACAGATCTTTATTGCAGGGTCTACAAATCTTTTACCGCGTAACAATTTATTATGCATGTGGAGATTACCAGCTCGAGGCATTATAATTAAATATTTTTTGTTGTGAACTTGTGATATTATACACCGTGTAATCTTCTACGTTAGAATATACCTGCCATCGAGATGGGATAATGAGTACGAAATGCCTAAAATTTTTTTGTGCGTGAGTACATGCAACACATCGATGCTCAGGCGAAAAAATTAATACTTTTAAGGTTAAGACGTACCGTTTTATTACTTCCATTTCCATTCCCTATTCAAACTTAATGCTGTAACATCAGTAACATGATTCCGAGGACAATTGTCTTTACTAATGCCCCAACAGTCTCTTGTTGAATCACATAAATATTTTTGAAGGTTGAATTCAGTATAAATTCCGATGAATGTCTTTATCCTAGAATTGTATCATATCAGAGCACTTTTACATTTCCAGCGAACTTAATCACCTAAATTCAATAATAATAATGAAGACTTGCTATAGAACCTAATATTTAAAAGCTCTAAGCGCTTTACTTGGACTATGACACACAGTCGGATGTGATTGAAATATAAAGACTAAAGGCAAAGTGCGACACGGAAAGATTCCAATCATTAAAACAATAGGATGTTTTAAATTTTCTAATAATAAATGTGATAAATAAAATAAATGTAGTACACCGTACTTTGCTGACAAATTCAAAATCCTATAACAAAAGTATACGGATGGAATAATTTAAACAATCAACCATCTAATATTATGTCCTGTCACTGAGTTCTCGGCGTCAGCCTAAAAAATACCCTTAATGGTTCAGTAGGTTTATGACGTCTCAGGTGAGCTCCAACTAGTAAAACACACAAAACCTATACGATAGGATAATATACTAATACATGAACACTTGTTCTTTTCTTCTAAAGGGGGGGGGGGGGGTGCATGTCTCTGCTGCACCACCACCCCAACAAAACAGTATCGTTAGAAGAATTCGTACTGGTCTTCGAGAAAGGTAAGTTGTTTATTAAGAACGTTAATATAAATTGAAAACTACTCACTCAGCAGTGCTAACAGTATTTGTCAGCAAAAATTGATGACATTACAAAATATTATGACATCGCATTACCTTTCACATACAATGACTTCATACACAAACAAAATCATAATGATAATTGTATTTACACATTTTCAACTGCATGGCTCAATATGCAGTTTATTTTTTCCCACATCCCAACCTAAATGTCCAAGTATGAAAAATGGGGTGGGAATATTCGGAGAAAACTTGGACTAGAAAACAGAATGCTATTCTTTGTTGACTCAAAGAGTTGAAATAAAAACTATCGACCCTTGTCTTATATATATAAATACGATACGAGCCCTGTATCAATATAGGTTTGGGGACTGGTTTAACAAATTGAAAGAAGACAAGTGATTTTACATAACATTCAGTCCTTGTTTATACCACATTAGTTAATTTTGAATGTCTTCTGTGAAAATTTTAATCAACACTTTTGAAAATATTTTTACTGATGGATTTTAAGCCAAATTGTTATACGGCGTTAGGTTGTTTGAATCTGTGACACCATATTTGACAGGAGTCCAATGATGGTATTAATATCAACCTTAATTTCATGGACCGTATCGATATGGTCGTCGCTTTTGATGTAGTGAGAAAGTGTGAACTGGCTGCTTAACTTGATTACTGAGCCAGCTAAATTGTTGGTCTACTCACTATAAATGACTGTATTGAACGTAGCGTTCATACTGCCGTGTTGCTGATGGTACACAAAGCATATACATAGGCAAGTGACCTTCTTGCTTGTTGATAGGTGGGTTACATGGTTACTTAGAAATGCATACAAATAATGATGATTTGTTCTTGACTGTTAATGAATTAATGCGCTCATTTAAACTTTATTGTTATATATGCAGAACTCGTTAACATATTCCACAGGCTTCAGTTTTTTAAATATAATTTTTAAACTAAATGCTTAATTAGTCATTTTTTTCAAAAATGTGCGTGGAAAACCTAGTGTTTCAGTATTTGTTGTTTGACATAAATAAAAATGTCGACATAAACAGACAGTATATCTCGAAACAATGTATAATAATGTCTTAGTGCGAGCATATTCTGTTTCAATAAGAAAAATCTGGCATTCTTGTTTGAGCGAACGAAACCACGTTAGTGATGCATTTCTACTGGATATTCGCTGTAGAAAAGCCTCTGTACTACAGATGTATATACTTACTTTAAAATTATGGTTCAATTAATGAAATTTTATGTGACAAGTTTCCTTTGAGTTGCCAATAAGAGAATGTTAATTAGTAATTAACATGTAATAAATAAAAGTCAATAACAGCTTGTTTTCGGTCCACATAAAGGCTGGTGCCAGGCCTACTCGATTTATTATTAAACAGAAAATGAACACAAATTAGGCAACAAGTCCAACGTTTCACAAATTAAGGCTGTAGATCTACTAGAAAATTACACTCAGTCCTACAAATACATACCGCATATAAATGATAAATGATAAAAAATCAAATCAAAACATTAATGTCATGCAAATATTATAGTTAATGGAATAACAATTTTATGGTTAACTAAATGACAGATGTGCAATAGCACGCAAATATGTCAGTACATCTGTTTGACCATATGTCTGAACAGCACGTTGTACTTTTTCATGCAGGATCCTGTATCGCTTCTCGGCTTGATGGTTTGCTCCTGCGACACGTTGCAGAAAAGTTGTCTTCTGCTTCTTACCACCTATGGTCAAACCCCCTGTGGTCAAACCCCCGCTGTGGACAAACCACCTATGGTCAAACCCCCGCTGTGGACAAACCACCTATGGTCAAACCACCTATGGTCAAAGCACCTGTGGTCAAACCTCCGCGTACCCAATAATCAACCACAATCCAATACAAACAACCTCAATCTACAGCTATCAACCACAATCTAATACGATCCACAACAATCAACCATGATCTACAACAATCAACCAAAATCTATCACCATGCACAACACAATCAACCACGATCTACCTCGATCCACAACAATCTTCCAGACGCTACTACTGATAATCGCGAAAAGACCCCAATGAACCATTACATCTATTTAAATTTTTAGGTTTTGACTGTTAATCACGACAATCGACAATATCAAATCTGCTATCGATCACAATCTTCTGCAATCCTGAGTGTAAATCTCACGGTTGACTTGTCCAAAATCGAATTAAATTGTGATATATATTCCATTTGCAGATACAAGTTGTGTTCTGTTGACTAAGTATGGCTTGAACCAATGTAAGGTTATATTCTGAATGACAAATACATGCTGAAGACGGTAAAGTAATATATCATGGTCTATTGTGTCATTATATATATATAATATATATAACATCGCACACCATATTTCCTCGCATGGGACATTACTCAAAACATTTCCATGCATGTACATTGAATACGATAAAAGCCAAAACATGGGGCATTTTTGTTCAATTGATTCGGCATATTGATTCTAGACTGTTTTCTAATTTGTAAAAATACCTTCATGGTTTCAGTATGAAATCACAGGTCATACTCCAGGTCATACTCCAACTCACGTCTGTCTTTTGAAATCTAGCTCTGAAAACTGGCTTTATGCCAATGTCACTTTTAGCTTTATGCCAGGATGTGTAAAATGAGCATTAATTCTAAAATTAGCATTATAACCCTGCCTGTAAAACTGAACTGAATTGAATGACTTAGCATTATCAAGAAATGTTGCATAGACAGGAGTATCTTTATCCATATAGTAGCAATAGATTCTTTCATACAAAACGCTGCAGTAATACTAAGGTAAGGTATGTATGTATGTATGTATGTATGTATGTATGTATGTATGTATGTATGTATGTATGTATGTATGCATGTATGTATGTATGTATTTATGTATGTATGTATGAGTGTGTGTGTGTGCGTGCGTGCGTGCGTGTGTGTGTGTATGTATGTATGTATGTATGTATGTATGTATGTATGTATGTATGTATGTATGTAAATGATTGGGTAGAGGCACTCCTTGTAATTTATTGTAACTATGCAGACATTAAAAAAAATTGACCATTCTTGAAAGTGCTAATGAACCCACAAGTGTTTTAGTGGTATCACCTGAACTATATTTGCGAATAGAATGCATGCGGCTGAGATCAACATATGCAGCTTTGCATATGTTCATGACATGCTGGTGCAATGTTCGATTATTGTATAGCATAACACGTAGGTTTCGTACTGACTGTGAGAATTTAATGTTGGTGTTGATATTTATTGTCTGAGGTAAAGGATGTGAATGAGAAAGTCTTTGTGTTGTTTTCAAAATAGCCTCAGTTTTATCATCATTCATCTGCATATTGTTACATGTCATCCATGATTTCACATCAGAAATGCACTTCTCTACTCCATGGATTGTAGCATCAACTTCAGTTCGTTGGCTAGACATTTAGATTTGGGTGTCATGGTGAGACACTGGGTGATGATCTAGGACACTTGAGAGCGGTTGATTGTATAGAATGAAGATGACAGGTCCAGAAACAGTACGACAACAGAGATCGACTCGGATGAAATGTTTTCCATTTGCAGATACAAGTTGTGTTCTGTTGACTAAGTATGGCTTGAACCAATGTAAGGTTATATTCTGAATGACAAATACATGCTGAAGACGGTAAAGTAATATATCATGGTCTATTGTGTCAAATGCTGCAGACAAATCCAGGAGAGTGATTACTGTAATCTTTCCACTATCCAAAACTGAGAGAATGTCATTATATACTTTCTGAAGATTAGTTTCAGTACTGTGGCAAGGGCGATATGCAGACTGTACATTGCTAAAAAGACTGTTTGAATTCAAATGAGATGCAAGTTGGGTTAGATTAGCCTTTTCTAAGATTTGTGATATGAATGGGAGATTAGAAATTGGACGGTAATTCCTTAAATCGTTATTGTTCAGTATTGGTTTCTTCAGCAGAGGCTTTTCAATGGCAGTTTTGAATAATGATGAGAATTCTCCAGATGAGAGAGAGAGATATTCATAACAGCAGTTAGTGAAGGCAATATTGTGTCTAATCACTCAAGCAGCAGTGATGTCGGAATTGGATCAAGTTCACAAGACTTTGGTACGCTCTTCATCACGATTGTCCGTACTAAATCAATAGAGACAGGTTCAATTTTTCCTGATGGTTGTCGCTGAAATTCTGTATCATAACTGTATGGTGACGAGTCAATTGAAATTGTGTTGTCAAGCGAATCTCTAATGGTTTGTACTTTGTCACGGAAGAAATTTGCAAATAGGTCCGGAAGGTCTGCAGGAGGGAAGATAGTTGCAAGTGGTGTACATTTGTTCTTTGATACTGGTTTGTTAGTTAGCTTGAAGAGCTCTTTGCAGCTGGAACTCTCCGTGATCTTAGTATTGACTATGTTTTGACGTTCTTCTTAGCGGCGTCATAGATCTGTTTATGAATAGCGAGTCTGGTGGAAAGCCAAAGCCTCTCGGTTTTTCGGCGATGGCTTTTATCAGTGCGAAGCTGGTCCCTAACACTATTATACCATGGACAACACTTTTTTATATTGATACTCTGCATTTGGTGGCTGGGGCATGTTTTTCGAGCAATGAACTCGGGCAGTTATCGAGTTGTTCCGTTGTAGGATGTAAGTAAGTTGTTAGGTTTGCTTGGATTTCATGCATACATTTGGTTCTATTTATCATACGGATGATTCTCTATGTAGCAAATAAATGTGGAGGGTTAGGGGATCTGGTGCAAGTTCGTTGGATGCAAGGGTGGATTGCAAAATATTATCATCAGGTCTATAACGAAACCTGTCTAAAATGTGACCAATTATATGGGTGGGATGGTTAACTGACTGTTTAAGATTGAACACATGAATGGAATCTGAGAGTTTAGATGTGTATGGGTTTCCAGGACAGTCAAAATGGAAGTTTAAATCTCCAAGAATAAATTTGGAAGACTTCAAGTGATTTCCTGCCAGGTACATGTAAGTCGATACACGTCGCTTACCTTGAAAAACACTTATTCACCCCAGGTAACGCATGTACGACGAAACAAAAATGGTGAAACTGGTTTGTATCCAAGAAGAAATAAATTCAATTTTCGCCTAATTCTGTGACACGCGGATTTGAGCCACGACCGAATCATACCAAAGACGTATATAAATTGTATTAGTAGCTGTTTCGTTTGGCGCTCAGCATTAAGAGGTCAATGTTAGCACTGGTCAGCCTGTGCATACGAAGTCTTCATAGTTTTGGCTGAGTCGGTATACTAAAAGTATTATATAAAATGTTTAGACTAAATTGACGTCCCTGACTTTCCCTTACAAAAAATACATGGTGAAGCGGGACACTTTCAGCGAATAAAACCAGTTTTCTTAATTTTTGGTCTGTTAAATTGGTAACCGTTTCCTATTTTGATTGCAGGAAACGCAGGAAACGCTTATAAGACTTTAAAGTCTATGCCGAAGAATACTTGAGATGTCTAGTTTAATATGCTATCGATATAATAATAATAAAATGTTTAATAATTTTATTATTCATTTCTCAGCTGAAAACCAGGAGTTGCGGATTCTCTTATTATGCCGAATATGTGGAATAAACCGTAAAAGTTGCGTTCTTCAATGTGGACATTTAACATGCTCCAACTGCGCAGAGCCGCTTTTCTACTGTCCCTTTTGCAACACTCCCATTAGAAACAGGTATTGTATTTACCTACATCCTCCATATTGAAAGGAAAACTAAAGAGACGTGTTATATTTTGCCAAACATTATTTGTCACTTTTATGAAAGATTGCACAAACCGTAAACGTTGACAAACGGAACATTCGTGGTGCATGCTTATTTTAAAGTCTACTAGACACCACAAATAGTACGAGTACGAGTAATGAATTCCATAAGAAACAAGAGCTCTCCATTCATGTGGCAGGTGTATGCCATTTGTTTAAATATTTGATACCAATCTATTGCTAACAATTACCTTGCATTAAACACGCCGAGGTATTCAGTCTCCACCCATAACACTATTAGAATATGCGCAGTGTCTGGTGCTATAGGGGGTATAGGGGGCTCTAGATAGAGGTAGTACCTTCGTTGTCTGGCAGCTGCACTCTTGGAGTGGACAGACACACCGGTCCTCATCCATCTCCCAAATCTCTCACGTCTGCCTCTAAGAAGGAATCTTTCCTGGCATACCCCGGTACACCGCTTCAGCTAGCGGGCCAAACGACTTTTGAGGGGGTGATGTTAACACTGCATCACTAGGCGTATGAACTTCTACAAGGAAGTCGCCGGCTAGGACGGAAGGTCTCTACAGATCAACGGCCAAGTGTTCGGAACCAGGACGCACCATATGTATTAATGGATTGTGGCTGTGGTTGACCAGCTATGGTTCAAAATAGCAGGGAAGGCAGATCTCTTCAGCCATGGTCGGCCATCTGCATAGGAGAGGGAAACTCTGATATAAAACCTACGGCCTGTGGACCTCGCTGTCACCGTCCTGGCTTGCCAGGCCATGGCAGATGAACCACAGGTTTAAAGGGTGGGGCCAGTTTGCGCAGACTGAACTCCACCTAAAAGCTCCTTTGCGCAGGCATGAAGAAACCGTCTACTGTCTACTGTTTATCGTCAAAACTTAACAGAAAAAACAAGGCATGTCCCACCGGCCTCTCATCGTGGGAAAAAACTAAAACTGGCTTGTTAGAACATCAGAACAATGCTAGACTCAACTGACAGCAATAGACCTGAACGACGCTCTGCCCTAATCGCACACGAACTCTCTCGCCTTGCTGTTGACATTGCTGCACTTAGTGAAGTCCGCCTTTCAGAGGAGGGAAGTCTGAGAGAACTCCGCGCTGGATACACCCTGTACTGGTCAGGCAAACCTAAAACTGAAAAACGGCTTTCAGGAGTCGGTTTCATGGTCAAGGACTCAATCGCCACTAAGTTATCAAACCTTCCAACTGGTCACACCAACCGCATCATGTCCATGCGTCTCCCGTTAGGAAACCAAAACAACGCCACACTCTTCAGTGTATACGCTCCAACACTACAGGCAGATTCTTCTGAAAAGGATAAATTCTACGCTGACCTGCGCAGACTTCTCAAGAGCGTCCCAAAGAGCGACAAAATAGTCATTCTTGGAGATTTCAATGCCAGGGTGGGCCGAGACTCAGAAACCTGGAAAGCAATTATTGGGAAACATGGAGTGGGTGGCTGCAATGATAATGGGCGCCTGCTTCTCGAACTTTGCGCAGAATTACAGCTCACTATTACAAACACCATATTTCAGCAGAAAGACAGCCTGAAAACGACCTGGATGCATCCTAGATCAAAACACTGGCACCTAATCGATTACATCATAGTACGCCAGAGGGACTTAAAAGATGTCCTTCACACCAGAGTGATGCGCAGTGCAGAGTGCCACACAGATCACCGTCTTGTTCGATGCAAGCTCAACTTCTATTTCAAACTCAGGTCCAAACACGGACGTAGCATAAAAAGGAAGATCCAGATTAAAAACCTCCTGTCTGAAGACGTCAAGGCAAATTTTCAAGAGAGCCTGCACTCCAGACTTGAAGAACCAAGCTTTCCACCAGATCTACATCCGGAGGATATGTGGAATCACATCAAGGCTGCCATTCTGCAAACCTCAGAAGAAATCCTTGGATTCACCACTAAAAACCACAAAGACTGGTTTGATGAAAACAACCAGACAATCAAAGAACTACTTGCCAGTAAGAGATCAACATACCAAGCCCACCTCGCACAACCATCCTGTCCAAAAAGAAAGCAGCCTTCCGCCTTATCTGCAGCTCCCTCCAGCGCAGTCTTCGTGAAATACAAAATGATTGGTGGACAAAGCTCTCAGAAAGAACCCAAATGTACGCTGACACTGGAGACTACAAGATGTTCTATGAAGCGCTGAAAGAAGTGTATGGTCCCTCAATCCAAATACAAAGCCCCCTACGGAGTGCAGATGGTCAAGAGCTACTCACTGACAGGGAATCTATCCTAAACCGCTGGTCAGAGCACTTCCACACCCTCTTCAGCACTAGTCGTGCAGTCCAAAAGGCAGCAATTGATCGCATCCCACAACAGCCACCAAAGATGGAACTTGATGTGGCACCCACACTGCAAGAGACTTTAAAAGCCATAGAACAGCTGAAGGCAGGTAAGGCTGCAGGAAAGGATGGTATTCCACCTGAGATATGGAAGAAAGGAGGCCTAGCATTGCACACCAAACTTCACGAATTCTTTGTTTGCTGCTGGGAGCGAGGGAAACTTCCGCAAGATCTCCGTGATGCAGTCATCATCACCCTGTACAAAAACAAAGGGGAAAAGTCTGACTGCTCAAACTACCGTGGGATTACTCTGCTCTCCGTTGCAGGCAAAATCCTTGCTAGAGTGTTGCTAAACAGACTAGTGCCTACCATTGCAGAAGATCATGTTCCAGAGAGTCAGTGTGGCTTCAGAGCCAATAGGGGCACAACTGATAGGTGTTCGTCCTGAGACAGATCCAGGAAAAATGCAGAGAACAAAACAAAGGAATGTACATCACTTTTGTGGACCTAACAAAGGCTTTTGACACGGTGAGCAGAACTGGACTGTGGAAAATCCTTGAAAAACTTGGCTGTCCTCCCAAATTCCTTACCATGATCATCCAACTACATGAAGACCAGCTTGGTCAGGTTAAAAACAATAACGAACTGTCACAGACCTTCCCCATTGCAAATGGCGTGAAACAGGGCTGCGTTTTAGCTCCTACACTGTTTTCAATCTTCTTCAGCACGATGCTCCGAAAAGCTACAGAAGACCTTGGTGACGAAGATGGCATCTATATTAGATTCCGTACTGATGGCAACCTCTTCAACTTAAGGCGACTTCAGGCCCACACCAAAACCTTAGAAAAACTGATTAGTGAACTCCTATTTGCAGACGATGCCGCCCTTGTTGCCCACACGGAAGCTGCCTTACAACGAGCAACATCTTGCTTTGCAGAAGCTTGCCAGCTCTTTGGCCTCGAGGTAAGCCTAACGAAAACCGTGGTACTTCACCAGCCTGCCCCCAAGGAAGAGTACCGTCCACCAAGCATCCTCATTGACCGGACAGAGCTAAACGTAGTCCACCAGTTCACCTACCTGGGCTGTGTGATATCCTCTGATGCAATGATCGACAAAGAAATAGAAAACAGATTAGCCAAAGCAAACAGCGCCTTCGGCAGACTCTACAAACGTGTCTGGCACAATCCCAATCTCAAGAGAGTTACAAAAATCAAAGTCTACATGGCTGTCGTACTGACCACCCTCCTATATGGCGCCGAATCCTGGGTCACCTACAGCCGTCACCTCCGTCTCCTTGAACGCTTCCATCAGCGCTGCCTCCGCACCATCCTCAATATCCACTGGAGCGACTTCGTTACCAACACTGAAGTCCTCAAGCAAGCGGGGATAACCAGCGTTGAGGCCACACTCGTGAAGATACAGCTTCGCTGGGCAGGGCATGTGTCCAGGATGGAGGATCATCGCCTGCCAAACATTGCACTGTATGGTGAGCTATCAACTGGCCACCGTGATAGAGGGGCACCTCGAAAGAGATATAAAGACTCCTTGAAAAAGACCCTTACCTCCTGTGGCATTGATCACCGCCAATGGGCATCACTAGCTGTTGACCGTACAAGCTGGCGACGTACAATTCACCAGGCCGCTGACACTTTTGAACAAAACAGACGGGCAATCTTGGAGGAAAAACGTTGGCAAAGAAAAAACCGGGAGCCATTGTCAGCACCCACCAAAACCCAGACATTCCCCTGCAGCCTCTGTGGACGGACGTGCCTATCACGTATTGGGTTCGTCAGCCACCAGCGCAAGTGCAATAGACATAGAAATCTTCCTTCTTAATCTTCGTGTGCGAAGTCAAGCCAACAAGTGTCTGGTGCTAGCCAATGTTGGACCTCTTCCATTTTGAGATTTCTTTTGGAATACTTTGAGAAGGAATAAAGACATAAAATGTATTATAAATAGGGACTCATATGGCATGTAGCTGAATTATTTCGAGAAAAACTCAGGAATATAATGTTTTGAAAGGAAAATGGATTCAAAATTCCTTGTACATTGCAGCTCAAATTTCTAAAATTGCAGAGACTGAATTATTTCTTGGATTCAACTTATACATATTCAATATTGTAAGGCATCTATTTTAATGTGTCAATGTTTCCAGCAACGGATAAATATAAACGTGTGTGTAGTGGAAATAGATGTATTAGTACAATTGATTGACCATTCAATGTAAGAGACTTATTATTATTATTATTAGTAGTAGTAGTAGTAGTAGTAGTAGTAGTAGTACAATTATTATGAAATAAGTGCATATTTTAATTTATGAACTTTCTTCATAGGGGTTAATTTTCGCTTGCTTTTTTGCTTTATTTAAATGACAGACTGGAATGATCACATCTGGAAATATCATTCAGCAACATTTTATAGTTGATTGATTCAAGGATGACAATCAGTTTTCAGATCCATTTATCAGAACGTTAGAATTTCTAGATTTAAACTATCAGAGGAACATTAATGAAATAGTACTTCAGTGACATTAATATTAATAACAGTTATTGGTGAAATAATAATGTTCATGATGAGAAACAACAACAATCCCAGAACCGGATAGTGAAAAGTTTTCCTTAAGTTTGGGAATGTGTGAAATTGTTTCCTAGTAACGAGACAGACATTTGGGGTCTACTCGTACTTTTGGGTGGGAGGAGGGCTGCACCATGCATAGGACATAAAAACTGGATTCAAATCACTAGAGCATTAGACATTGTACTTTACTTTCTTCGTGGCACAACGAAATTAACGGTCTTCTTGAATGTAAGTATTGCATTAATATTGTATTTAAAAATCTGTCCTATTATATACATACAAAATATCTTTTAACGCAGCAAATACACCGGATTTTCACTGATGTGGCATTGCATATGAGCGTACTTGAAACAACAAACAAAGATAGATGTGTGGCGTTTGGCGGATCTTGGAGGGAAACATATTGACTTATGCGAAGTTGATAGGAATTATCCAAAGCAGACATTTATATTTTTCTGTTGAAAATGGATCAAAGTCAGCTGCTTATCATAAGTTTAATATAACAAAAAAATATTACCTTAATTCTGTGTATTAACTCTAATGTAGTTGAAATGGTACTTTCGGGATAATTTAGATTATAAATGTTTGATGAAATCAATAGGTCTACCACGTTTAAAGCCCAAACAGAAGGACACTGAATTCATGACACGGTCAAAATATATAAAGGCTGTCAGGCAGTCAGTTCCACATTTTATTCGAGGACGCACACAAATTCTATTTTATGTACTTTATTGGTGGTAGATATAATAATAATAAGAATAAATCATTTTAATCTTTAACTAGATTGGGTATTTAACACAGGTAATCGGTATGTAGCTCCTTGCAACGGGTTATATAGGCTTCAATACTATTTACACGTTGTGGCATTCCCGCTATAAATAAATGTTAGTCTGAAGTTCTAGATTTTAGAAGGCAATATGCAACGAAGACAACAATCTCGTCGTCTCTTATATGTATTATAATTATTGAATGATAAATTGATATATCTATGGAAAAAAGGTGCTAAAGAAGTTTGTAAATAGCTTACGATGACAATTTGAGTGACATTTCAAAAAGCTACACAATGCAGATAAATTCAAGTAGAAGATCCTACTCCAGGCGAAAATGTGATCTCAAAGAATAAAATGCACAAAAATGCTGTAAGTGAAGAAGGATGCTTCAAACATACGGTGAATATTCCGCTCTATCTAGGAATAAAATACAAAACCAATAATTGCTAATTCATACATTCTGAGATAAGCCCACGTTATATTAGATTCATTTAGTGATAAAAGGTAAACTAGCACGATGTACTGAACATGTAAACTGGAACGTTGAACTAAAGAAGCTAAATAGATAAATATCTGTCCATTGATCGCAATGATAGTCTATTTATGATAGTCTATTTATAAACAATTTGTCAGAGAATATAGTACACTTTCCCAGACCGTTTGTCAAGCCATGTTACCATACAGTATTATTATATAAGTACCTATTTGTGTTCTTGTCGTGAAAAGACACAATCACTGCTGATAGTATAACATGTGCAAGCCACATTCGTCGACGTATTAAAGTAGCCCTCTAGATTGTTTCAGATAGTAAGATTTTCATCAAAATATTATTTATTTGTATGATATATAGTTTTTGTAAAATATTGGCAATACTTACTCTGTTTTATAAAATAAGTGAATCTGAGGTTTTTCTTTCTCCTATGAAAGGATCGATTCAATTTTTATGTAAAATCTTGTAATATAGTATTATTAGACCTCACTGGATAGTTTATCTGGTGAATTTTCTTCAGACAATGGCCTCTTGCAGAAAAATGAGAATAAGTTTACACTGAAGATGCAAATAAATAAACAAATAATTTTTGTAGAAAGCATGGATATGAGAGTTTGACTGCGGCAATCACGTTAATTACTTTTAAAACTGGTGTTTTTATATTCAACCAACACTACCACCAACCCCTCTATTTTACATTCATTTATGAGAGAGACAAATCTATTTTGAATATTTGCATGGTAGAAGGTAGCTTATATAATCAGTATGTGTCTTATTCATGAACATAGTTCACTATTGTTATAACAAAGTAGCATAATCTTCATCACCCCTCCATGATCTCAAACTTTCGATGCTTACTTCTGTTGCAACACATAAATTACGTGCGCTAAGTCGGCTGTTTATTTTCAGCCCAAGTTACGCATTTGATTTCCGATGCTCGTCGAAGTGTGAAAAGGCAGCCGCCAAACAAGCAAACCCATTTCAAACCTCACTCAACATATATCTAAACCAAATTATAATTACAGATTTAGCTTGTGTATGAATTTATAAATGCAAGGCTTATGATAATTAGGTTCATGCCTTCTACCTTAAAAACTAGGGAGGTGTTAAAATACGAAACTATCCAGTGCAAGTTTATGATCGAATATCACGTTACATGTCGTTGAAGTCCCTTTTGTATCCCTAAACACTTGAGGTATCCAGAGCTTACCATTAAAGGACTCTAATCACATAATTATTGCATGCTTTATATTATGATTTTTAAAAACGATAATTAACACAAGTGGGATAACACAGCATGCTCTGTATGTTAAAGCTGTAATGGTCACATAATAAATTCTTGTAATATCAGTACAGTCATTGTGGAACTAGATGACGTCCCGGTGCTACCAATGTAGACCGCTAAATATACGGGGACTGTGAAAGACAACAATCGATGAACATAAACAATGCTTAAGATGACCGAAATGAAGACAATTGGTTTTGTGTGAGGACAGACATTAAGTGATGGAGTGTGCCTTGGATATATAATTGTGTTTAGAGACCAAAAGTAATTGTTTTTTTTTTTTTTAAATCTTTTCTTTGTTTTTCAGACTATAATAGCGTCGATCACATGATTATCGACTTGGATAACGTTCTAGTGCGAAATTCTCTTTTGAATCTATAGAGAGAAAGAATTACTGAACCTTGAATCGGCACTTTGTAACCAGGATTGTGTACATACATACATACATACATACATACATACATACATACATACATACATACATACATACATACATACATACATAATACCTACCTACCTACCTACATACATACATACATACATACATACATACAGTTTCAGCCACAGTTTGAACGCCCCCATGCCAGTCAGCGGCGAACTTCTGCCTAGGAAAGCTAGGCAACTACCTATGGCCCCAACCTCGGAGGGGGTCCAGGCCAGGATGGAGGCCCTGACTCTGTTAACTGCTTACGGGCCCTGGGTCTCTGTTCCCTGGCCTGATGCTAGAGCAATTTGGCCAACTCGGTATCGGATATAATGTGACTGGTATTAACAATCTAGATTGGTTTTATAATTCAATATACATAAGTGTTAAAGGGAAAATTATATACATAACAATGTATGCAAAAAATAACCAGGGACGAAATCCAACAGTTTATTATTATTTCCTATGGCACCACCAATATAAATGCTACTCATTCTTCCAACAATGAAGTAATTATCAATGGAGACTTTAATATCGAATTTCTCTCTGATACTAACACTAAATTTTTACATATGATACAACTAGATGGCTTTATACAGGTAATTAAGCCTTAAACAAGAGTAACGGCCTGTACTTCTACTCTGATCGACATCTTATTCATAACATATCCTACCTATCTCGACGAGATAAACGTATCATGTTTCTCTATTAGTTATGACTATCCCCTATGTGCAAATCGTAAGCAACAAAGCGCAGAGTAAAACAACTTAAAGTCATGTATGTAATATATATGATTTAAAAACACTGCTGAAAATGAATTTCTCACCGAACTCTTACAAAACATTAACTCTATAACTTTCCCTAACATATCCAGATTATGACTTGTCTATCTGTAACCATTGTTTTCTTACCATCCTAAATAATCACGCTCGGATACGCATATAAAGAATTAAACGATAAAAAACAAACTGTGAACTAAAGAAACTGCAGAGGTACAATGCAAACAAAACTATTACCATAAATATAAAGACCTTCCAAACAAAACCAGATCTCTCATGGACAAACGCAAGCAATCCTTTTTCAAAAAAGGCATCACCTCAAACTCCGATAACATATCCATCTGGAATAATTTGCGAAACTTTTACTTCAATGAAATCCGCATCTTTATCTCCATGTGAAATTGATTGCAATAGCTATATTGATGATTTCGATATTGCAAACAACTGAACCTCAATTTTATTGCCATATCACAAACACTTGACAGGTCTAATTGTACAGAGTCAAATTTAGTCAAACTTACTAAATTCGTGAATGAAAGGGTATCAGATCATGTTATTTTGAACATTCCCTTCATAACAAAATAGGACACTTTTGATATTTTCAATAAACTTCACAGAACAAATCAGCTGGTCTAGATGGAATTTACACCAAAACTCTGACAATGTTGGCTTCATCAGTGTCAGAATTGTTGAAAGAAATAATTAACTATAGTATATCTTCTCGTTAATTCTCGGAGTCACTGAAGTTACCAAAAGTATCCGCAATGTATAAGGGAAATGACAATAATGACCCATCTAACTATCAACCCATATCTGTTAAATCTGAAGTTTCAAAAGCCTGGAAAAACATGTGCAAGCAGATTTTCAGATATCTTGATAAATAACATCTCCTTAACAAATCACAATCAGGTTCTGACAGACTCTTTCATGCCAAAAACATTGCCAAAACTAATAGACCAATTGGTACTTGCAGTAGAATCTGCCGAACTTACTGGTGCAATCTGCATTGATTTTAAAACGCATTCGATTTGGTTTACGATGTGGCGCTTCTTTAAAAACACTTGCAGCCTTCAAGTTCTTTTTCAAACTAGGTTGCCAGGTACAAGTCGTATCTCACTAACAGACACCATGTTATTTGCACGGCTAAATATACTTCCGAACCAAATTAAATCTTACGCAGTGTTTCTCAATGATCTATATTAAGGCCTCATCCTGTCCTACTATTTGTCAATAATTTAAGCTTGAATCTAGTGCACTCTAAGCCTTCAAGTTGTTTTTTAAACTAGGTTGTCAGATACAAGTCGTATCTCACTAACAAGCACCAGGTTATTAGCACGGCTAAATATACTTCCGAGCCAGGTCAAATCTTAAGTGGTGTTTTGCAATGATCTTTATTAAGGGCTCATACGTTTCTACTATTTGGCAATGATTTAAACTTGCATCTAGTGCACTATAACACTGATCTTTTTGCTGACGACTCTACATTTCATTCATATGGTATATCTCTAGACCCCAACAAAAAAGCTTCAAATTAACCCCAACAATTTTTCAGTTTTGTATCAACAAAACAAAATGCACATCAATATCTCCAAAACGAAATGCTCGACAATAAGGATAAGGCATCGTCTATCTACTAACTTGGGTATACTTTAAACCCAAAATGGCTTAGACGTATTTATTGCCAAAAACAAGAGTAATTCTTGGTATCTACATGTATCAACATCTCAGCTGGAATGCACATATCTATCACCTATGTGCTATCGTAGTCAAAAGAATAAGTTTTAAGAGAATTCAATTATTTTACCTCATCAATCTCTTAAACTTTATTTATCGGGATATATAATACCACTAATAGACTACGGCTGTACCTTATCCGGAAATGCATCCAATTATAATCTGTCCAGATTTGATAAACTCCAGAATAGGGCAGCAAATAAAATACTGAAACTTCCAGTTATGACTTCCTCGATTATTTGGTTTTCACCTCTGCAATGGGTACCAACATAATTTTTATATTATTTTTTAAAAGGAGTTATGACATACAAGAATTTAAACGGTATTTCTCTAAAATATATCTCTAACCTAACTGAACTAAGATCACAAAATTCTAAGCTTAGTCTCCGATTGACGACTAACAACGATCTCCAGATTCTGTGGTCAAAAACCAATCATTATAAAAGATCATTTACTGTATCAGCAACTACTATATGAAATTCCTTACCACTACGAATACGAAATTCAAATTCCTTTGCTTAATTAAAAATATCATTAAAGAAAATCTTTCTTGACCATCGGGAATGATATATTAAAGGCTCCGAATAGAAAATTGTATCATTATACCGGATTCAAAAAATGTCCAGATTTTAACCGATATATGTAATATGTACGACCTATGCTGAAATGTATGTACCTGTGTATGGAATATTGTTCATATGTGTATGTGGTTCCAAGTATAGTCACACATAGTCATTCATGTTAAATATATTTGAATGAGTGTGCGACGATACCTGATTATGTGCATGATCTTGTTAAAAACAATCGAAATAGAAAATGTACATCGATATATGGATATCGGCATATCATTTCTACCAATGATAATATAATGTCATGATAAATTAAGACATGAACATCAAAATTTACAGGACATCTGAAAGTATGCAACACTGTATAAATGGTTTATGTTTCTTGCTAAAGCTTTGGATCATGTACTAGTGAAGATCACGAGGAAAAATATTTACAAAAATAATTTTATGTTGATTCTAAGCACATACCATTTTGTTTTCCAATAATAATACTTTAATGCGACCGCTCCTGCTGCCTAAGTTCTTGTCGGCCTGGTATTCGGATAATGTGACTTGGGGGACATGATGCTACATGTCCCCCCGAACGATGTCCCACTGCTAGACATCAGCACAAACCTGTCACGCAGCAGACAACAATGTGATATGACAATTTTGTTTAGAGTTATGCTGAAGACTCCCTCAACCACCCTCCAACCCAATAAAAAAACTGCTAGACATCAGCACTATCCTGTCACGCAAAAATGGCTCACATTTGTTGCAGTGAATACGTACAATTACCATAAAAGTTGTGGGATTTCTAAGTGCTGAAGTGAAATTGAAAGTTTTTATACATTTTAGAATGGTTTAAGCGCTAATGATTGGCATATGTATATATGTATGTATGTATGTATGTATGTATGTATGTATGTATGTATGTATGTATGTCCTCTGTGAAATATATTTATCAGGACTTAATTGAAGTAATTTATGAATACGTCTCAAAAGAATCATGAATACAACATGAATTATGTACAAAACACAAGAAAACAATATTTTCTGTTAACATTAAATTCGGGCCATTACATAAGGGAAGAACTAGTATGCGTTCAAATGAATAATTTTAATTTAATCATTTTTTGAGTATCACATTGACGGGTATTAGGTAAAAAATCTGCATTTCTAATATAATTCTGCTTGTGGTATTCCAAATAAATTCCAATATTGAATATATTGATGTGCTGGTAGTCTCGAATATGCTAATATGTCAATGACCTGGAGTGTAATGGGGTGATAACAGTCTTGTTATGTATCACGATAATATAATTTAAAATGTTCTCGTGCGAATTCACTATAGTTCCAGGTTAACGTTCTAATCCAAGAATATTATTGATGAGCACTTTGTGTTTTCAGTGAATGATAATTTGAATATATAAATCCACCCCAATTAAAAATTGAACACAACAATAGCAATGATTCTGATTCGTATGTTAAGACAAGAATGAGTAATTCTCAGGTAAACAATGTTATATATTATTTTACTTGACGTAGGTCATTGTTACCATGTTCAGGAAATAATATCAACATAATGGAAACTTCCATTATAGAAGATTCCTGGGTCAAATCAAAACTACAGACATGACAGCTATTACGATATTGATCTGAATAAATAACCCACACTGATAGAGAAATATTAGCTATGTATTATGTCATTCATAGATAAATTGTACTGGTCAAGTACACTATGAACTCAATTTGGGACAAATTTAGGTACAAAATATAAATGTAAGTAACATAATCATGAAGAAACGCCATCAAATAATGCATATTAAATAGATATAATAATGAATACATATATATCCTTACTAACTTGATGTGCTTCTCAAAACAGGGCAATTTGATTTTGGGGGGTGGGGTATATTAAAATCAAAGCTGATTATCTACATATGCATACATATATGCATACACAGTTCATTTGTTTATACTGGTTAGTTTTGGCACAATGTCGCTGACATGCTCCTCAAAACAGGCGGTTGGAAAGACGAAATGTATAAAACAAGGCACTCCCGATGCAACAAGCGTGGTATACCCTACACTATCACAACATGTTTAGTAACCATCTAGAAAATTGAGTGATCAATTGCTGTTTTAACAAACGTTAATGACAACATACTTTAATAGAAACAGAACGATATACGTAGATCTGTTTCTATTACGATATATGTAGGTAGTTACACACTGTCCCTCCCATCAATTCATTTTATTTTACATGACATCACGCACATTCGTAGTCTCTAAGATGTATCTTGCAATACAGTTCATATGCTATCCAGAGATCCAGACTGACGTGCAATGTATCGTAATGGAATTGACAGCAGTAAGAATGCGAAAATGTCTCAACGTGTACGAAGTTTACCAAAACCAAAACGAATGCGTTTAAATGAATCCATTATAAACGAAACTCTTCCTACGTCGGCCCGTTAGGCCTGCCGACTAGCCTACATCTTGTATAACGTGCACGCAGTACATCGACCAACTTGAGAGGGTTTCATTTGCTAAGCGACCTCGCTGACATGCTCTCTCAACAGACGGTTCGAAAGACGAAATTTATAAAACAAGGCACTCCCGCTGCAACAAGCGTGGCAAACCCTAGACTATCTCAAAATGTTTAGTAACCATCTAGGAAAATGAGTGACCAATTGCTGTTTTAACAACCGTTAATAAGAGCATACTTAAGTAAAAAGAGAACCATATATGAAGATAGATTCACACCGTCTATCCATCCCATCAATTCGTTATATTCTGCATAACATCATGCACACTTTTCTAAAGAGAGTCGTGCAATGCATCGTAATGGAACTGACAACAGTAAATCTGCAAAAATGTAGCAACGTGCACACAGTTTACAATAACCAATACGAATGCATTTAAACGAATGCAGTAAAAACGAAACTAGGGGCCCCGACTGGCCTAGGGGTCTAAAGCGCTCTCCGTTACTGATCACTGCCATCTCACCTCTGTCTGCGTGGGTTCGAGTCTAAGATTCGGCTAATGTATTTATGTGAAAAAGCTTGCCAGTAGCTTCTCGTGGGTCGGTGGTTCTTTCCGGGGGTTTTCCCGGGTTCTTCCTCCAACAACAATACTGACCGTCATGTATCGTGAGCTGAAAAATGGCGTTAAACCGTACAAAAAACAAACTAAAAGGAATCTCTTCCCACATCGGCCGGTTACGTCTTCCGACTAGCTACAGCTTTTATAACGTGTATGCAGTACATCGGCCAGCTTGAGACGGTTTCACTTGCTGTGCGACCTTTATCTCCTAGTATTACAGGGTTACCTTTGTAAGGAATATCTTTATGGAATATCTGTCAGTTTGGTAACAGATTTAAAGGATTTTAGTTATATTGTTGTTTAATGTTGCATTCATGTACTTAATACAAAACATGATAATGGAACTTGGACTCACTGCCTGTTCATGTGTAATGTATGATTCTGTTGGAATTACAGATGACTAAGAAAATATATAGTGGCTTCTTACAAAATTAAAGGTAACCAAGATATTGTTTAAAAGTTGATCCTTTTTTATGCAAAGAAATTTGTATTAGTATTGTCAGTAACTCAATCTAATGTTAAATGTTGTGTAATTTGTGTAACAAATTCTCGTCATATTCAACTCTTTTCTCAAGCAATTTTAGAACCGATTTGAAAATCACAGTGACATACATTATATAACAATGCTCTTAAGCAACGTTGTGCATATATGTAATTCAGCTGGAACGTAGAGTTTGTTTAAACCTTTACCGATTTTGTAAACGTTTCCAGGCAATAAACTAAACCAAGCCGTTGACACTTCGAAATGTTGCAACTTTAACGAACAGGGTACAAACCACCTAGAGTAACAAAAATGTCATAAATGAGCTTTTCTTATAAATTAGGGTTAAAGATATATAAAACTTGGAACAATGCGAATTTACATACGTGGATATCTCACAATTGCACTACTGGCACAGATTGTACAAATTACATACCATGTCAATGTAAGTCTAACTCTCCGTTCAATGACGCAAATGCACAATTATGTAAATTTATATACGGACATAACTTTGAACACTGTATAGAAATGTGTATTTGAACAAAGTCATAGTGTTTCTTCCTAATTTGGATGTCACTGGACAGGAAAAATAAGTATTAAGTACAAATAATCTACATTTCGTCTGAGCTAACTCACCGTTTATATGCATTGCAAACATGTGACAACGATGTATGGAACTTATTTAAGATCTCATTTACATATAACTTAAGAAGAAAGTCATGCTTCAGCGAGAACTCAGAAATAGGGAATTTGTTGATGTTATCCAACTTGTTGGTTTTGCTTCTTCCTTTAAAGGAATGGAATAAATATAATCGTAACAGGAAATAAGTTTTAAGATAACGTTCAAAGCTGTCGGTTGTTTTCAACTAAGTGTATCTTGCCAATATTCCACTTAAACCGTCTTTCTCCACGTTCTTTATTACATTATCAGACTATATACGATTTTGTCTTATCAAGTTTAATATGTGCGGATTATCTGCATTCTCTCTTTTACCTTTGTCATTCTTTAATTTTTGTATGCGTGTTTGTTTATCTATTTTAACTATATTTTTTTAGAATTTGATTTGTCTTAAAATCGGCAAACGGCCGTTTTAGATATAAACGGAAATAAGACAGCTCAGATCACACATTCGAGAATGCAAATGAACCTGGATATTTCCAAACGTTTTTGAACTTGAATTGAAAATGTTTACAGTAAAACATCTCTTTCAGTAAATACAATTTTGATATTTTTTTTCCTAAACACGATTATCTTTGTATGAAAGGTTCATAATGTAATGCCGCAAACGCCTACATTTTTACACGCTTTACATTGACCACCAAAACGATGTTGTTTAATCAAAAACTATTAGACACTTAAGGTTTCTTTTGATCAGGTGACTATATATATATATATATATATATATATATATATATATATATATATATATACATGTATAATTCTCATATAATAAGAAAATGAGTTTTTGATCCACTCTTTGTACTCGTTGATCCGGTTGATTGTGTCGTGAGGGCAATTAATGACAATATGTGTCGATACTCTGCATTCGGCAGGTAGGTATCGGATGACACATCTATCCCAGTTTAAATTCCATTGAAATCCAAAACGAAATCTTCGAGACTGTGCTTCGAACTTGTCCGATAGGCTCTTCATTTTTTTAATTTTTTTCTTTTTTAGTTTTATTTACAGATTTCACACCGGTTGTCTTTTTTTTTTTTAAAAAAAAAATTAGAAAATCATTGCCAGTCTTTAAATCATTAGTAATAAGAAATTAATGTGCGCCCATGGGGCTCACGTATATTTTGTTTTATAAAAATAAAATAAAATATTGGTGTCAGGAAATTGTATCGTATGTCATACTAAGAGACTTGAAAAAGTGACGTTTACATTTAAATAGTCCAGGGCTGAATTATCACTATGATACATAAACGTTATTATATTGTGGTTTTTGTTGCTGTTGTGGATTTTGTTGTTGTTGTTGTTGTTGTTGTTTGAATTAACGCCATGTTTTAGCACACGATAGGCTATACATGGCGGCTAGTATTATTCGTTAAGCAAGAACACAGAAAAGAAAAAACCCGGAAAAAAACACCGACCTAAGAGAAGCAAGCTTTCTCACATACCCACATTGGCCGAATTTGAGACTCGAATCTACGCAGAGATGAGATGACAGTGATCTGTAACGGAGAGCGCTTTAGACTACTCCGTGTGGTTTTTGTTTGTTTTCTTTTAAAGTCCTTTTAAGTAAAACAAATTAGTTTTCACCAGAAATGCTATTTATTGTTCATGGATGCATGGTTTGTAATTTTGATTTTACACCTTTTCGTGGCCAAGGGCTCTACTCTGTAATTACCGCTGTCCGACCTTTAAAGGGCAATTTTCGCGCTCTGACTACAAATGCAGCCAGAGCCGTAAAGAGCGATCACATGCCCTGGTGTAAGAAACACCCGGGATTCTCCCAGTCCTTGTTTAAATTTAAACAAAAAATGTTCTTTATTAAATAAAAAAGTGTTGTTTGGGCCGGGCCTTTTGGATTCATTCATAACCCTCCCCCCACCTTCTGTTGTCGGCCCTACACGCAGCTTATGTTTAGAATAGGAAATAATGCTATTAAATAATATGTTGAACTCTGTACTCATTAAGTACTGACCTTGAATGGTGGAATTTCAGCGCTCGGACTAGACCGATCGTATGCTTACCTTATATAAGAATGCCATTCATAAAGACGGTTAAACTGTGTCGTATGTACTCAATGACAGTGCGTGTGTGCCAGCTCTGACTACGGGCATAGGTTATGTTTACGTTAGAAAAGAATGTCATTCAGAAAGGCTGCTACGTTAACAATGTAAACTACGAAACATTGCTATCTTACATTGAATGGGGGAATCCCCGCTTTAATGATTGGGTGCGTACTAGTCGGTGATCAACGTTTTCTCTAAGCTGCGCGCGCACGCTGCTCAGACATCCCCGCGCAGCTGAATTGTCAATCCAACATTAAAGTTTGCTCGTCTCCGATATGCTTGCACAATGCAGCGAGCATTGTGCTCACATCTACCATTCGCTTAGAGGGAACGTTGTCCGTGAGTATATGATGATGTTTCTTATTATTATGTGTTGTGCTTTTCTATGCAACCTGCTCAGATCACATACTAGTATTCGCGAATATCTTTTACTTTTACAAAGTAAGGCCAGTCGTTAACTCCGTTATATTTGATATAACCAACATGTAGCTCTATAATATTAACCTTGTGTATTGACCTCAACATTTATATTACATACTCGATTTAAAATTAAATGCATTTGAATATAAACAAATGCACTGCATAAGTTCGCATGATAATTGAAATAAAATAAAGGGCTTGAAAAATAATTATGCTGACTGGAGAACATCAAGAATACTTTTAAACAGTTTTAACAGTTTTTGTTTTGCTGACTCGAAGCGTTGTTTCGATATTTAAATTCATTGTAACCAATCATTTAGCTTTACAGTTATTATTGCATGGGCATTCAACGGGAGATGTTCTGCCAAATTTCAGAGATCTGTTTGTCTACACAATATAAACAGATTTACCTTTGCTAGAGAATATGATTTATCTCTATATTTTAAATATTTCATAGCTAGTTTTTCGCTGAGTATTGCATAAGCACACACACACACACACACACACACACACACACACACACACACACGCACACACACACTATATATATATATATATATATATATATATATATATATATATATATATATATATATATATATATATATATGTGTGTGTGTGTGTTATGAAATACTTTGTTATGTAAGTTGTGATCAGCTTTTCATAACCGTCTTCTCATTTATTGCTATGAGAAGGAATTACTCGTAAGTTAAGAAACGTCAATGTCCATGGAGAGAGAGAGAGAGAGAGAGAGAGAGAGAGGGACAGACTCTGAGGCCCATCATTTTGCACACACACACGCACGCACGCACGCACACACACATATACATACATACATACATACATACATACATACATACATACATACATGCATACATGCATACATACATACATACATACATACATACATACATACATACATACATACATACATACATACAAGGAATACAAATTGATTATACACTGAAAATGAAAATGATTCTGAATAATTAAATATACGGTCAGAAAATTCACCCACCTGAGTCCCTGTAAACCTGCTTTCATAAGTCAGCTTATATTTGTAACATATTATGTAAACAAATCTTAGTAAAATCAACGTAGTTTCACGGGACAGATAAAATACACTATGATAGAAATATAGTGTACCATGACCGAATTTTTACCTCACCTGTTCACTCTTGTCACAGTCGCTGATATGAAGAATAAATGCCCTGAACAGGTATTTCATTGGTATCTTGACTAAAGTGCATTCATAGAAAACAATTCAGGTCCGTTCACTATGAATCTGTATGATAGAAATGGGAGCATTCTATATATAGAAATGCTATATATAGAATGGGCTGTTTTTTTCAGAGACGGGGAGATTGAAGAGTATTACTTATATCACTTTCTTAAAACCTTTGTAATAAACAAATATTTTTCTTAGAAAAAGCGGTACATGGATGACTGATATGCGTAAGTAGTCTTTTTCAGACTTTCTAGCAGCGATGATAATATAATTATCAGGTAAATGGTAATTTTAGATAGTTTCGATATAATATATAAAGAATGAACGAGCGCACACACACACACACACACACACACACACACACAACTACATATCGATCTATATATGTGAAGGATTATATTATATATTTTGATGGGCCTATTTTACCATGCAGATTTATTAGATGTATTTTATAATACAAGTGACGAGGGAATATAGTTTGAGTGGGGTGGGTTTTTAAATAAGTTCTGTTTTGAATAAAAATGTGATTCATATCAGTAAGGTGGACTGTCATAAACAAGCAGGCGAGCATGTAGGGGCGAAAAGAATTTGAAAAGCATGTGGGGTGGGTGCCCACGGAGCCTTTGCATTCTGATCGTTTGCAAGACATGCTTTATACCATCCTACTGAAATAATAATATATAATAGGAAACATTCCATTTCCTCCTTACCCAAACACACGCACCTCCGGCAACCGGATAAAAATTTCAACGATTGGTCTATTTTAATGGTGTGTCGATAATTTGCGCCAATGATAAATATTTTCTTTTCGTAGTAAGTGGCCATGAACCCGCCAACATTGCAATGATTATTTCATGAGCTATGACATGGCATGAAAGTAATGACACAATCTGATAAAACTTCATGGCTTTTCACGGCACTTTTAATACATATTTGGCTATAATATACCGGGTAAATGGGAGTAAGTACCTTTTCGATGGACACGCTGATGTATCCGACCAATGCTGCCCTGGGATGGTATCCAGCATGCAGCATGAATATAAAGAAATATAGAAAAGAAGAAATTGCCAACATTTTCAAACAATAAACTCTTGCAAATAAAAGTAGCATTAAAACAGACCGGCTTGTGTTGCTAAAAAATTAATTTGTATTTGAAAATGGATTGTATACAATATTTAAAAAAAAATTACTTATGGGCATTGATATCTTTTATTGATCAAAAGCAAGATATATCTCCAGAGGTTGGGCAAGGTTTTGAGACACCCGGATGATGAGTTCTGTATTGACGCCATACATTGCATTAGAGTATATATTTTATGTCAGCGCCCCTACCTCCTTCTCTCATCGTCCCTCAAGTTTCGTAAATAATCGCCTCCGTTACATTAGGGTGAAGGTGTGTATACTATGACAATTTCAACTTCATGGAAGCTTAGGACAACGTTCCCCTTTGCCTGGCACTCAGGGGTAACTGACTTCTTCACCCCACTTGGGTCGCCAAGTATCTAATAAGATCAAACATTTCTGATGGCGGGGCTACCGTCTTTCACCAGTTGCTTTCAAGCCCCAAAGCAACCGTTACGTGCAAACGTCGTATACAGGTATATGCCAAATCATCTTAATAATACGTAATCTTGAAAGATATTGGTCCTAAAAGTCTTTGGGTTCCATTAAAATTAGATAATATCGACGTTTCATGAGAATGGTGAAATTTATGATTGACGGTGGCATTGGGCCTTTAATATGTAATGTAGGTCATAAAGGAAGGTCTATAAAATATGACGGTCAATTGTAAAAGCTTTAATGGGTCCTGACACTAAATTACGTTTAAAAATATTTATTGAAATAAGTTATAGAAAATAGACCCAAAACGAATACCACGGTTTACATAAAGCAACTAAACGCTTTCACAGGCAAGTCATAGTACGGTTTGACAGAAATTGATATTACAGGGAAGTTCAAGTCCCATATTTTATCGACAGGGATTCAAAGGTTTTCGAAATCTCATCTCTATTAGGACATTTTCTGTTGATACTTTCTTTCCACAGATCCGCATAGCAGGGTCTACTTTTTTTTAGCGCGTAACAATTTATTATGCATGTGGAGATTACCAGCTTGGTGGATATGATTTAATTGAGTCCATTTGAGCTCAAACATATAAAAGGTCCGCACAACAACAATTAAATGTGAACCGTTAAATAGAGATAGGTACTACACTTTCACTTCAGTAACAGCCTGTCAAAACGAGGTTAGAACACGTTTAAATGCGCTCAAAGTCTCAAGAACTCGCTTGAATATGCAATTGCACAATGTTCATCACAGTACTCTGTGCTCCCATACCCTAAAACATGAAGTCGAGCAGTATTACATGACTGAAATTTATCCACAATGTATGATTACGAAAGCTATTGTGTAAATTTAGTAACTGAATTGCATATTATGATAGGTTAAACTGTCAACTATCTGCATTAAAGAGTGAAAATTACTTAGATATTAGTCGATCTATCAATGTAAGGATTTATACTGTATTATACAATTTGCCTTTATCACTGCAAAACATAACAAATTCAGATCAGTGCGTAGACATTTCAGGTAAGTGGCCTTTTAGATTGTTTCAAGAAGTATTATTTTCACCAATGTGCACTATACTTACTTGACATTTAGTCTTTGTAAGTTGCTGATAATAGAGAAACCTGTTTTAGCTTAGTATAAAAACTTTCTTTAAAAATAATCGGTACACTTTTCATTAAAATGTTACAATACTGCTTCATTTTCAAATGCTCATTTTTAAACTGATTATTATCTACATTGTGTTGACTAAATTAAAACTGGCAAAATATTTTTACGGTCGTACATCGTATGTTATATAGCCTTGAGCATAATCGGATTTCATTTTCGTGTCTCAAAACACGGTGCCATATCGAAAGCTTATGCCATCATTATAAATATTGTCCTAACACAGTGTCTTTCATGCCTTTAATAAATTTGTTTGTCTTCAGTTTTTAGCAGTATACACTGTATGCTAAGACTGTATAGCACACAACATATATTCAGGTAATATTAAGACTTTAATGATGGGCATAGGTGACGTTCCTTAAATACTAACATACTCGCCTTTTATGTCGTTTTGATATTGTATTACACATATGTATTAGATCCATTTTGTAAGCTTTGGGTCTCCATATAACACTGAGGTTTTAGCATCTCGACTAATGTTTACAGTATAAACTGAATGTAGTCTCAGCGCATTGCAATGTGGCGGTAGAAAATAAATCGTGGTGGCAAGTGTATGGATAATAGAGATGGGTACCACGAAAAAGATTGTATGGTGGTATACAGCGTTATTTCTGAAGATACCTTGAGAAGTACCACGATATACCTATATTAGGCATGTATGGATGGATGGATGGATGGGCAGACGGAAGGACGGATGGATATGTGTGTGTGTGTGTGTGTGTGTGTGTGTGTTCATTGGTGATAGTCGTTTAATTTTTAATGTTCTTTCTTATTCCACAGCACACAGCATACACACATATATAGGTTGTGCGTATAATCCCCACAACAACACATACAATATAGCATACATTCTTTTTAATAAAATCATATTTTAACTAACCGGTTATTTGTTTAGTTAAAGATTCTTGGTTGGTGATTACATTGACATCAGTATTACAAACACAAATATATACACTTGTTAGGACCGTCCAACAATCTCAGGATAAGGGGATGTAAAGTTATTTATTTTAATTGAAATGAAGAAATAAAATGGACTGTGGGTGGAGTTTAAATACATCTTTAAAAAAAATCTGAAATAAATAAAATTGAATTGATGCGTGCATATTCCTAAAAGCCTAACGAGTTTTTGTCTTAATAGCCTTATATGCTGTACGTAACTATATATACGAGTACATGTAAAGTGTACAAGACCATTAAGATACACAACTCGTTCGATAAATGAATCCGGACCGCTCCAGTGTCCTAGTGTTTACAGCGTCCGCCCAGGATGCGTGATGTCGTAGGGTGGTAACCAAGTTATAGAAAAGACTTCTAAAATGGTATTAACAGCTGCCTAGCTAGAAGTTAGTGTTAGGAGTGGTCATCCTGGTGTCAGGATAATGCGAATGGGTGGGATATCTGCGTTATGATGTCCCATCACTTTCAATTGTTAAATTGGATTATTGTTAATGATAGATTAAAAATCTAAATCACCCACACACATACATGAATTCGTCTATTTAACTCTTTGAAACAATACCATTTTCTAAACATAAAATATAACCTTAGACTTTTCGATTTATAATTTGTTGTTGTGGTAGTGTTTAACGCTGTTTCTCAGCACAAGATAGGCTAGACAAGACGGCCAGTATAAATGCCGGAGGACGAACCCGGGAAAACCCCCATATTGAACCACCGAACAACGAGATGCTAGTGACAAGCTCCTCATATACCCCCATTGGCCGAATCTGAGACTCGAACCCACGCAGAGATGAGATAGCAGTGACTGAGATCGCTTTAGCCTACTCGGCCACTCGGCGACCCCAATACACTTACTATCTTATTAAACTTGTACTCCACTCAACATTTCGTGCCCATGATATCGATAAATTCTAGGTGTATGTGGAAATATTTCCTATTTTCATCATCAAAATGTAAGTACAATCTTTGTTACACTTTGTCTGCTGTAGTGTAAGCTTAATCTTCCCACTTTAAAAATAGTATTTAGATTACAAATTATACAACAACAATTAACACATACATAACAAACTTATCCACTAAGAGGTACTGATGATTTAATTGCAGGGTATATATATATATATATATATATATATATATATATATATATATATAGAGAGAGAGAGAGAGAGAGAGAGAGAGAGAGAGAGAGAGAGAGAGAGAGAGAGCGAGAGAGAGAGAGAGAGAGGGGGGCATCAAAAACGTCATCTCCTGTTTCATTTGAATGCGACTGGCTTGATTCGCCTATGCAGGTGTCAGTAGCACTGTGGTCGAAGTTACTGAATGAACATTGTCGTTGCTATCATTGGTTATAAATAGAACATACATCTAAATTTAGGTGATTACAGTTTCATTAGTATTACCAAACACAAATATATACACTTGTACAGGACCGTGCACATTCTCAGGATAAGTGGATGTAAAGTTATTCAGTTAATCGAAATGAAAAAAAAATATTGTGGGGATAGTTTAAATATGTCTTTAAATAGCAAGATAAAAAAAACTGGCGTAAATAAAATTGAATGGATGTGTGCATATTTTTTAAACGCCTAACGAGTCTTATATACTGTATCTAACTATATATACGAGTACATGTAAAGCGGACAAGACCATGAAATATACATTTCGTTCGATAAATGAATCCGGACCGCTCCCGTGGCCTAGTGCTTCCAGCGCCCACCCAGCATGCGTGAGGTCGTTGGTTGGTACCTCGGCCAAGTCATACAAAAGATTTCAAGAGATGGTTTTAGCAGCTGCCTAGCTAGACATTCAGCATTAAGAAGTTAGTGTTAGGACTGGTCGGCCTGGTGCCAGGATAATGCGAATGGGTGGGCTATCATGCTACATGTCTGCGTTATGATGTCCCATCACTTTAAATTGTTACATTGGAAAATTGTTAATGTTAGATTCAAAATCTAAATCACCCACAAAGATAAATGAATTCGTCCATTTAACTCTATGTACCAAATTCATTTTCTAAAGATACAATATAACCTTAGCCTATTCGATTTACAATTTGTTGTTGTTGTAGTGTTTAATTCCATTTCTCAGCACATCATAGGCTATACAAGGCGGTCAGTTTTAATGGTGGAGGATGAACCGGGGAAAATCCCCAGAAAGAACCACTGACCCAAGAGAAGGTACTGGTAAGCTTCTTCACATACCCCCATTGGCCGAATATGAGACTCGAACCCATGCAGAGGTGAGATGGCAGTGACGGAAAGCGCCTTAGCGTTCTCAGCGACTCGGCGTCCCCGATACACTCACTATCTTATTAAGCATGTGTGTCTATGTATGAGAACCTGATGCATTATTACATTATGTAAATGTGCTAAGGCCGTCCGTACACTCTGCAATCTTAATTTAGACAATGCCAGTCATAAAAGAAATGGAAGCTTCATGGACGTTCTGTCAGGAATTTTCAACTGCGATCGACACTTGCATGCTTAATTGGAACATATCTTCGACTCATTGGAACTGAGTTAATTGTCGATAACACATACAAATGCGACGATAATAACGATGCAATCGTCTATGTATGCATGCATGCATGGATGTAAGAGTTCGTGTACGTCCGGAGTTGGCAACCTAGATGATAGCCTGTTGAAAATTGTTTATTGCATGTATGTATGTATGTATGTATGTATGTATGTATGTATGTATGTATGTATGTATGTATGTATGTATGTATGTATGTATGTATGTATGTATGTATGTATGTATGTTCATTGGTGAGTCCTTAAATTCCATTATTTTGAATGTTCTTTTGTTGTTATTGCACAGGACACAGCATACATAAATAGATACGTTGTGCTCAAAATCCCCACAAGAACACATACAAGTACATTCTTTTTAAAAGCATATTTGCTGAAACCCATTCTTTGTTTTGTAAAAGATCGTTTAACTAGTTAAGTGACAACCACAATAAACAAACTGTGGTAACTTGTACACTTTATAGCAAAAAAAAAAAGAAAACATCTTTTCATAAGAACTGTTTTCGATATGCTTATGTCATGTTCATTTAAACTTGTATATTAATCAATAATAATTTGCTAAAGTGTTTAAACGAAAATTTTGTTCTTGAAACTTGTCATAAGTATGGTAATCCCAATTAAATGTTACGCTTTTATACCAAATTAAAAGCTATGGTTAAGTTCATGGTTGTCACAGGGTGAGGCCGGGTTGGGACTAGATTAGTGAAGACACCGAATGCATCTGCATTACTAAGATGTTTATTTATAAACACAATTTAAATATAAACAAATCTGACACTATTATAAACAAAAGATAAGGAAAATTATAAAGTTCCTAAAATGAAACTATCAACAACAAGTAACTCAACAAAAAATCCCTCAAAGGATGATGTTAACGAAAAGAATTTCAAACTAACGTGAATAACGTCTTATCACGCTTGTATCAACAAATACAAGTATATGTATGAATTTACGAATATATCGCTCGTATAACGAGACTGAGATGTAAATGCCCGTAAGTTTGATTATATCGTTCATATAACGATTTAGCAATGTAAATACATGTAATTTATGATTTCATCGTTCATATAACGATTTCGATATGTAAACGTGAAATTATGAAAACTGTTGATATGTTTGCTCAGATGGCAATAGCAATAACACGGAACACGTATTATATAACTATCGTGGAGCCCCTTTGACTCCCAATATGTATCTCCGGTTCCACCCGCTCTAGTCAATGATCAAGGAGTCACCACGCATGGTCCACTCCTCCCTGTCTGTTGAAGGATCCCTAGAACGCCCTCACATTTAACACAGACCGGATGGTCGCGAAGACTTTGTCCCTTGCATCGAGAACACCAGTACACTCTTCTGAACCAACGTCACCAGACACAGCGTATACGTCACAAGAAACCACAGAGTTCTGCGACTTCTCATTACCCAATCATATATATATATATATATATATATATATATATATATATATATATATATATATATATATATATATATATATAATATAGAAGGCATATATAAGGCAGCACCCAACCATACACAAGGCAGCTAAAATTAAAACAACTAAACCTTCTAATACATGTGACACGGTTAAGTACTTCTACATTCATATATGTTGCGCATGCGCGCACACGAATTAGTTACCCATTTACATTAAACGTTCAATGCATGCAGCGTATAATTAAATTCAATTTGTCTGTTCAGTTACAACAAATAGCTATCTAGAAGCAGACAATCGTATTTCTAATTTCATGGCGCTGTAAAATCTAGGTATTTATTCTGTGGAATTCTAAAACATTTGCTATATGAAATAATTATGTCATATAAAACGAATAGCGATACGAATACTATTCCTAAATGTAAATACCTCTACAGCTGAAGATTCTACTCCCGTAAAGTGGTAAGCCTCCTAACAAGACTCGTTGTAATGTAATGTTTACAGAGAATTTGCTCTATAATATATACTAGCTGTGACAGATATGCGCAGTAAGGTACTTAGGGGTACTTAGGTTTAAACTGCAGACAGTATGCACATGCAGCATGGATTAAGTCGCGCTCAGTATTTCGAAATAACTAGAGCTAATACAAAAATAAACCACCCTCGGGTGACGCTGTACGCGGTAGCGAAACCAGAGTACATGTTTGAAAACATATACATATTGATAACACTCACACACACTTCCGTGACAATGGTCAATATAATTTCTCATCAAGCGACCTCGAACTATTTGATCTATAAAGGTGCGCAGAGACAAAGAGTTCAACTAAATTAACCTCTTCTATCTTTTTGTGATGGAGCAGTGGCAGATATAACTGAAGGTAGTATGTTGGATGTGATATGCACATTTAATTCGAACCAATATTCTTCTGATTGCTTCAGTGCTTAATGTATTTACTACATTTGTGCCCACTTGATGAACACTAGCTCCGTGAGACTAAATAGCTCCACAAAATGTTCCTATGATGAGAAAAAAAACTATATTATTAAGACTGATTTATTTAAAACCTATGTGTATTCATAAGAATTCAGTCTTTATAAGAAGTAAACAAATTCTTTCCTTACACATAATTAATTTTTAAGAATGTACAAAGGACACTTTTCTCAGTCCAGATCTTGTAAATGCAGTGACTAATTAGAGTTAAACAAATTAAAAAGTAGATAAGTTCATTCATACAAGAGAATGTATTATTACAATTTATGTTACATATCTTTTTAATTTATTGATTTATTGTATTACTGTTATTGGGCCTACGAGCCGAAATATTGAATTTCCTTAATCAAACCCAATCAACAGGATATAATGAGTTAACAGATGAGGTTAAGAAATATCGTCGAACTTCAATCAAAGTACCTGACAATCTCGAAAGAGCATAGATGAGTGAGTGTGTGTGTGTGTGTGTGCGTGCGAGAGAGAGAGAGAGAGAGAGAGAGAGAGAGAGAGAGAGAGAGAGAGAGAGAGAGAGAGAGAGAGAGATATTAGGATTTTAACTTAGTTTTAACAATTTACGATGTCTGCAGTGAGTTTGTTTATAGTGATGTCTAGCACTGGGGCATCATGATCAGGCATGTGGCATCATGTCAAACCCACTCTAATTATCCTGACACCATGCTGACCAGATTTTACACTAACCTCTTATTGGTGAGCTCCAAGCGAGGCAGCTGTTAGTATCTTCTATATTATGTCTTTGGTTTCACTCGGTCTGATTTGAAACCAGCAATCTCTCGCATCCGAGGCGGGTGCTCTAACGACTTATTATTGGACCAAGGCATCAACTCATAACATTGATCATTGCGAACGATTTGCATTGATTCTTACAACTGAAATGAATATTTGAATATTCACAAAAGGTTATCAGGTTTGGATTCCAAAGTGGGTATCACAAGGTTTAGGCAACTAATTCCTGTGTAGTGTTACATTGTTACAGATGACACCTGTATCTAAAAAATTGTCATACCTCCTCTCTGGTACACATGTGATATGCTATATATATATATATATATATATATATATATATATATATATATATATATATATATATATTCAAAGTAGTTCTTAGCATCAGTGTTTGCGAGATGACATTCGTTAAATGCAACAACCAGGAGGATGGTGTTTACATTGCTCGGACCGAGATAAAACATTACAATTTAAATATGATTTATTGTCTTTTCGATTTTCTTCCGATGAAACCATCATGACTTGATTCTAAAATTGTCCTTTCCCTAAAACTTCTTCCTTAAAATCAGGTCTTGGAAAAGCACTTTGTAGCTAACCAATTTTTGTTATGTACCTCAAATATCTGTTTCAGTTAAGACGTTTAAACGTAATCTTTCATCTAGATTGCTTTTTATTGTTCTTGTTATCGTTTCGATTTCTCTTAAGAAATTGATATAATTTGTAAGTGCATTGCTCGAAAATTTCCGTAGAAGCTCTTGACAAAAGCTCTTGCTTAAAAAAGTGAGACATGTCTTGTCACACACATCCCACTCTATTGGCTTTCAGAAACTTCTGTAAAGTTCTCCCGAAGATCGTCCAGTTTTTGTCCACTATGAACCGCCACAGAATTATAAATGTAACTGAGTGTCATCTTACCTCAGATTTATTTATATCCCGACAAGTACATTATGACAGTTGCATCCAAGTGTATTGTCGCAAGTTATTTATGGTAAATTACTGTTTTATAGTAAGACCCACTAAGCTGTTTCCTATATTATTATTTTCTTTTTATAAAATGCATTATAATGAGTTACTAAAATACTGGTATAGGCTTCTGTTGACTATATCAATCTTTTAAACAGACATTCATCTTGAGCAAATTGAATAATATCACGCTTAGTTTGATGTCTAACATACAGGTAAACTTTCAATCCCTTAAATAAAGGTAATGAAGCTCATTATATGCAATATTATATTTCAGACAACCTGGCAAATATTATGTGAATGCGGTAACTCCAAGCAAAGAAGAAAAGTTCCAAGGCCTTGTGATTGACTGAGAACTAATTTATTACTTTTATATTTGCTTACATATTGAAATATAGCAGAAAACACTGTTTTATAAAGTTGTTATATTTTCAATTTTCAATATATTTTTAATCTTTTATAGTGATGGTAAATTACTGTTTGAATAGTACGAGCTACTGAGCTAATTCCCATGTAATATTTTCCTTTTATAAAATTCATTATACTGTATTACTAAAATACTGGTATAGGCTTCTGTTGACTATATAAATCATTTAAAAAGACATTCTTCTTGGGAAAATTAAATGTCTAACATACAGGTAAACTTTCAAATCAAGGTAATGGAGCTCACAATATGCATATTATATTTCAGGCAGCCAGGCAATATGTGTAAGAAGCCTCAGTCGTCATTTGATTGTCTCCTAATTTTTGAACAATATGTTATTTCTCCTTATAAAATAGAGACAAACGTAAGAATTACTTAAAGAAAGAAGACTGTTATGCTTCTAATTGATTTCACTAATGAACAATTTGGCTCAAGATATATATGAGTATTAACATGTCTCCCAAATCCATACACTTTTTTTCTTCATTGAAGATTATGCACACGGAGGGTAAGACATGATGAGGTGAATGCTGGAACTCAAAACAAAAAAGAAGAACATGCCAAAGGTCCTGTGATTGACTGAGAACTAATTGGTTATTGTTGTATGTGCTTAGATATTGAAAAATATCAGAATACACTGTTTAATAAAGTTTTTTTTATAATTTCGTTTGTCAATCAGTTTTAATGGGTTATTACATAATGATAGCTGACTGAAGGAAAAGAAACAAACCTTGGATAGACAAGTAATAAATAAATAGTGAACTGTATCAAATAATAAATAACAAAACAATCGTCTGAAAAAGAAACATTTCGTACTGTTCACTCATGGGCATTTATTTTCTGTCTACGCCTTGGTTCACATTGCGCACAAGATTTTATCAGTAGCCTAGAAGCGTTTGACCAGTCAAATCCCAAACCTTGAAAATCGATAATTTTATTTTGTCTGTTTCCATCTACATTACAAATAAAGACATATGTATTGACAGACGAAGCTATTTAGAATAAAACTCTTAGTTACATTAAAGTCTACTTACTAGAGTGTAATACATATTTTATATCAGAATGTTCAATTTTCGCTAATTAACTCAGAATTGTGCATTACAAATACATATTTTAACTCACAGAGAAGAAAACTAAGATAATGAGTGCATTTATTAATGTTTTCCGAAAACGCTCCAGAAATATTTGTATACTACCGGTGGTAATATGATGTCGGGAAGTGACGTTCTGTCGGGAAGTCCTTCAATTTTAGTATTGATATGGCTGAATTTAGTGATGATACATGCGAATTTACGGCACATTTGTCATGCTCATATTCGTTGTGAGGAATGTGAACTCCTAGAATGTAATAAATCTTAAAACAATTCTGCTCGCTCAAGTCAAATGGTACCAATTTAAGACTGAAAGAGGCATAATAGTGGATAGGACATAATGGGGTTGAATAGTGGTTGGTATATACATAATATTATCATATTGGCTATTATTATTATTATTATTATTATTATTATTATTGTAATAATTATTATTATTGCAATAATTATTATTATTATTATTATTTTAATTATTATTATTATTATTAATAGGGTAATTATTACTGTTATTATTACTATTATTATCATTATGGCTATTATTATTATTATTATTATTATTATTATTATTCTTTCGTTAGTGTTATTTCAATTGCACAATGAAAAGAGAAGGGTCAAACTGAGAATACTTAAGAGCAGATTGTCAAGTGGATGTCGTTCATCAGTAACTAGAGGTGTTTCAAGTTAACACATTAACCCCTAGCGTAGCGTTTGCGGAGCAGGAGGTAAATTAATAGCGTCATGGGTATGCTTGATACAACAAAATGTTTGGTATTATAGCAAGGTAAACAGATTTAGCTCTACGATTCTAACAAATAATGAGGACATTTGTTTGTGCACTACAAAATATAGATGAAAAACCTAAAACAAATTTCACTCTAAGTTCGCCCGTGGATGGAAATCGATTTTGTGTCAATATTTTAGACTTTTGTGCCTCATATCTAGCGGAGATAGATCTGAACTGCACACAGGTGAACTTGTGCAAAAAGTAAGATAAGGTGGGCATTTGAAATAAAGAGTGGTCTCGATACGAAAATAGTGGGTCCATTAAGTAAAAAACCAAAACAGAACTCTTAACTTTTCCACTTCTGCTCTTGCGCGGGCAAAATAACAAACGGAAAACAATGTTTCTAACACAACTAGGCTTTATGACAAATTTCTTCTTTTAAACCGTGATGAAATACAGACCACTAATGTACTTTGGGTGTGATAGTTTACTACACTCCACTGATAGAAGAATTGAAGAATTTAATTAAAATATAAGGTAATACTAGGCCTGGGGTATCCAAATGTTCAGCAAGCATATATTTCCTCTGTGGGACTAGGTGTATAACACTAGTGGTAAAGGAAATATACATATTTATGGCGAGAATAATAATAATAATAATAATAATAATAATAATAATAATAATAATGATAATAATAATAATAATACATAATAGTATTAATAGTACATTGCTGATTATTGTTATGTTTTTGTGGTACAAACTGAAGCACAAAAGTCTAACCATTCATCATATATACATACATGTATATTGCATACTTTAACATGCAATACCATCTCATAAATTGTACCCACACGTTTGCTAACACAATAATGAATGATGTAGTGTATTTACCATGTAAATTCGAGTACCTGTGGAAATTGCAGTAGTAAATAAATAGTCCAGAAGCACAGATGCTGTAAAGAGAGTATGATTTCTAACAAGACTGAGGAGGTCAGGGTGGATTGTAAATTGATCATCCAATATTTCATACAGTTGGCTTGGATGAATATGTCCTGGACGAAACAATGGGTCCCGATTCAGCAATATGGAAATTGCAAGGAAATCCTGTCAGAGTACATGATCACTTGTAGGTAAAATATTCCTACAGTAGTTATGGCGCCACTATCAGGCTCAATTTTAGGACAAGTGATTGCTTTATATGGATGTAAAAATTATGCTTCAAATTCCTTTTCATAAAATCGTTCCGTTCCTGGAATTTGTTCCCACGCCTTTGATTTTTATAATAAATCGTGCTAAAAAATTTTTTTGCAATGTCTTCGAAATTCATTCGCATTTTCTAAAATCCTCTTTAATTTAGTTTCTTTATCAAATTCTATACTATGACATTAAAACATATTGCTATAACAAATTCTATACTATGACATTAAAACATATTGCTATAAAAAGTTATATACTATGACATTAAAACATATTACTGTAACAAATTTTATACTATGACATTAAAACATATTGCTGTAACAAATTATATACTATGACATTAAAACGTATTGATGTAACAAATTCTATACTATGACATTAAAACACATTGCTGTGACAAATTCAATACTATGACATTAAAACCTATTGCTGTAACAAATTCTATACTATGACATTAAAACGTATTGATGTAACAAATTATATGCTATGACATTAAAAATATATTGCTGTCTGTTGATGTTCACATTTGATTCATTTAGCTTCTATCACTGGTTATAGTAAAATCTAAGTTTATGCTAAAGGCATTGACTCTGAAAACATGAAATAACAGAAAACCAGGATACATGAAATAACATAATTGTATTTAAATTTAATCATTTGCTGTATATTCTATTTTCAGTCATAGTTAAATGGCTGCATAGTGGTGGCAATAACTGTCAATCAACTGACTACGGCTTCTTGACCACTTCCTTCAACACTTCCATCAGTTCAACATAGTCTGTTAAAAGAATTGCTACTCCAAAAGATCAAAAAACTGAAAAAATGTCATCCACTGCTTATATTCATACTGACAGTTTACCAAACAAGAATTATTTGATTGAATTGGAAACAAGATCTAATGAATGAATGAATGAATAAATGAATGAATGAATGAATAATAATAATAATACTAATAATAATAGTAACAAGTTTTGTTGCGATATTACAATTTAAAATATGTGCTATAAAAGCAATCTGTGTTACATTTGTTCTGATTGCAAAATTTTAAGTTCGAGTTGCTTTCTTTAGTTAGTTTCTCCTTTTGTGTACGTACAGGGCCAAGGAGGAGGTGGCTTATTATTCCTAGTAATATGTTCACTCCAACTTTAATATAACTTCAAACACAGAACTGTTAGCTTACTATATGTGCTTGTATACGAGTTTTATCAAATGGTATCATTCAGTGTATTAAAAACTGCAATATCTACATACCCTCGGCTACTTGTCACACATCATAATGGTGTGTGGCTCTCATATTCTCTCTGATCCATTTCTGTCCTGATCATACCTGTCTGTAATAATAGTGTCCACCTCTACATTGAGGTACTGCAGTATTTTATGGCTCTAGAAAGTCCCTCTTTCTCCATATCATAACTACTTTTCACTTCATTGATCTGAGGGTAAGAGAAAATAAACGTGTTGAGCGAAATTTACAAAACTTTAATTTATTGAAAAGTGGCATCATCTCTACATACCATACAGGAAGAGTCAAAAGTCTCCGCAAATGAAAATCTTCATCCAGCATTAATTAAATCGTCATTACTTTATTAAGGCATTACAAAGACAAAGTTGTCCGGGATAAGACGCGTGCCATGAACTGATGAGAATCGAACAATTCAGGCAATAATTATGTTGCGACAGCCAACTTCAGCTATAATGTTCACAATAAATTGTGTGTCAGCAAGTAATGTCTATAAACAATTTCTTAATATATTTTGTTCAGTCCTTAGCTGAAGCAACGTAAATGACTGATATGAAAAGTTGAAAAGGATATGAAGGGTATAATGCACTATGACAGCTGTATTACACACTGAGAATTGATTCGTGGATATATATATATATATATATATATATATATATATATATATATATATATATATATATATATATATATATATTTATGTGTGTGTGTGTGCCACAAACGCTAACGACATTTACTTCTGGCCGTATATATACGGTTTGCGGTAGATAGATGCAACAAAGTGCCAATACGGCTTTAAAAGAGATTAATGTTGAGAATTTGAGGGATGCTCTCAAAACGAAAATGTCAAAATATATAAACTCAAAGAACAAACTGCACAAAAATGCCTGAAGTAAAGAAAGGTGATTCTATTACTAACGTGAGATAATTTCCTGTTGCAATAATATTAAAAAATCGGTAAGATGCACAATAAGCTGAACGCGTAACTTTGAACCGTGAACTATAACCAGTTTGTCAGTTATGTGCAGTTATACATTAATCAACCTCAAACTAGATTATTTTCAGTGTTGGATGACATTATAAGTATCAGGTTTTGTTGCTGACTTGTAGCTATAACGTCTCCGTTGCTAGTACTAGATAACCATAATTTCATCAAATTTGTACAATAGATAGTCTGTTTAAATATTTGAGTAGCCTTTCAAATAATTTAAAAAAGTAGCATTTTCATTAATATATAATTTATTTATTGAACACTTGATCTTTGAGAACTAATGGGAGTATATACCCTGCATGAGAACAAAAGTAAAAAGAACGTGTTTTCCTCACTTAAGAATGATCTTTTCACTTTTCTTAAAATCTCGTTAACTTGTTCGGATTCAAAACGAATTAGAGGCAAGTTTTAAATTGATAATTGTTTTAGTTTTTGTTGTCTGAAGTAAAACTGGAATAGTTTTATCACGGTTGTTGCATATCCTTGATTATATCAAGATGTATTTTTGGGGTCCTTAAACACTTGTTGAATCAAAGGTGCATCACTTTAGGATTGCACTCTTATAATGTATTGTACGCATCTACTATGATTTTCTTTATAATCTGGTGAGAGGAGAATTAAAACATGTTTAATCTAATCGCTTGCAATGAGCAATATACTTTAAAATAACTTTAACCTGTATAACACAGGTTGCAGAATATATTCAGGTGATATAAGGACTGTCATGATGGATCTGGATGACGTCCCAGAACTACTGAAGTATGCTGCAATAGGAAACGGGAACTGTTAAAGGTACTAACAACTCAACCTAAAAACAGACTAACTTAAGCAATCTATTATAGTTTGCTTTTTCTCGTCCATAAACACTGTATCCGCCACTAAATGTTTCTCCTCAAACAATGTCCTGTTTGCGTCAATGGGGCAAACATTAAGATAGCATTCATTACTTGCCAGTCGACTTGGATAACTTATTCGTGGCCGACAAGTTCCTTAATTCCTATTTCAATCGGTAGAGAACTTCTTTCTACTGATCTAGTGCTAATAATTACATATACATATCTTAATATTTTCAACATTGTTTTATGTTGTTTGAGGACTCTAACACGAAACTTAATTATCGGCAATTATTGGATGGTTTCTACCTTGTATGTTGCAAGACTTCATAGATGTATAAAGAGATGGAAGTTTTGGAATTGTGTTAAACATTCAAAATGTATCCCGACTACCCAACAGGGTAGGACGAGGCATGTGACTGGAAGTAACAATCTAGATTTCTTTTATACCATAATATACTTAAGTGTTGAAGTGGATTTAACTTTATTTAACAAACAAAATATACGGCTTTCTCTTCATTTCTTATGGCAATACCAATTCTTTGTGGTGTTTATTATCAGCCAAATTCCCTCTTTGTCATCTTGGTATATTTAATCTCCAATTTATCCAAATATGTCTAAACTAAACTAGTTTAATAATTAAAATTAATGTAATAAACTGTTTGAAATTAGCCGAATTACAGTTTGATCGATTATATATGATTTATAACACCGACTGTTAATTACATCAGTTGCACTATCATAAACATGCGACAGGATGAATTAAATTGCAACATGATTTACCACAATCTACGACAATCCAGCACAATACATTGGAATCTACTAGTTTTCCACAACAGAATGTAATCGAGCAGAATCCACTACAATCGAAAACAATGGACTTCGAAAAAAACATCATTCGACCACAATCTTCTACGATGAAGCGTAAAAGTATCATAATCGACCAATATATATATATATATATATATATATATATATATATATATATATATATATATATATATATATACACACACACAGCAAGTGGTTACAATCCACTACAATCAACCATAATCTACCACGATCATAAATACTCAATCTCGATAAACCACAATCCAATACAAACAACCTCACTCTACAACGATCAGCCACAATCTACCACTATCCACACCAATCAACCAAGATCTATCAACATGCACAACACAATCAACCACGATCTACCTCGATCCAAAACAATCTTCCAGGCGCTACTACTGATAATCGCGAAAAGACCCCAATGAACCATTACATCTATTTAATTATTTAGGTCTTGAATGTTAATCAAGACAATCGACGATGACAATACTGCTATCAATCGCAATATTCTGCAATCATGAGTGTAAATCTCACGATTGACTTGTCTAAAATCGATTTAAATTGTTTTTAATTAATTTTGTGTGATACGGTACGTGACGGTACTGCACAAAATATCTTACTTAAATTTGGTCTGTCAATGACAAAACGGTGACCACCATTACACCCCTTCATTGACATACAAAATATATTATTAATTCGGCATTGTGATTCTTGATGTTTTTGCCCTGTACATTCTTAAATTTAAACAATAATATGTGACACATTCCGTCAGATTTTACACTGTTTCACCTAGACCTCTTCCGGTTGGCCACAAGTAACACACACAAGTGTGTTAGTGGCATCGACTGAAATATATTTGTGAATGCAGCTGATTCGTCTCAGCTCAAGATATGCAGCCTAGCATATGTTCATGACATGTTGGTTCAGTGAGAGAGTACTATCCAGCGTAACACCTAGGTTTCGTAAAGACTGTATGAATCGAACATTTCATTAAATAATTATGTTGTGACAGCAATCTTCTTCTATAGCGTTGATAATACAACGTGTGTCAGTAAGTAATTTGAATAAACAATTGATGAATATATTTTGTTCTGTTCTTAGCTGAAGCAATGTAAATGACTGATATGCAAAAAAAAAAAGGTTGAAAAGGACAGGAAGGGTATAATGCAATATGGCAGTTGTATAACATACTTAGAATTAGCTCGTGGCAAACGTTTATATATTTATATAAGTGTGTGTGTGCCACAAACGCTAACCACGTTTAGACAGATGCAACATATTGCCATATTGCTTTAGCTATTCGAAATTCAAACCGTGAAACCAATCATATATTACACACCGTCACACGCGGTGTGAATGTCATATTGCCAATACTGCTTTAAAAGAGATTGAAGTTGACAATTTGAGTGAGCTACTACTAATGCTTCATCCACTATAGGACATGACGAACTGAAATATGAACGCTACGAAATAATCTTAAACTAAGTCCCGAAAGACACCGTAATCTCATTGGCTCATTTGCAGAATGTTGAAGGACAATCCATCACCGCTTGACAAATCGACAACGATCTTCACAGTAAGTCAGTTTGTGACTATGTATGCACATAGTGAGTCGCCTTGTGCTAATGAACAAAGCATTTTTGAAGGACTAAATGCGAACGATGATCGAATTTAACAGTTTTCCAAACGGCTTATTAGAGGTCAGATTCTCAAAACTAAGACTCAACCACACCCACCACCATTAAAAATGTGAGAAAGAATTGTAAATTGATGCGATACTAAGATTGTGATTTTTGACCATATCTTCATAATGAAAATACGTGTAATTGGTGTTGGAAGATCGTGTAAAAATGTTTGTGATTAACAAGTGGATGGATTCTACACATTAGTTTCCTAAATCTTATAATCACAGTCTCTTTTTTTTGCTACACAATATTTTCATAATGACTATCAAGTCATGCTGCCCCTGTCAGTCAAACTCATTGTCAACAAATCTCTTGATACTAAACACAAAGTAAATATACTACCAAGGTTAACATTATCCTCAGTATTTCGAACAAATTTACTTGTACATACACAGCATCTAGTCTTATATATATATATATATATATATATATATATATATATATATATATATATATATATATATATATATATATATATATATATATCGTTTACTGGAAGCTACTACATGTATGACTAACCTCATAGATAAGGTAGTCTATGAGATAATCTAACTATACCTTATATATATATATATATATATATATATATATATATATATATATATATATATATATATATATATATATATATATATATATATATATATATATATATATGCCTTGTCACGTGCCATGTTTCCTACAAGGCGTCTGATTTGGTGCTGAAGGATGCGTTCGGTAAATTTGATTGATGTTCCAATCTATGTTAGTCGGAAACTATGTTAGTTGTATTATAGAACACATCCACGTATAACAGTGCAGTTCAAACCTGTTACCATCGACGGTCTTTATGTAAAGGTGCGAGACTTTGGTGTGGCAAGTGTACAGGGACCTAACAAAATGAAAACGTTATATTATAAAGACAATTTAGTAATACATAAATGACTGTAATACTGCTATTCCATATTCACCAAGGTCAATGCAATCAGCGTAGATCTAGATCTGACTGTGCATTATGGGATGATAGTAACACTGTTCGCACTGCTTCTAATTTTATACCAATCGAGTCGGCTCAGATCTACCTGTGCATTATTGTAGGGCATATTGGAGTCTACTTTATTGGTAATTCATTGAGGTAAAGTAGATAATGTGCAAATAAAATTAAACAAAGCTCGTTCCAATTTCCCGATCAAGTTAGCTTGCCATTTAAAATAGCCAGTTGATCAGTCGATGTAAGTACATAATATGTAGTACAGAGGCTTATCTACATTGAATATGCAATTGAAATTCATCAAAAGGGTGTTCGTTCAAAAGAGAATGCCCGATTTTCCTAATTAAAACCGAATTTCGTCGGACTAAGACTTACGTAGAAATTGTTTCGAGATATACTTTCTGTTTATGTCGACATTTGTATTTATGTCAGGCAACACATACTGAATGGAGTCCCGATTGGCCGAGTAGTATACAGCTCTCTCCATTACTGATCACTGCCATCTCACCTGTCTGTGTGGGTTCGAGTCTTAGATTATGTCAATATGGGTAAGTGAGAAAGCTTGCCAGTAGCTTCTCGTGGGTCGGTGATTCTTTCTGGGATTTTCCCGGGTTCATCCTCCACCATTAGTTCTGATCGCCATGTATAGCATATCATGTGCTCAAAAATGATGTTAAACCCTACAACAACAAAAAATATAAACTATATAAAACATATTTATTCTAGTTTTATAACGATCGCATAATTCCCAAACAATTTAGTCTGACGAAAACAATGAATCCACAAATATGGTCATTTTATGCCATACGTCTGTGCATGAAAGTTATAAAATAATTATATAATTATTTCTGCTGGTTCAACAGCACTTTTGATACAATTGTAATACACAATTCGGAGGAAATGGGAACTAAGTACTTTTCGGTAAGACTCCAAGGTCGTCGACCTGGACCTGCCTGGGCGAGAATCAAACCTTCTACTCTTGATTACGAACCGATTATTGCGGCAACAATTTTGAAAGATAAACTCATTGAAGAAAAAAAAAACGTTGCATTAAAAAATTGTTATTGATATGTTCCTCATCATGCTGTTTGTATTTTAGTTAAATGACCTCAAGGGAGAATAGTCTTTAACTAGATGAGTCACCCCTTTAAATAAATTATTATTATTATTATCTTATTATTATAATTATTATTATTATTATTATTATTATTTGTATTATTATTATTATTACTTCTTGAAGTATTATCATTCCCATCATAATAACCAAGATAAATGATAATGCTTTCTTTTGACACAAAACTGAAGATTTCCAAGTTCAACATTAGTATTTACACATTTAAAACTTTTATTTTAAGGGATTCAGTCTTGTCTGAAGTTAAGGAGAAGGAAAGTGTAATGATCGAAAAGTCTAAATGTTTTATCAACCCATTTGAGAAAGTATACTAACAAAAATAATTGTGATACATACATAAAAGGGGAAAATAATCTCAAAGTGCACACATCACAAATATGTCTGAAACAAAAAAGGTGATTCTGATACTAACGTGAGATAATTCCCTGTTGTATGAGTAGTGCGAAACACGAAACATGTATTATAAGCTGAAACGTTCCTTCCTTTGTTACATTAAGTGGATCAAATATGTTTACGCTCGACACTTGAAACCGCACAAGATATTGTCAGGGAGTGAATCACTTTATGCAAACAGTTTGATTGCTGACAAAAACGTATTTGTTGTTTGTAGAAGTACACTATAAAAAAAATTTCAGCGACAAATTCACACCACGTTTGTACAATACATGGACTGTTGATGTATGTAAGTAGCCTTTTACATAATTTAATTAGAGCCAGTTTAAAATTGATAATTGTTTAATTTGAGTTATCTGAAGTGAAATTGAGATAGTTTTATTAACGTCAAGTATTTGCCGTTACTATCCTTGTTTATGTCAAGATGTCATTTTGGGTACCTGAAACACTTGTCGATTCGAATGTGCATCACATTAGGATTGCAGTCATATAATATATTGGACGCTTCTATTATGATTTTCTTTATAATCTCGAGAGAGGAAAATTAACAGATGTAAAATCTAATCGCTTGCAATGAGCAGTATACTTTGTACGCTAAAGTTGTACAACTCAACCTAAATAATGCCTAAAATTAGCAATATGTTTTGGATTACTTTTTCGGTCCAAAACCTCTATATCCGCCACTTAAGATTTCTCCGCAAACAATGTCCTATTTGCATCCATAGGACAAAAATTAAGATAGCATTCATTATGTGCCAGTCGACTCGGATAACACATTCGTGGCCTACAAGTTCTTTAGTTCCTATTTCAATATGTAGAGAACTTCTTTTTTATGATCTTGTGCTAATAAATCCAATTACGTATCATAATACTTTCCACATTGTTATAAGTTGTTAGTGGACACTAAAATGTAAACTATTGACAATTATTTGATGGTTTCTACCTTTATATGCTGCATGACTCCATAGATGTATACAGAGATGGAAGTTTTGGAATTTTGTAAAACATTCAGAGTGTATCAGGACTAGAAAAACGGGTTAGGATGAGACTGTCGAACCACGTGACCATATTTTAATGCAAACTTTATTTTCAGTGGGTTTATCTTTCAAAAAATGTTGCCGCAATATTCGGTTCGTAATCAAAGAGTAGCAGATTTGATTCCTGCCCAGGCAGGTCCATGTCGACCACCTTGGCGTCTTACCAAAAGGGACATAGTTCCCATTTCCTCCGAATTGTGTATCACAATCGTATCAAAAGTACTTTTCAACCAGCAAAAATAATTATATAATTATTTTATAACTTTCGTGCAGTCATATGGCATGAAATGACCCTATTTGTGGATTCGTTGTTTTCGTCACACTGAATTGTCTGGGTACTCCTATAATGCTACAAAACAAGAATAAATATGTTTTATATAGTTAATTGTTAATAGAATAGCAAACTGGCACTAAGAAACCAATGTAAAGAAACCCCATTTATCCTACTTTGCTCGTGTATAGTTTCTTATCAACATTGTAATTACTAGAGCCATGTAATCATATTATAAAATGACGATGATCATGTTCTAAGGATAGTAATGTAACCATGGATATGAGTTCTATACGTCTGTTTATTATGTCAGTGTTCCAGTAATTATTGTATTAATTTTCTAAAATTTTACGATTATTCCTGCGTTGTATATGACTAGAAGAAACAATCTTTATTTATTTATACCTCAATATCCTCAAGTGTTGAGGTGAAAATCAAATGGATTGAATTTAATGTAACAAACAGCTGGGACAAAATCTACGGCTTTCGTTTCATTTCCTCAGGTCACACAAACTCCTTGTGGTGCTGAATATCATTCTCATTACCCCTTTGTCATCTTACTATATTTAATCTCCCAATTATTCAAATATCTATAAACTAAACTAGTTTATGAATTGGAACGAATGGAATAAAAACTGTTTGAAATTAGCCGAATTACTGTTTGATCGATTATATATGATTTATAACACCGACTGTTAATTAAATCAGTTGCACTATCATAAACATGCGACAGGATGAATTAAATTGCAACACAATTTACCACAATCTACGATAATCCAGCACATTACATTGCAATCTACTAGTTTACCCCAACATAATGTAATCGACCAGAATCCACTACAACCGAAAACAATGGACATAGAAAAAACACCAATCGACCACAATCTTCTATGATCAAGAGTGAAATGACCACAATAAACCAGTATATATATATATATATATATATATATATATATATATATATATATATATATATATATATATATATATATCTATATATATATATATATATATATATATATATATATATATATATATATATATATATATATATATATACAGCAATCGGTTACAATCCACTACAATCAAGCAAAATCTACCACAATCATCAGTAATCAACCACGATCAACCACAATCCAATACAATCAACCTCATTCTACCACGATCAACCACATTCTACCACGATGCACAACAATTAACCACGATCTACAACAAACATCCAAAATCTATCACCATGCACAACACAATCAAGCACGATCTACCTCGATCCACAACAATCTTCTAGACACTGCTACTGATAATTGCGAAATGACTCCAATGAACCATTACATCTATTTAATTATTTAGATTTTGACTGTTAATCACGACAATCGACAATGACAATCCTGCTATTAATCACAATCTTCTGCAATCATGAGTGGTAAATCTCACGGTTGACTCGTCAAAAGTCGAATTAAATTTATATATATATATAATATATATATATATATATATATATATATATATATATCGCACACCATATTTCCTAGTATGGGACATTACTCAATATTTTTCCATGCATGTGCATTGAATACGATAAAAGCCAAAACATGGGGCAATTTTGTTCAAGTTGTCAAAGACAGAAACAGTTTTGTTATTTTTAATGACAGTCGCCCCCAAAACTGATGAAAAGCGTGTGAACAGTGTGCATTCCTGACTACGAAAAGGGAACTGGAAGCTTTCAGAAAAAAAATATTGCTAAAAGTTTCCACAAAAAGAGAAGTTAGATTTAGCAGGGTTTAATCTACTAGAACATTTCGCCAATGTTTGTATGATACAGTACGTGACGGTGATGCACATAATATCTTATTCAAATTAGTCTGTCAATGACAAAACGGTGAACACCATTACACCCGTTCATTGACATACAAAACATATTATTAATTCGGCCTATTGATTCCAGACGTTTTTGCCCTGTACATTCTCGAATTTAAAGAATAAGATGTGGCACATTCCGTCAGATTTTACACCGTTTAACTTCTTCCGGTTGCCTAGCAGTAGCAATATTAACTTTTGGAATCAGTCCCGGCGGTCCCCATCTACTCTCGCAATTTGACAGTTCCCATCGATGACAGGAAATGCTGTGAACATTTTCATGGGCAATTCAGTTTGCCTTATTATATAGGAACAATGCATATCTAGCTGTCATTAATTACCAGTTTTGTTTCAATCAAATCAAGTTAAACTTAAAATGTACTTCAACTCAGTCTGCCTACATTGTTGGTGGGATGACTAAGAACTCGATACCAGCCTAAACACGTTTTGTTTGTCTAATTTTCATCATACATTTCCCACACCGTGTTTGATACTTGGATCATTACAGTGGGGTGACCGGAAACCCCACAACTTGGACCAAAGAAAATTCGGCTCATGATAAGCTTGCCCAGATTTGGGAAAAGTTTAATGTAACTACGATTAAATTGTGCTTTATCTACTTTGAAAAGGGGCAAATATGACCAGTTGCTAAAACACGTTTGACCAATATTTTATCATAAAATAGTTGCCTTTGTATCTGTCGTTTGGAGGACATGCTCAAACCACGACATTTTTTGGTTTGACTTAAAGCAAGCATGGGTTGTCCTTGCAGAAGCTTTACCTCATTTAGAATAAATTAGAGTTATCCGATATGTGTTGAGTACCATTACTACGTACACGAATATTTCAAACGAATATCTTTCTTTCTTTCCTATGCAAAGGGCAAGTATGGGTGGGTGGGTGGGGTCATAGTCCTTTATTGAACTGTATTCACATATGCCAAAGTTAAATATTTCTGTAGTCTATCTTCTCATAGCGACACTTAAAAAATATTGAAATTATTCAATGACGTACATGACTTTACTAACTGGCTGAAGCACAAGTAGGTCAGAGATACAATCGACATATTTGAACAAATCCTGACATTTGGTTTTCTTGATACTCCATAAACTGACATAGAATCCAGGTTGAAAACACATATTCCTTGAAATTCCACTGGTATATGATTTACACTAATATCAAATTTTGAAATGAAAGAAAACGATTGTAACCAACAGCACATTCAAAAGTTCTAAAGGTCCAATAAAGGTTATCTCGGCCTTTTTCGTCAAGTCAGGCAGGTAATTGTTTGATTTGATTCAACGCATTTAAGAAATATATTTGGTCCTACCTTTGTTCACATGATACGATAGGGTGGCGGAATAAGATAACGTCACAAAGTCGCAAAATATGTCCTGCATTCTTCCAGAGACGAAGCGGCAAACATAAAATTTATATCTCTACAACTTCATGAATCATTACATTTATGTATATTTCTTAACTACTTCTGAGGCCATTTATTGTTTGTTTTTCTTCCTAACCGAGCAATGATCCGATCGATTTACCTTGCTGCACATAAATAGGTGACTTGTTCATTACTGTCGTCTCCATTCATGATATATAATATAAGATATATGCTTCGATTAAGCTTAAAATTAAATACATGTCTTGATCTTTCTTCCTGCATCGAGGAATCGGTGTGCCTTGAAACATTACGAATTAAACATGTACGAAAGAACTATAAACTTATGTATGGCAATGGCAGTTCAAAGTACATTTGTTCAAAGAACTGAGACTAATGTTAACGTTGGTACTACATTTACTTTGTGTTTAGTATTTAGTGAGTTTGATTTACAGGGTTAACATGACTTTAGTCATTTTGAAAATATTGTGTAGGAAAATAAATACACTGTGATTTATTACGTTTAGGTAATTAATGTGTAGAATCCATCCATTGTTAATCAGACACCTTTTTACACGATATTCCAACACCAATTTTCATCAGGAAGATATGCTATAAAATCACAATTTCAGTACCGCAAAAATTTAAAATTCTTTCTTACATTTTTAAGGGATGGTGGTCAGTGTGGTTGTGGCTTAGTTTTGAGAATATGACCTCTAATACACATTTTGGAAAACTTAAATTTGATTTTTGTTCGCATTCAGTCCTCAAAAAACGTCTTTGTCCAAGAGGTCATGTATATAGTGGGGCTCTTTGGTTTTTATAATTCACAAACCTGTTTCTTTTTCTAGAAGTACATAATATTTGTTGGATGCTAGTTTGGAGGATTTCGTTGTTTCAATAAGAATGGTTGAAGCAAACGATGATTTGAAATGTCTAGCTAACCAATAATAATTTTGAGATAAGGTTAGATTTTAGCATTGAGGATTTTAAAGAAGAACGGTAAGACCTGAGTAAATCGAATCCGTACATGTAATGGATAGAAATAATTATCTATATCTAACATTAATATGTTCATTAACTTTACCTCTTTTCATCCACTCAAAATAAAGTGAAATTCGAAAATAAAACTCTACACTAAAACTTCAGACAGTACGTTGAATGCTTATTATAAATAAATACATCTCCACCACTATCACTATGGTGGCCTAGTGGTTATGTCCGCCGCGGATAAGGGATGTCGTTGGTTTGATCCCCGTACGATTCATACCAAAAGACTTACACAAATATTTGGAACTGCCTCACTGGCACTCAGCATTAAGAGGTTGTTATTAGGACTGGTTGGCTTGGTGTCAGGATCATGTGACAGTGTTAGACATCACTATTAACTGGATCACTGCAGACATCGTAGCGATATGACTGAACATTTGTTGTTTAAACTACGTTATAAATCCTAATGACGGACAGACAACACACACACACACACACACATGTAACATATCCAACCAAACTTTAAAATGCAAATAAAATGTAGTGTTGTGGTGGAAATGGCGAAAACGTGTAGTGAAATGCAATATTAAGACATGCACTCGTAACATTAACATTAACACAGAATTGCTAAATTTTACAAAACTGAAGAAAGGAAAGGAAGTATCTTATTAAGGAAATGACACACATTTGTCCATACTTATCGATTTAAATGGTTAGATTGGTACGAAGTACTTGACATGACTGATTATGGTACCTTTCGTGGTTTCTTCGATTTATATATTCAGTAAATAGTCAAGGTTTTATAATATTCTAAGGTTAACAATTATAATATATTACTATACTTGACTATTACGTCACTTTCATCAATCCCAAGAAGCACTGCATTATAAAGAATGACATCAGTACATGTCTTACGAATTGTTTAAAGAAATACTGCGGACCTAAATAAAGAAAAAAGGATCATCGAGGTGAACAAAATAGCCAAACATAAAAGAAAACACGTTGCTATTGTCTAAATTAATATACTGAATAATTTTGTATAAATAATAAAGAAATACACAAGATTGGTATACAACGTCTCCTTAATAACGCTGCTTTTGATTTCCCAAATTACTGGCATCGTGCATTTCATTTGGATGTTTCTGTCGAATAATAAACACACATATTATGTTTCAATATCGTATAAACTGCATGTTCTTTGCGTTTCTGTTTTTTTACTCATGACTTCCCTGACGACGCGCATGTATCTTTATTGTCTATTTATTGGCGTTTTACGGCATTGCAACTTTGATTACACAGTGACACCTAAAGGGTAGAGTATGAAAATGTGTAAATAAACAGCAGAAAACTTTCGGAACAAAAATCTTTCCAAAAAATGTAAACATGAAGTTTGAAAAGAGAAAACAAAAGGTAAAGATATTAAAATTCTCTAAACTATATTTAATTTAAAATAAAATGTAAAATAATTTTTCTTTATTTTTTTGAAAACTTGCATGCGGTAATAAGTCTAAATGATTTTTTTCCAGAGCACATCCTCTATTTGAATGTTACCAATTATCGTTTTAGTGAATAATCTCGGCTTGAGTGTTATTCTCTCATATTTATTAGTATAGTCATCTAGATAGAAACAAATTAGAATTTTTTTTCAGGAGATTTTTCCCACCTTAATGCGACTAATTTACGTCTGTCTGTCTGTCTGTCTGTTTGTATGAATGTATGTATGTATGCATGTATGTACGTATGTACGTAAATGACTGGGTAGAGGTCAGTTGTTGTAATTTATTGTAACTAAAAAGACATAAAAAAAATAGTTTTTATACAACATTTTATCATCAAATAGCATGATGTTAGTCCTAGCGTAACAGCATTTTAAAATCTGGAAACAAAATCTAAATATGAACGACACTCATTCAGATGATTTATTTAGACAGCATGACAGGCAGAGTCCCAATATTTATTTTCACTTTGTTCTTGATTTTAAAAAATAGAAAATGTCAGTGCAGATAAGAAATTGTGTCCGGTTTTTTAGTGAGCTTGCTTAGTCTTTCTGATCTGGGAACGAATGTGACATCCACTTGATTAGGAATATTTGCTTCCCCTTGCATTAAACCTAATTGCACAAAGAAAAGTATGTATTACCATCCAATAATATTACAGCTTAATCTCTCAAGACGTAAATCTTATAGGATGATTGTACATTTCAGTTTGGATGCTTTTATTCAGTTTTCCTTTATGATTTTAAGTATGAATTTAGATGAAGTGCGCCCTCATTCATCTGGGATATTCATTTATCCACATCCTTCCATCAATCATCTAATCTTGATGACCAGTTCAGTTGCTTAGAAATTTTATATATCCATTGCTTACAGTGGCATTCGACTTGTAGCTGAAAAAGGCAGCCGTGTTCTATGTTCAAATATAGGATTTTACATTTTAACTCACTGACCTTATAAACCATAGCTCTCGTAAAATCGACAATGGATTTTGGATTTTATTGCTGACTACACAAATGGTACTAACATATGCCTAGCTTTGTACTCAGCATTAAGAGGTTAGTCTAGAGATATCAGCCAGATCTTCTCCAGTGTTTTATTCGAATAAATTAGTAATTGGGGTCATTTTCCAAACAAACATAAACTTGTGTGTCGTTGTTATTTTTTCAAACAATATGATTGTATATAATAACGCTAAAGGTCGCTTGTCAATCAACGCATGTTTGTGATGCAACATTTTGATTTATTATAGATTATATTTATTCTCTAATCGATATTTTTCGAGATATATTTTTCATACAAATTAAATATATTACACAATTGAATATTATATTTAGATACAATAATAATGCCACCGTATAAATTTGCGACAAATAAATGTAGATGGCTTCCATGGGGATCCTTATAATACTGTGGTAAAAACAGCTATGGTGAATTTTGTGGACAACATACCGTATTATCAAGAAAGAAAACTTCCACAGGACCAACATCCTGCGTCGGAGCGAGAAAAGGGTCCGTGGTAAATATCAGCTATGTACATATTGCGGAGAATGTAGATATCGATTATTAGTTGAATATGGTATTAGAACCGGGAAAGAAACTCCAACAATTGATGAATTTCTCAACAATCGCGATAATAAAATATGTTAATTACTGACAAAAAATCTTGTAAAATCAACCACCATCTATCAACCTTCTGACTGCCCCCTTAAGAATTCTAAGATATATTTCAGCATATTTTATTAATTTCTACCCGTTAGATTAAGACATATAGTGAGAATATCATACCTTCAATAACACTATAAAAATAACCACCATAAGGATTAAACAACGAAGGTTCTAATGTTGTTACACCTAAACCAAACATATATTCATCCCAAAGCTTGTCAGTCTGACCATCGTTGTTATAACTAGTATAATCCATATCCGGGCAATTATATTAACTATCATTTAATCAATAACAAACATGGATGTAATTGATTTTTCAGCGACACGAAAACAAGAACCGGTCAAACATCATCCATCACTACCATATTATATCAGAATGATTATCATAGGTCCATCTGAATGTGGAAAGACACAATTTATTAAATCTGATAATAAGATGATTGAAATAGGACAAGTTGTATTTGATAGCACCATCGGTTGATGATCAACGATGTTATGATATTCTTACAGATTTTAACGAAAATGCAAAATTATTAAAAGAAGGCATGACGTTTTTGACTTTATAACAGATATCAATCATGCACCGATCGTTGATGATAATGATTGATTTATTAATAATTTAGTTGTTTACGAGGACGTGATGCTGGACAAACAATCAAATCCAGCTAGAATATTTTCTCGAGGAAGGCATTAAAATACAGATGTTATTGATGTTACGCAAAGGTACACACAAATTCCGAAAGCAATCAAAGATAACTGCAATATTTTAGCGGCATTTAACGGCATAGATACGCATACACTTAGAAATATCCATCAGACTTGGTGCGCTGGAGACATGGACATCATTAAATTTAACAACGTTTTTGGACGAACACATGCTGCCCCACACGGATTTATCACAATAAACATGCATGAACCTAGATCAAGAAAGATATCGTACAGGAATTGATACAAATGTACAGCAGCAGAGGGGGCCGGACCTCTTGATGTGACCGCGACGTAACCCTCATTTCGAAAAATGAGGGTTCTCATAGTAATTAAAATTTTTCTGAGTCCCATCGAGGTCTCTGAAAAAGGTGGGTTGGCCCCCTCTGCTGCTTACACAAATGAGTGTGACTTATTTAAAGCAAGTGCATTAAATGAGGAAATGTGTATATTTCTACGAAAACAGGATAATTGCATTTTGATCGATATTTCCGATTGCAGAGATGGAAGACATAAATGATATTTGACTTGGGTCAACAATCCCGTTTACGGATCAGGAACTGCAAAGATGGGCAACACTGGAAAGAATAAAAGGTACAACTTTTGTAAGCAGAGTTCTAGCGTGCAGAATGGTTATAAACGGTGTGTGTTTTGCGGCCATTGGGAGTAAAGATATGCCCTCACACACACGGACTTGTTTTTCTGTATTAGTGAAACCTGCATACTGTAGAAACCGTAAATAGTCCAAAAAGTAAGTTCCTGCACATACTCGAATATTATGCTAAACTTACTATTTTGTAGTAATTCCGTCCATGGTTATCCACCCTAATTGATAAGTGTGCAGTAAAGAATAATTTCCGTCCATTACGATAGTTAATAAATTTCATAGATTGTGTCCTAACTATAAGCATCAAAATAGCATTTTGAAACCGCTATTGTCGTCTTGAAGGACTAATGTTGACCGTCCTATATGGCATAAGCATAACAAATTCAACGGTAAGTTCCACTCCAGTAAATATAATCAAATGTACCGAGATAAATCGAAACAACCTACATTCGGGGCAGTAAAAAAAGTAACTAATTTTTACGTTTCAAAGATTAAAAAGAACGATTATTTCAAATTGGTTCATATCTAATTTCAAGATGTTCATCTACGTCTGAGAACATTTTAAATCGGAAAATTTGAAAATGTACTATGAAAAATTAATGAAAATCGTGCAGCAGGTTTATCTTGATATTATCCTAGTTTTAAACGTTATATCTTTTCACTTGGTTCCCCTACTTTCTTGAAGGATTTTATGAGCTGGCTCAGCTTTTGGATCAGGACACGATTGTATCACGAACTTGTTCAGGACGGACATTTAATTTCACTTGCAGATAAACCAATGTTCCCTGAGACAATTATGTTTACTCCAATAATGTTAAAGCAAAATCTTTCGAGACCAAAATCCTTGAGGGGTTTATAGTTACTGAGATTTTTCAATACAAAATGGTGGTCAGAGTGGCGGCGGGCCTAAATATCTCTTACTCTTACTGATCACTGCCATCTCACCTCTGTCCACATGGGCACTACTCTCGGACTTGGCCAATGTGGGTATATGAGACAGCTTACCAGTAGCGTCTAGTGGGTCTGTGGCTCGCAACAACACTGGCCGCTATGCGCTAAATTAATATCATCATAAAAAAGGACAGTGAATGAGATTTGATCGGTTGATTACGATTCCAATCCTGTTTCTCTCTTGCTTTATCAACTCTGTGTATTTAAAGACTCTTAAGAGCTTATTGACTCGCTACGCGTTTCGATTAAGTTTTTGTTTTTATGACGTCAGATTTCTAAAATGTAAAATTTGCACATTCAACAATGTAAAAACAATAATAAAACAGTATAAAAAAAAAATTTTGGTAATCAGGGTAAAGAAAATTGGTGTTTTTTTGTGTTTATTGCAATTAAAGACGGAATAATTAGTTACCAGAAGCATGATATGGTTTCATTGGAATTTCGGTTTGGTGCGGTTTTGATTGCAGAGGCGACAGGGCATTTTGATTGTTATTTAATTCTGGACCGCTCATGTGGCCAAAATGACCATTTTAGAACCGGTCTAAAAAGCGGGAGGTTGCGGATTTGAGCCACGACCGTGTCACACCAAAGACGTATATAAATTGTAGTAGTAGCTGTTTCATTTGGCGCTCAGTATTAAGAGGTTGGTGTTAGCACTGCTCAGCCTGAACATACGAAGAGTTTTCATAGTTTTGGCTGAGTTGGTATACTAAAATTATTATATTAAATGTTTAGACTAAATTGACGTCCCTGACTTTCCCTTACAAAAATACATGGTCAAGCGGGACACGTTCAGCTAAAATAGCCAGTTTTTCTTAATTATTGGTCTGTTAGATTGGTAACTGTTTCCTATCTCGATTGCGGGAAACGCAGGAAACACTTATAAATCTTGAAAATCCATGCAGAAGCCTGCTTAAGATATCTAGTTTAATTTCCTATTGACAAAATAATAATAAAATGTTTAAAACATGTATTATTTTTTTACAGCCGAAAACCAGAAGCTGCGGATTCTCTTATTATGCAGAATATGTGGAATAAAACGTATCAGCTGCGTTCTTCAATGTGGACAATTGACATGTTTGAGCTGCGCAGAGCCGCTTGTCTACTGTCCCGTTTGCGACACTACCATTATAAACAAGTATTCTATCTACCTACATCCTCCATATTGAAAGGAAAACTAAAGAGACGTGTTATATTTTGCCAAACATTATTTTTCACTGTTATGAACGATTGCATAAACCTTAAACGTTGACAAACGAATCATTCGTTGTATACACAAATTTGCATGCTTATTTTTGAAGTCTACTAGACACCATCAAATAGTACGAGTAATCAATTTAATAAGAAACAAGATCTCCATTCATTTGGCAGGTGTATGCCATTTGTTTAAATATGTGATAGCATTTTTTTTGCCAACAATATAAATCTTAGTCTGAAGTTCATATTTTAGAAAGCAATATGCAACGAAGACAACAGTCTTGTCTCTTATATGAATTATAATTATTGAATGATACATTGATATATTTATGGGAAAAAGTACTAAAGGAATTTGTAAATAGCTTGAAGATGACAGTCTGAGTAACATTTCAAACAGCTACACAATGCAGAAAAATTCAAGTATAAGATCCTACACCAGATGAAAATGTGATAAATATATAATCTCAAAGAAACAAATACAGAAAAATGCTTTAAAAGAAAAAGGATGCTTTTAACATACGGTAAATATTCCGCTCTATCTAGGAATAAAACACATGCCGCAGAAGTGCTAAACCATACTAGCCTGGGATAAGCCCACGTAATATTAGATTCATGTAGTGAAAAACAGGTAAACTAGCACGATGAACTAAACATGTAAACTGGTATGTTGAACTAACGAAGCTAAATATATAAATACCTGCTGTCCATTTATCGTAACGGTTGTCCGTTTACAAACATTTGTCAGATAATTATAGTACACTTTGCCTGACCATTTTCAAACCAGGTATGGGTACCATACAGTGGTATTATGTACGTACCTGCTTTTGTTCTTGTTGTGGAAAGACACAGTCTTTGCTGATAGTATAACATAAACACCATTTTCGCGAGAACTTCGTTCAATGCTTGTGGCTGTGCAAGCCATCGCTTGTCGACGTATTTATGTAGCTGTTTAGATTGTTTGAAATTGTAAGATTTTCATCAAAATATTATTTATTTGTAAGATATATATTTTTTTTAAAATACTTGCAATATTTAGCATGTTTTATAAAATAAGTAAAACTGATGCTTCTTTCTCTTAAGAAAGGATCGATTCACTTTTCATGTGAAATCTTGTAATGTAGTATTATTAACGCTCAACAGATAGTTTATCTGGTGAATTTTCATCTGACAATGATCTCTTGCAGAAAAATGAGAATATGTTTACACTGAAGATGCAAACAAAAAGAAACTATTGATGTTTGTAGAAAACATGCATGGGAGAGGTTGACTGCGGCAATCATATTAATTCTTGATACAACTGGTGGCTTTTATATTCAACCAACACTGTCGCCAACCCCTATGTTTACCTTCACCTTTGACAGAGATAGAGCTATTTTGAATATTTATTTGTGACACGGGAGCTTACATAATCAGTATGTGTCTTATTCATGAATAAAAGTTATTAGTGTTTTAACAATTTAGCGTACTTTTCATGACCCCTCAACCATCTTGATTTTTAGATATTTACCTCTGTAGCAAGCATATAAATACGTCTGCTAAGTCGGCTGTTCATTTGTATCCCACGTTACGCATTTTATCTCCGATGCTCGTCGAACTTTGTGTGACAGCCACCAAACAAGCAAACCAATTTCAAGCCTCACTCAAAGTAAATGTAAAACAAATTACAGATGTAGCTTCTGGGCGAAGTTATAAGTGATGTGCTTATGATAATTAGGCTCATTCCTTCTATCTTTGTGTCACAGCCTATTATAGCGTGCATCACAGGATTATCGACTTGGATAACTTATTAGTGTGAAATTCTTTTTTCAATCTGCAGAGAGAAAGAATTACTAAAATTTGGATCGGCTCTTCACAACCAGAATTGTGTACATACATACATACATACATACATACATACATACATACATACATACATACATACATACATACATACATACATACATACATACATACATACATACATGTTTGTTTTTTTTTAAATAGAGGGGAAAAGAATTTCAAACGAACGCATCGCAACGTCCTATGCATTTTATGCGGTGGGTGCGAATATTAAAGACCCACAAACTTACGTTTTTCTTCAGTTAAACGATTTAATCAGCTTTCTTATTTTTTAATAACCAAATGATGTGGAGTACTAAATTTGATTGTAATATATCAATTGGTATAAATGGTAACACGTGCTATTTTTATTGTTAATATGATATATTTTATTTTCCAGCGAAAAACAATTAATTGAAGAGGATATTGTCTTAGAGAATTTGCTGACAGAACTGCATCAATCATGCGCTGGTTTAAAAAAAGTGATACAAAGCAAACGTAAAGATGGATGTTCTTCTAGATCAATTTTGCATTTGGAATATTCTATTCAATTTAATCCCATGTTTGTTCAGAGTTGTTCATAGTCAGTGGAAGATGATTGAATAGAATCAAAATGGGCAGCTTTGGTACTACAATTATGTACAGTTTCGTAAGAAGCTATACAATTGACCACACTTACGATGACATCGTACATATGTACATGATATCCGGATTACTTATTAAGTAAAATGCAGGAAATTAATTTTCAGAGTCTTTTCATGTGTGATTCTAGAAAACATTGTATTCCATTGATTTGGATTATTTCTTTAACAATATTAAGTGGAACAAATTAGTAAATAAATTATTTGGACTTAATTCTACATCAAACAGATTCTAATTTCTTCTTCTTTGTTCCCGATGGCGTAAATTTGAATGGTATATATGTATATTTGAATATGTGTACTGAGTGTAATATATATAATTAGAGAGCAATTCTTGATTTAAATTATCAATTGGAATGACAAAGTTCTCGTTGATTTTTAATTTACACGTTCTTTTGGAACTACAGTGAATTATCCCCAAAACATTCTAAATTGCATTATTGTTGATACATCAATACATTAATGGCTATTTAATTAATTTGGCATATCTTACACTTTGGGCTTGTGAAAAGATGTTTGGAATGTTTTGTGATTGAATTCACAGTAATATAAGTGTTTCTTTAATTTTCATTTTGTAATTTAAAGACACTTCATTTACGTAATGTTTTTCTTTCTTAGTTTTATTTACAGATTTCATACTGGTTGTCTTTTTAAAAAAATAAAATTAAAATCATTCTCAGTCTCCAAACCATTAGTAACAAGAAATTAATGTGTGCTCATAGGGCTCTAGTAGATTTTCTAAAAAATAAATTAAATGTTGGTGTCAGGAAATTTTATTATATGTCATACTACGAGACTTGAAAAAGTTACGTTTAAATTTAAATAGTTCAGGGCTGAATTATCATTATGGTGTATACATAGTATTATATTGCTGTTGTGGTTTTTGTTGTTGTTGTTGTTGTTGTTGTTTGGATTAACACCATGTTTTAGCACATGATAGGGTATAAACATGACGGCCAGTATTAATGGTTAAGGAAGAACACGGGGAAAAAACCCCAGAAAAACACCGACCTACGAGAAGCAAATGGGAAGATTTCTTACATACCCACATTGACCGAATCTGAGACACGAACCGACGTGGACAGAGGTGAGATGAAAGTAATCTGTAACGGAGAGCACATTAGACTACTCAGGGTGGTTTTTGTTTGTTTTCTTTTTAATGTTTTTGTTTTATTTAATAAAATTGGAGTTGACCAGAGATAACTTTTATTGTTTAGCGATGCACGGTTTTTAAGTTTGATTTTACAGCTTCTTGCGGTTTAGGGCTGTAGTCTGTAACTACTGCTGTCCGACCTTGAAAGGGTAATTTTCGCGCTCTGAATACAGACGCAGCCAGGGCCGTAAAGAGAGATCATAGGCCCTGGTGTAAGAAACACCCGGGCTTCTCCTTATACTTGTTTAAAAATAAACAAAAAATGGTCTTTATTAAATAAAAAAAAGTGTTGTTCGGGATGCCCCACCCCCTCCCCTGTTGTCGGCCCTACACGCAGCTTATGTTTACATTAGGAAATAATGCCGTTGAATAATATGTTGAGCTCTGTACTCATTAACACCACGCCTGACCTTGAATGGTGGAATTACAGCGCTCTGACTAGACGGAGTTTGTGCTTACCTTAGATAAGATTGCCATTCATAAAAACGGTTAAACTGGGTCGTATGTACTCAATAACACTGCGTGTGCCAGCTCTGATTACGGGCGTATGTTTTGTTTACGTTAGAAAAGAATGTCATTCAGAAAGACTTACGATAACAATGTACTCCGAAACACTGCCATCTTACATTGAATGGGGAATCCCCGTTTAATGCTTGGGTACGTACTAGTCCGTGAGTATATTATTATGTTTCATATTATTATGTGTTGTGCATTTCTGTACAACCTGCTCAGGTCACATACTAGTATTCGTGAATATCTTTTACTTTTACAAAGGAATGCCAGTTGTTAGCACCGTTATACTTAACACAACCAACAGGTAGCTCCAGAATATTAACTTTGTTTATTGACCTCAACATTTATATTAATTACTCGATTTCGAACTCAAGGTGTTTAAATATAAGCATAAGCATTGCATGAGTTGGCATCAAAAAGGAAATAAAATAAAGGGTTAAAAAAATTATTCTGACTCGAGAACATCAAAACTATTTTAAAACAGAGTTTTAAAACTCTTATTTGTGATGCTGACTCGAAGCTTTGTTTCTATTTTTTAAATCCATTGTAAGCAATCTTTTGGCTAAAGTTGATGCAGTCATTATTGCATGGGCATTCAACGGGAGATTATTCGGTATAATTTCAGAGATCAGTCGGTCTAAACAATACACACATATTTACTCTTGGATAATTAGATTCATCTCTATATTTGAAATACTTCATAGCTAGTTTTTCTCTGGCTATTGCATGAGCACACACACACACACACACACACACACAGTATATACATATATGCCAATGGGCGCCTGATTTATTCTACAATACAAGAGACGAGGGAACGCAGTTTGAGTAGGGTGGGTATTTAAATAAGTTCTGTTTTGACTACAAATATGATTCATATCAGTAAGGTGGATTGTCATCAACAAGCTGGCGAGCATGTTGGGGCGAAAAGAATTAGACAAGCATGTGGGGTGGATGCCCAGGGAGCCTTTGCATTCTGATCGTTAGCAACATGCTTTGTTCCATCCAACTGAAATAAAAATATATACTTGGAAACATTCCATTTCCTCGTTACCCAAACACACACACCCAGTTGGATCTGTTCCTGTATATCTGCTGCTACATTTATGATAATGATACATCTTTCTTTCAATACCCCAAAAGTAGGTTCTGTAAATATGAAGCATGTGTTGTGGGTACTGCCGCCTTGATTGAAGTCAGTAACATACAGACATTTTAATATTTTGTAGGTGAGGGGGTCGGCGGGCTGGGAGTTTTGTATTAATCAGAGTATTTTTGCGTTGTTTAGGATACATCGGAAACTATTTAGGACCTTTTTCATCAAAGTCCAAGCCGCACCTCCCTCAACCGGATACAAAATTACCGAAAGTGGCCACGAAACCGCCAACATTGCAATGATTATTTCATGAGCTATGACATGGTATAAAAGTAATGACACAATCTGATTAAAACTTCATGGTTTTTAACGGCACTTTGAATACATATTTGGCTATAATATCCCGGGAAAATGGGAGTAAGTGCCTTTTCTATGGAGGTATCCGACCACAGCTGCCATGGGATAGTATCCACCACTCAACCCTTGAATTACGAGGCTAAATAGTGTGTGTGTGTGTGTGTGTGTGTGTGTGTGTGTGTGTGTGTGATTTATATTTCTAACGTAGCGTTAAAAAAATTAAATCATATCTCTACGATGTCTGCAGTGTGGCACTTTATTGTGATGCTATGCTCTGGGGCATCATGCTGCAAACATGTAGCACGATGTCCCACCCAGTCATATTATCCTGACATCAGGCCGACCAGTCGTAACACTAACCTCTTAATGCTGACCAAAAAGCAAGGCAGCTGCTAGTAGCATTTTTATACGGATATGGTATGACTAGGACATGGATCGAACCCACGACATCCAGCATCGGATGTGGACGCTCTTACCACATGATATTTAGTTAGGTATGGAGATAGGGTTTAATGTCTCGTCGACGCAAACTACGTGCTATTTAGTGCCGATTGAAAGACTATTAAGAAGAAAAGAAAAGAAGAAATTGCGAATATTTTCAAACAATAAACTCTTCTAAATAAACAAAGCATTAAAACAGACCGGCTTGTGTTGCTTAAACAATAATTTTGTATTTCGAAAAGGATTGTATAAAAGATTTTTTTTAAACAGTTACTTTATGGCCTATGATATCTTCTATCGATCGAAAACATTATATATCTCCAGAGGTGGGGCAAGGTTTTGAGACGCCCGGAGGATAAGTGCTTTATTGGCGCCATCCTTTACAACACATTATATATTTTATGTCAGAGCCCCTACAACTTTCTCATCTCGTCCCTCAAGTTTCGTAAATAGTCGCCTCTGTTACATTCAAGTTAAGGTGTGTATACTATGACAAGAAAGCTTCGGGCAACGTTCCCCTTTGATTAGAGCTCGGCGTAACTGCCCTCTTCACCCCACTTGGGTCGCCAAGTATCTAATAAGATCAAACATTTCGGATGGCGGGGCTACCGTCCTTCAGCAGTTGCATTCAAGCTCCAATGTCAACGTTACGTGCAAACGTCGTATTCAGGTATATGCCAAATCATCTTAATAATTCGTAATCTTGAAATATTTTGGTCCTAAAAATCATTGGGTTCCATTAATATTAGATAATATCGACGTTTTATGAGAATGGTGAAATGTATGATTAAACGGTGGCATTGAGCCTTTAATATGTAATGTAGGTCATAAAAGAATGTCTGCAAAATATGACGGTCTGTTGTCATAGCCTTAATGGGCCGTAACAGTAAGATGCTTTAAAAAATATTTCTTGAGATTAGTTATAGAAATAGACCCAAACGCATACCAATTGATGGTCTACATTAAAGAACTAAACGCTGGCACATGCAAATCATAGTACGGTTTGACAGAAATCGATATTAAAGGCAAGTTCAAGTCCCAGATTTTATGAAAAGGGACTCAAAGGCTTTTAAAATCTCATCTCTATTAGGACAATCTCCGTTGATACTTTTTTCCACAGATCCGCCTAGCAGGGTCTACAAATTTTTCACCGCGTAGCAATTTATTATGCATGTGGAGATTACAAGCCCAGGGCATTATAATTAGATATTTTATTTTGTGAACGTGTGATAATTTACACCGTGTAATTTTCTACGTGAGAATATACCTGCCACCGAGATGGGATAATGAGTGAGAAATTGGCGGCAGTTGTACTTAAACAACGCTGTAACTGACACTGTTCTTTTAGATGACAATATAAAATATGTTAGAATTAAACATCTGCTGAAAAGTTAGGCATAAATGTTAATGTTATAAATGTTATATAAATTATTTATTCATGTGGTTTAAATTTGATAACCTTCTCATGCTCATTTTATTACAGAAGGATACTATATGCTGCTGAAGGATAAGCTAATGAATATGCATACCGCCCATCTTTCCAGTCTATGAGCACGCATGATCGCTCCTCACTTATCGGATAGAGAAGACGATATTCCGAATGATCTCGTTTCATTTACGCAGTAACTTCGTTCAGGTTGTGGCTGTTTATTCATTAAGATAGAATCAGTGAAATAATAAGTTAAAACAGTAGAGAAAAGAAACAGGAAGCTGAAGACAAAATTTACTACTGAATGGAGTTTCATTCATCCTGGAATGAATCACAGCTCTGGAGTTTTATCATCCCTAAATACATCGTAAAAAGTTCTTGATCAGTATGTAAAATTTGAACAGATCGGTACACAAAATTATGTATGCTGAATCATATTTTAATGAAATAGTGTTTGATTTCCATATTTGGGAATCATGTATAATGAGCTCCCACCTACATTTTTTTGAGCGTGAGTATATGCAACACATCGATGCTCAGGCGAAAAAATTAATACTTTTAAAGTTAAGACGTACCGTTTTATTATTTCCATTTCCATTCCCTGTTCAAACTTAATGCTGTAACATCACTAACATGAATCCGAGGACAAAACCCCAACAGAGGCGCTAGGGTGTACGGCGTTTTAGTGTCGACGAAAGATTGCAAGCGACAACAACTTTTAAGTTAGTTATCAACCCCCTCCATAGCTCCGTCCCAGTTGTGTTTCGTGAACATTCGGCCCCGTTAGACAATAGCTCCCATGGACATCATTGGCCTCTATCGCTCAAAGAAGAAGCCCTAGGTTGCAGAAGAGATTCTGAATTAGTGTGATGCCCTAAGATACCTCCCAAACACCAGACACACAACAGGGGGAATGTAGTACCGATACATAAACCAGAATATCAGAAAAAACAACTTGAAGAAAGCAAACGAAGTTTTGATTAAATAAAGGTGCACAGACATAGAAAGCATTCTGATAACGAAAGCAGCAAAAAGGCATTCCTAATTGTGAAAGACCTCACCCGACAGAAGCAACCAAGTGTCAGTACGATTCAAGAAGAAAATGGAAAATTCCTCACAGAAGTGAGTGACATTGCAGAACGATGGACTGATTATTGTAAAGAATTCTAAAACCATCCGTTCATAGGAGACGCAGAATAACTTGAAGTTTCAACTCCACAAATAATGATGATTTTCCCATTCTCAAAGAAGCGGTGTAGTCAACAATAAGATCACTCAAGACTGAGGTAGCTGCTGGAGGAGACAACTTCCCAGCTGAACTTAAAATGAACGCTGGGGGCGGGGGGGGGGGGGGATCGGTGATAGAGCTACTAACAAAAATCTGCAACAAGGTCTGGCATACAGGTGAATGGCCAATACAGTGGACCCAGGCACTGATTATAACACTCCCCATCCCCCCAAATACGGCAATCTCCAGCTACGAAAACTATTACAGAACAATCCGTTTGATCAGCCATGCTAGCTAGGTGATCCTGAAGATCATCATGAACAGACTGAAAACATAAGCAGAATAAATAATCACTGACGAACAGACCAGGTTCCGGAGTGCAAGAAGCACAACAAAACAAATTTTCAATCTCACGGTTTTGCGTGAAAATTACTCGAAACATCAACAAAACATCTATCACGTGTTCATAGATTTAAAAAAGAAGCCTTTAATAGATTATGGCATGAGACATTGTGGGCTACAATGAAGAAGTATAACATGGGTCAAACGTTGACCAATAAAATCAGGCAGCTGTGCACAACTACTACCAGTGCAATATTTGTTCAAAGTTCTGTGGAGGACTGGTTCCAGGCAACAATTGCAGTACGTCAAGGCTATTTCCTGTCCCCCACGCTTTTCAACATCTACTTAGAGCGCATCATCAGCGAATGCACTGAAAACCACTGTTGGACAGTCAGCATTGGAGGGTGTAACATCACCAAACTCTTCTTTGCAGATGACATTGATTTTCTGGCAGGCAGTTAAGGCAAGCTTGCCAACGTAGTGAAGAACCTGGATGAAACATCTTCCAGATTTGACATGGAGATCAGCTATGAGAAGACAAAGCCGATGACAAATGGTAGGAAACATATCTCAGTCATGATTAAAGTCAGAAGACAAGTATGGGGAACAATAGGCCAGTTAAAATTTCTTGGTTCCAAAATCACCGAAGAGAGATCAAGAGCAGAAATTTTGTCACGAGAAGCACAAAGAACGGCAGTTTTGACAAATCTAAGACCCATCTGGAGAGACAAGAATATCTATTGAAAACTAAAATCAGACAATTGAGAGCACTAGTCATCTCGATCTCTTTGTATTCATGTGAGGCCTGGACACTGGCACCAGAATTAAACGAAGAATCCAGAAACTTAAAATGAGATGCTACATATCCATCCTTGGCATCACTTACAAGGACCATATCACAAATGAAGAAATGCGTAAGACAATCAGGCGCAAAGTAGGCCAATATGAAGACCTCCTTCCCACCGTCAAAAGGAGAAATCTAACATTGTATGGCCATGTCATTCGAGCCAATTGCCTATCTAACAGCACAAGCATTAGGCATTTCAGAGTTAGTTCCCCTATACTCTAGATATGTTAAGACATGGGTTCGTAAATTGTTTTAGCTTTAAACTATGGGTGCGACTTTTCAGATATTATTGTTTAATAATAAACGTTAAGGATATATTTGTGAATGTTGTGTTTCTGGCTTGTGTTGCTCTTGAAATTAATGTGAGGTATGTGACATATACACCTCCCATAGTTACGTTGCAGCTAGTGCAATAACATTATTCGGCTAGGAAGAAAACGTAACCACCTAATGTAGTCAAATATAATAGCTCAAAAAATGCCTCGATGTCAACTATTTTAATGGCATCAAGCTATTTAGTACACCATATTGCATAGAATAAGCACCTAGGGAAAGGGCTTTTGTTTTCACTGTAAACATCTCTCTGTGTAAAATAAAATGACCTTTTATCGTGATTAATGAAGGTACAAATTTTGTGTTGTTGTGCACAATCGTCCGTTACAATCACTGCCTTTGACTTTTCATATCAAGTGAATAATATTCTTATTCTTTGTTTTAATATGGCTTTAAAAAATAAGGGACTTTTTGATCTCACGGATGTATTGCAATATTTATGATTTTGTTTATATTAGGTAGCTGGACGTGTGAGTAAATCTGATCAAAAAAATGGTCAGCTGCACCCGTACAAAAATATACACTGGGTATTGACTACTTATTGCTGTGGTAATATCTCACGGCAATGAGTTCAAAATGGAAGAGATGCAAAACTAATTGGGTGAGCAGCTGAAGAGAATATTGAGTCACGCGGATTAATTGTATCGTGAGCTGGAAAAGGCAAGCTAGAGATAATAGTCGTAGGGTTCACTTGCAGGCACATAACGGTAGCTTGAGAGATTATATGATGAGCTCGAGTATTCGTATGGTGAGCTTGGGATATCGTAGGGTGCTCATATAATATATTCATCAGATGTATGTACCGATTGTGACTAGTAAACATAAAAGAAACTAACAAATTACATATAAACAAAAGCTAATAAAAAATATGGTTATCTGTGATAATATATTTTAATTCTTCTTCTTGCCACAGGATTGTTGCTCCTCTGTATTATTTCTGATTTAGCTCTCTTACAATAGCATCATAAAGTTGGCTTTTCACATCTTCGCGTCATCATTTCGATGCATTTCGTCTCCTCTAGGCAATTTGGATAGAGGCTTATCGAGTCTCGCATCCATTTGATACGACCATATTAATGACGAACACATTTTATAGCTGGAATAGTACAATATTTAGCTGTACTAGCAGCAAAGTAAAAGGTTTAGGCAACGTCAGTTTGAAAGCAACAATGGGCGTCTTTTCGCTGAAGTTTATTGTATGCCGTGAAACATTTTTGTGATTTGGCTTGCATTGTTTTGGGAAACTAGTCAATGTTCGATAGGTTGTTGGGGAAGATTGTAAATAGTTTTATAAAAAAAATTTATAATGAAATTAAGATATATCTTGGCTGTTAAGAAAACCCAATGCCCCTGTCAGTCGGTACCTTAATTACGCTGCCAAATTGTAATGATTTTAAGAAAGAATTTCATACAAAACAATCTGCCACGCTTGAATTGTTTGATATTTGTTCTAGCTGAAACGACAGTGTCACGACAAGATTTTAAAATCCTTTGCAACTTTGTATCACCATTGACAGTTTGAAATCTCACGTCAGATCTGATTTACGGAAACCTGCTACAATATCCCATATTATGAACGTTTACTTGTAATCATTAAGATTTATAATATTCAAATAAATAATTTTCGGTAACTGACTTTCTGTTAGAAAATGATCCGTGAATTACTCACATGAATACAATTAATTGATTAATTAACTTTACAACAAACCATTTCATTTTTTTACAATGTTTAAGCCTTAAACGGTTCAAGCGGTAACTATTCTTTGATCAGCTTATATGAATATATTTCCTCGCACATATGTTTTTGTATCTTCGATACAGCCATGTTTCTGAAGATTTATATAAGTTGCCCATGCGTTCTCGCCCTTATTACTGAACAGTTTATAAAAGTTTTTACATATTCATGAAATAAAATAACCTCATAGCTTTCGAGTTCAAATTAGCAAAGGAAGAGATGAAACAATCTTGTTGTTTTTTTTATGGTCTATACCTTCACAAGGTAAAGTTAGGAGCATTACAGGGTCAATGCAAAACTGAAATTAACAAGCAACCATAAATCCCACTATGTCTAGCGTTAAATGATCCATTTTAACAATGTTTATTTTGAGAACCCCTGTGTGAATCCTAATGTTGTCTAGGCCTCCTCCATTAGGGGATAATTACTCTTCAAGTTTCTAAATTATTGGCTGAAAACATTGTTCCAAAACATGTATGATGTATGGCTTAGTTTGTTTCTATATGAGTCTTTGTCACCAGAAATGTTGAGCCCCATGAGTAACCAAGGACACGGGGTAAATTTAACCTAGATTTACATGTTCAAAACGGGTTATAAACTCAAAATATCGACATCGTACAAAGTTGTGACTCCGCGAGGGTTTTTCAAGTTGAAATCTGATTTATCAATCTCGATCTTAATCAATATTTTCAGATTAATTTATTGTTGTCGTTCAACCAGTCAGACACCGATGATGATATTACCTTGCTTATTCGAAGGGATGATTTTGGATATTTGTTCCTTTTATTGGTTCTTATATTTAATGATAAATAAAAACTTTCTAGACTATAAGAACTAAGTCAGTTTCTACAATAATCAGATTTTATTGACTTTGTGGCTGCTATAAACCACGAATTTAAAATTAAAAGAAAAACAATGATTATTCTATGCAAATAGTATGGTCTCTTTACTATTCCTCAAATATAATCAGCCACAAAAACGTCTTTCCTTTGTAAAACAAATACAAGAAATTGGGCTCACGCGTGGACACACACATACACACACACACACGCACACACACACAATTAATTTTCCGGTGAATTTCAGAGGTCATGTTAATATTTATTTACTTTAACTTTCAGAAATTCTTTAAAACAACATTAGACACTTCAAACAAAAATGTGCAAGAAGACCCAAGTAAACCGAATACGTTAAGCTGTCGGAAACAGAGACCCAGCCCGTGTGTTTCAAATTATGTACGTCGCTTGTATTTTAAAGAATCCGTGTCATCAGGTATGAAAATAAACATGTTATGTTAATGCGTCGTATATGTTAATATAAGTTTATAAAGTATTCAAATATAAGTTATTTTTTCATCCAATCAAACATTGCACTGTTAATCTGCTGCTTGATTTAACTAATCAATTAATCTTTAAGGTGAAACATCATGACATACATCTATCATATTGATTTGTCCGAAACAAAACTTATAATTAAAACTTCGAGATATTGAACCATGCTATGATTTAATTGAGTCCATTTGAGTATTAACATATAGAAGGTCCGTACATCAATTAAACGTGAACAGTTCAATAGAGATAGGTACTACACTTTCATTTCAGTAATAACAAGTCAAAACGAGGTAAAGAGCAGGTATAAATGTGTTCAAAAGTTTCAAGAACTCGCTTCAATATACAGTTGCACAATGTTCATCATAATACTCTTTGCTCCCATAACCTAAAACATGAAATCGAACAGTATTACATGACTGAAATTTAAAATTATCCAATAGTAATTTTTCGCTTCTATTACATCATTTCTACACTGTGGAACTCAAATTCTTGTTTATTGATCTATGTCCAAGAATACTCCGTTTGACAAAATACAATATTCTGTATAACAGTATATCCAACTATAATATTGCATCAAGATGGAATTGAAGGCAATGTAGTTCAGTGATTCTTTGATAAACCATTTCCATTATACAACGGTATTTAATCCAAATTTTCTCAATATTCTAATCTCTCACCTTATCATTAAAAGTTTTCTGTCATATTTGGGTGATTATTTACTTCCATGAAAATATAAACACGTTTAAACTGAATAGTCGTACTATGACAAACTATATTTTATCTCTTGAAAGTCGTATTTTGTAATATTTTTGATTCTCTTTTGGATGTGGAAGATAAATATATTTTTTCTAACGTTATTTTATATCGTTATGTATGCTTACAATGTCACAAACAATAACATTTTACAATGTAACTATCTCTTGTTTATGACACAAAAATGTTTCTTTTAATGTACGCGTTGTATTCTCGAAAATCCCACGAATTTTCAGACTCTCTGTACGTTTCCATATATGGTATCTAGCTCATCACGTATATAAATGACCACTCCGCTGGCTTAGATGTTAAAGCGTCCGCCTTCTTATGCGAGAGTTTTCAGGTTATAAAAGTGGTACTAACAGCTGTCTCGCAAGGCGGTCAGCATGAAGGTTGAGCGTGATGACTGGTAGGCATGGTTTCCTGATAATTTGACTGTACAGGAAATGATGCTGTATATCTGAGGCATGATGCCCCAGTGGTAGACATCGCTAAAAATTACCAAAATGTAGACATCGTAGTGATAAGACTGAGGATTCGGCCAATGTGGGTATTTGAGAACGCATGGCAGTAGCTTCTCGTGGGTCGGTGGTTCTTCCGGGATTTTCCCGGTTCTTTCTCCTTTAATACTGGCTGCCATGCATTGCCTATCGTGTGCTGACAAATGGCGTTAAACCATACAAAAAACAAACAAATGAGTGTACATTTCATTGTTAATGATTGTCAACTAGGAGCGTTTGGACCTTTTAAAAAAGTGTAATTCGAATCCTTATCAAAACGAATGATCTTTTAGTAGCTGATGTTATCCACAATGTATGACTACAGAAACTAATGTGCATATTTAGTAACTGGATTGCTATTATTTGCTTGTGTACGAAGAGGCTGAACTGTCACCTATATCCATTAAAGCGTGCGGATTGCTAAGATATTTTTCGATTTATCAATGTAAGGATTTATACCGTAGTATACAATTTGCCTTCATTACTGCGAAACATAACAAACTTAGATCGGTGCGTAGACATTTCAGGTAAGTGGCCTTTTAGATTGTTTCAAGCATTATCATTTTCACCAATGTTCTCTATACTTACTTGACGTTTGATCTTTTTAAGTTGCTGATAATAGTCAACCTGTTTTAGCTTAGTATAAACAAATTCTTTAAACATAACCTGTACACTTTCATTCAAACCTTATGATGCCGCTTCATATTAAAATGCCCATTTTTCGAACTGAGAATTATCTACATTGTATTGACTAAAGTAAAACTGGAAAAATATTAGTACGGTCGCGTATCGGTTGCTACATTGCCTTGAGCATTCAGATTTCATTTTCGTGTCCCTAAAGACGGTGCCATATCGAGGGCTTACGCCACCATTTTAAATATTGTTCTAACACAATATCGTTCATTCTTTTAATATTATTTGTTTTCTTCAATTTGTTTTAGCAGTATACCCTGTATGATAATACTGTATAGCAAACAACATATATTCAGATAATATTATTGCTTGAATGATGGGCCTAAGTGACGTCCCTTAAATACTAGCATACTCACATTTTCTGTCGTTTAGATATTATATTACACTGGTGTATTAGACTCATTTTGTCAGCCTTGGGTCTCCATATAACACTGACGTTTTAATAACTCGACTGAGGTTTACAGGAACCGTAACGTAGTCTCAGCGCATTGCAATGTGGCGGTAGTAAATAATTCTTAGTGACAAGTGCATGTATGAGAGATATGGGTACCACGAAAAAGATTGTATTGCGGTATACAGCAATATTTCTGAACATACCGCGAGAAGTACCACGATATATTGCAATTATATTATGTATGTATGTATGTATGTATGTATGTATGTATGTATGTATGTATGTATGTATGTATGTATGTATGTATGTATGTATGTATGTATGTATGTATGTATGTATGTATGTATGCATGCATGCATGCATGCATGTATGCATGTATGTGTGTGTGTGTGTTCATTGGTAAATGTCCTTTAAGCTTGAATGTTCTTTCTTTATTTGTATTCCACAGCACACAGCATAGAAAATATATACGGTGTACGTATAATCCCCACAAGAACACATACAATAAAGCGTACATTCTTTTTTTAAAAGCATATTTGTTCTAACCGGTTCTTTGTTTAGTTCAAGATTGTTGAACTAGCTAATTGACAACCACAATACACAAACTGTGGTAACTTGTACACTTTCTAGCAACAAAAATAAAAGCTTTTCAAAAGAACTGTTTTCGACATGCTTATGTCATTTTCATTTATATTTGTATATTAATCTATAATAATTTGCTAAATTGTTTAAATGAAAATTCTGTTCTTGAAACATGTCATGAGTATGGTACTCCCAATTCAATTTGAAGCTTTTATACCAAATTGACAGTTATGGTCAAGAAAATTACTCATCAAACGACCGCGAAATATTGGCTCTATTTAGGTGTACAGAGACAAAGAGTTCAACTGAATTATCCTCTTCTATCTGTGTGTGATGGCACAGTGGCAGACATAACTAAAGGTTATGATACACACATCTTATTCGAGCCAATATTCCATTTGTGTCCACATGATGAACACTAGCAGCGTGAGGCTAAATAGCTCCACAAAATGTTCCTATGATGAGAAAAAACTTTATTTATTAGGACAGAACTTATTTAAAAACTATGTGTATTCATAAGAATTCATTTTTTATACAAAGGAAACAATTTCTTTCCTTATACATAATTTTATTTTTAAGAATGTACAAAACACACTTTTCTCAGACTAACTAGACATACACAAATTAAAAAGTAGATACGCACATTTATGCAGGAAACTGTGTCATTACAATTTATGTTACCTATCGTTTGAATTGATTGATTTATTGTAATAGTGTTATTAGGTCTACGAGCCAAAATATGGAATAGCGTTAATCTAACCCAATTAATCCAGGATAGAATGTGTTATCATATACGGTTAAGATATATCGTCGAACTTCAATCAAAGTACTTGACAGATATATGATCGTAGGCATGGTTACAATGTACTCGATATGGCGATTTCAAAATTACATTAAGTGTCCTAGCACACTAAACACATTAAACTTGAGATAGTGGCAGTCACACATTCGAAAACAATACGCATATATTAAAGTTTATATTCATACAAAAAATATATGGGGTTTCCAGAAGTATGCTTGTCAGATTATGATCAGCTATATGTAGGCTAATTACCTAATGAGATACTCTAGCTGTCGTAAGGTTTATGGCAATGCGGGAATGGTTAGGATGAGTCAATGGTGCAACAGCTAAGACATACCAGTATACAGGGAAGTTAGGTGGCAATGTTAAAAAATTAAATGATATTGCCATATGTAAGCTGATTCATTATGGAAACAGCGTCTTAGTATATTTAAAGTGAATAGAGCCAATTATGTGTCGCACAGATCAATTATAGGTATCAATAGATATACAATATATAATATCAAATTCCGATCCTCAAAAGAAGGTTGAACAGTTGTAGATGTGGAATATGTACCATCTAATGTGCAAACATAATTCAAAAGGTGTTGTTTCAAAATGTCTAGTGTATTTTTAAGAATGTTTGTTAACAATTTTGGGAGAGGAAGAGATAACTGGAATGTGATATCAGCTGATGCTACAAATCCAGACTGTGTCAAAGTACTAAATTAAAATATATTACCATACACAATCAAATTCATGATGTAATAAAATTGTTTGAATAATCATGGTGTCACAAGCACATATATTAACTGCTTGGACCCATCAACACTAATACAAATGACCTAAAATCGCAATATCATATTTTGTATATTTAATTTGTATTGTATGCTGGCTTTTGCCCGTGAACTCATGCCGATAAAGGACATCATCTGGCATTGTTAACGTGTCATGGGTTGGGTCAAGAAAACGTGAAAGATTTATTGTAATCGCCTGCATGACCATCTTCATAAGTTACGTGAACCATTCTTGTATAGTCTTTTGACGCGACGGAAGATGTTAGAATACTTTTCGCGTGAGGAGTGTCTCAAGAATGTGCTGGAAGTCTTTAAAGGTTTGATACAGCTTCTTTTATTTATGTATTACGGTTCATACTGATCTAATAGAGAAGCAAGTGGTCAGCCCCGAGGCCCAAAATCGCAATATTTTCATATTGCTTTTTGAATTAGGGCTTTCAATCTCAAACCATCACAGTGTGCATCTCTCGCTTTGACATGGACATGAAAAGCTAGACATATAAATATCATGGAATTCACCCATGTTCTGTTTCCAATCTGATCGATAGAGAGCATGAAAACAGGTAATACGTCAGAAGTAACTATTAAATAAATGGATCGTGTTAGGGACAAGGTGGTGGGAGAATAGACATTGACATATTCGACTGATTTATTGAAAACATTGATTACATCGCAAACAGGATACTCTCTCACATACACGGTAAGCTCATTTCTGACTTAAAATGATTCTTCAGATATTCTAAAGCATTGAAGCTTAACTAGTATTACGTATTACGTGTGAATCGTAAACACCTTATGGACGTATTGGTATCAAGTTTAGGTTTACATTATAACTGATGTATGAATGTAGATCTAGATGTAAATAGATACAAAATACGCTGTTGTAGCATGAAATTGATATTGTTAAATAAGCACGCGAATGCAAAATTCGAGAAAAAAACAATGACGCTAACTTTTTAGAACAAGTAGGTTCGTTTTATTTGGTAATTATGAAACTATTATTAAAACAGATACAAAATACTCTGCTTTAGCTTGAAATTGATATTGTTAAATATGCATGCGAATGCAAATATCAAAAATGAAAATAACACTTACGCTTTAGAGCAAGTGGGTTCGTTTTATGACTTCCTTCTAATATCTTCTTGGAGAATATGAACTGCTTTGCACCTTTTTCGATAGACTGAATCAACAATTTTGTTTAAGAACTAATCTGATTGAACGAACCATTTTATGTTCTATATTGCTTGTTTGACAAGCTCAAAAGACCTAAGATGTGTGTGTGTGTGTGTGTGTGTGTGTGTGTGTGTGTGTGATTAAGATTTTTAACGAAGCCTTAACAATTTTTCCGTCATATCGCTACGATGTCTGTAGTGAGGCAGTTTATAGTCATGCCTAGCACTGGTGTATCATGCTGCAGATATGTAGTATGATGTCCCACCCAGTCCCTTCATCCTGACACCATGCTGACCAGCCCTAACACTAACATCTCTTTGCTGAGCTCCAAGCGAGGCAGCTGCAAGTACCATCTATATTATGACCTTGGTATGATTTGGTCAGGATTAAAACCCATAATATTCCGCAACCGAGGCGGGTGCTCTAATCCGTTAGATCATCGGGCCAAGGCATCAGCTCATGACATTGATCATTATGAAAGGTTTACATTTATTCTTACAACTGAAATGAATATTCACATTTTTTTATATATATTTTATATATCAGGTTTTGATTCCAAAGTGGATATCACAAGGTTAAGGCAACTAATTCCTGAGCAGTGTTACATTGTTATAGATAAAGCCTGTATCTCAAAACTTGTCATACTTCGTCTCTGGTATATATGTAATGTGCTGAGTTTAGGTCCAATGTATTGAATATTTAATGATGATAATAATAGTATTAATAATAAAGTATTCCTCTTTTGCTTTTAAACCACCAAAAATCAGCAAAACACATCATATATTAAAATGGTTTAAAAACTAAGAGAATTATTACAAGATTGTTATCATGGCATAAACATCTTTACAGTTCATCTATATGTGTATACAAAGACGTTCTCCAAATTACATGACGTCCATGTTCATGAATGTTTCGTCAGGACACTCGCGAGTAACAATAATGAAGTGTGTTAATGTAATAATTAAGGTAGCTCTTAAACGGATTCGGATGAGAACGTATATACTGACATTATATATATATATATATATATATATATATATATATATATATATATATATATATATATATATATATATAGATAGATAGATAGATAGATAGATAGATATCAAAGTCGTTCTGAGCATCAGTGTTTGCGAGATCACATTCGGCAAATGCACCAACCAGGAGGATGGTGTCTACATTGCTCGTACCAAGATAAAATATTAAAATTTAAAGATCATCTATATGTGTATACAAAGACGTTCTCCAAATTACATGACGTCCTTGTTCATGAATGTTTCGTCAGGACAATCGCGAGTAACAATAATGAAGTGTGTTAATGTAATAACTCCACGTTTGAGATAGCTCTTAAACGGATTCGGATGAGAACGTATATACTGACATTATATTAAGTCGTTCTGAGCATCAGTGTTTGCGAGATCACATTCGGCAAATGAAACAACCAGGTGGATGGTGTCTACATTGCTCGGACCAAGATAAAATATTAAACTTTAAAGATCATTTATTGTCTTATCTGAAGAAACCAACTTGACCTTATTATAAAATTGGCTTTGCCCTATACTTCGTCCTTAAAACAACGTCTTGAAATAGCACTTTGTAGCTAACCATCTTTAAAGAAATGAAGACAGTTATGCTTCTAATTGATTTCACTAATGTATAATCGGGATTAATATATATATATATATATATATATATATATATATATATATATATATATATATATATATAAGTATTAACATATTGCCCAAATCAACAACTGTACACTTTTTTTGTTCATTGAAGAAACTGCACACGGAGGGTAAGACTTGTTGAAGTGAATGCGGTGCCTCCAAACAAAGAAATAAAATTCATAGGCCCCGTGATTAACTTTGAATTAATTGGTTATTTTTATATGTGCTTAAAATTCTGAAAAATATCAAAATACACTGTTTTATAAAGTTTTTCTATTTTCATTTATCAACCAGTTTTAATGGGTTATTACATGACAGATGAGTGAAGGAAAAGAAAGATTGTATAGACAAATAATGAATAAGTAGTGAACTTTATCAAATAATACAGAACAAAAGAATCCTCTGAAAAAGAAACATTTCTAAATGTTCGCTAATGGGCACTTATTTTCTGTATACGCCTTTGTTCACACTGCGCACAATATAAGATTTTATCAGTAGCCTAGAAGCTTTTGACCAAGTCAAATCCGAAGAATTGAAAGTCGATAATTTTAGTTTGTGTGTTTCCAGCCACATTACAAATCAAGACGTATGTCTTGACAAATGAAACTAGTTAGAATAAAACTCTTAGTTACGTTCAAGTCTACTAGAGTGTAATAACTATTCTCATGCGAATTGATGGCAAATTTGTCATGCTCATATTCGTAATGATCAATGTGAATTCTGCTCGCTGAGATTAAACAGTACCAATTTAAGCCCGAGCGAGGCGAAAAAGTGGAAGATGACCCTCAAGAGCACATAGGATATAATTAGCCTGAGTAGTGCTTGGACTATACATTCTGGCAATTACTATTATCATTATGGCAATTATTATTATTATTATTATTATTATTATTATTATTATTATTATTATTATTATTTCATTAGTGTTATTTCAATTACACAATGAAAAGAGGAGGGTCAAGCTGGGATGTCTTAGGGGCAGATTGACAAGTGGATGTCGTTTATCAGTAAGTAGCGGTGTTGCAAGTTAAGACATAAACCTCTGGCGTAACGTTAAGATGGCAGGAGGTAGTAGATTACTTCCAAGCTCTGTAACGTCATGGTCATGTATGATACACCAAAGCGTGTGGTATTATAGCAAGGTAGGCAGAGTTTGCTTTACAATGATACCAAACAATCAGGATGTTTTATTTGCACTACAAAATCTAGAGGGAAAAACCTAACTTTGTCTCACTCAAAATTCGCCCGTCGATGTAATCCGATTTTGTGTCAGTAGTATAGACATTTTGACCTCCAATCTAAGGCAGACCGGTGCGAACTGTACACAAACAGGTGAACCTGTGCAAAATAATAAGATAAGGTGGGCATTTGGACAAAAGAGTGGTCTCGATACGAAAATGTTGCGTCCGTTAAGAAAAAAAACTATAACTTTTCCCCTTCTGCTCTTGTGCGGGCAAAATAACCAACGAAAATCAATGTTTCTAACAAAACTAGGTTTTAGGGTAATAGAAATTCGCTTGGAAGTCGATGTATTAAGATGCATTCAGATATAGCCCCAAAAAGATGTTACTTACTCGCATTTTATGCAAAAACAACAAATACCTCCAGGAGTTAATGTGTTAAGCACATAATACTTAGACTGCGAGAGGTATATAAATAAATACTTTATTAACTTTAAGACATGTTTGTTCTTTTAAACCGTGATGAAGAGCTGACCACGAATGTACTTTGGGTGTGATTGTTTACTACCCTACACAGATAGTAAAATTTAATAAGTTTATTAAAAAGAAAAAGTAATCATAGACCTGGTGTATCTAAATGTTAGCAATCATATATTTCCTCTGTGTGTTTTGGTGCATACTATTAGTTGTAAAGAAGTGTACATATTTATGACGAAACAAATCTTGAGAATAGTAAAAGTAATAATAATACATAATAGTATTAATAATACATTGCTGATTATTGTATATTATTGTGGCACGAAATGAAGCACAAACGTCTAACCAGGCATCATATTTATATATATATATTTGATACTTTAACATGCAAGAACATCTCATAAATTGAACCCACACCTTTGCTGTCTAACACAAGAATGAACACGTAGTGTATTTACCATGCAAATTGGAGTACCTGTGGAAATTGCAGCAGTAAATAAATAGTAGAGAAGCGTAGATGCTGTAAAGACATTATGATTTTGAATAAGACTGAGGAGGTCAAGATGGATTTCATCATTGAACATCCAACACTTCATACAGTTTGCTTGCATAAATATGTCCTGGAAGCAACATATTGTGTCTACATTCAGCAATAAGGAAATTGCAAGAAAATCAGAGTACGTGAACATTTGTAGGTAAAATATTCCTACAGTAGTTATGACGAAACTATCAGGCTCAATTGTAGGTCATGTGATTGCTTTATATGCTTGTGAAAATTATGCTTAAAATTCCTTTACATAAAAGCTTTCATTTATTAACACAATTTATCAGTACTATCACTTTTCATTAGTGTGGAATTTTAGCCCATACCTTTCATTTTTATAATAATAGATCGTGCCAAAATCATTTTTCCAATGTCTTTGAAATTCTCCCTCATTTTTTGTAATCATCTGTAATTTCGTTTCTGAAACAAATTCTATACTATGACATTACAACATATTGCTGTAACAAATTCTATAATATGCCATTAAAATATATTGCTGTAACAAATTATATACTATGACATTAAAACATATTGTTGTAACAAAATTTATAATATGACATTACAACATATTGATGTAACAAATTCTATACTATGACATTAAAACGTATTGCTGTAACAAATTCTATACTATGCCAAAAATATATTGCTGTAACAAATTCTATACTATGACATTAAAACATAGTATTGTAACAAATTCTATACTATGACATTAAAACATATTGCTGTAACAAATTCTATCCTATGCCTTTAACACGTATTGCTGTAACAGATTATATACTATGACATTAAAATATATTGCTGTAACAAATTCTATATTATGACATTAAAACATATTGCTGTAACACATTCTATACTATGACATTAAAATATATTGCTGAAACAAATTCTATACTATGACATTAAAACACATTGCAGTAACAAATTCTATACTATGATATTAAAACATATTGTTGTAACAAATTCTATACTATGCCTTTAAACCGTATTTCTGTAACAAATTATATACTATGCCATTAAAACATATTGCTGTAACAAATTCTATACTATGACATTACAATGTATTGCTGTAACAAATTCTATACTATGACATTAAAACATTGCTGTAACAATTTATATACTATGCCATTAAAACAATTTGATGCAACAAATTCTATACTATGACATTACAACATATTGATGTAACTGATTCTAAGCTATGACATTACAACATATTGCCGTAACAAACTATATACTATGACATTAAACATATTGATGTAACAAATTATATACTATGACATTAAAACATATTGCTGTAACTTAATGAATACTATGACATTAAAATATTCTGCTGTAGCAGATTCTATACATTGACATTAAAACATATTGCTGTAACAGATTGTATACCATGACATTAAAACATATTGCTGTAACAAATTCTATACTATGACATTACAATGTATTGATTTAACAAATTATATAAAATGACATTACACTATATTGCTGTAACAAATGCTATACAATGACATTAAAACGTATTAATGTAACAAATTCTGTACTCTGACTTTACAACGTATTGCTGTAACAAATTATATACTATGACATTACAACATATTGTTGTAACAAATTCTATACTATGACATTACAACGTATTGTTTTAACAAATTATTAACTATGACATTAAAACACATTGATGTATGTTCATGTTCACATTTGATTCATTTAGCTTCCTAACACTGGTTGTAGTAAAATCTAATTTTATTCTAAAGACATTGACTCTGAAAACATGAAATAACAGAAAACCGAGATACATGAAATAACATAATTTTATTCAAGTTTAATCATATGCTGTATATTCTATTTTCAGTCATAGTTAAATGTCTGCATAGAGGTGGCAATAACTGTCTATCAACTGACTATGGCTTCTTGACCACTTCCTCCAACACAGCCATCAGTCCTTCAACATAGTCTGGAAAAAATAATTGTTACCCCAATAATTCAAGAAACTGAAAAATGTCATCCACTGCCTATATTCATACTGACAATTTACCAAAAAGAATTATTTGATTGAATTGGAAACAAGATCTAATAAATGAATGAATGAATAATAATAATAATAATAATAATAATAATAATAATAATAATAATAATAATAATAAGAATAATAATAATAATAATTATACTAATATTAATAATACTAGTAAGAACATCAATTTTTGTTGCGATATTACGATTTAAAATATGTACTATAAATATATATACACGTAATTTGTACTTTAAGCAGAACGATAACTTTGCTTCACTGTAAATATATATATATATATATATATATATATATATATATATATATATATATATATATATATATATATATATATATATATATATATATATATATATCCATATATATGCAGCATTAGAAGGTCAGATCTTAATCTTTACACTGACAACACTAAAGTACATTTCTAAAAATCCTTTAAATATGGTTTTGTACATATTGTGAATATTAATACTATAGTCTTCACATTGAACGGGCATTATTATTCACACTCACAATCAATTGGTTGTGGATTTGACTCTGACCTAGACCATCATGCATTGACACAGTGTATATTTTGGAAAACTAGCTAATTCACTGCCTCAATGCCAAGGGGAAATTAGTCTTTATAATTAAACACAATCAAGTATTCACAACGGTTTTGCTGTAGAAGAAAACTTGTTTTGTCATTATTATTATTATTATTATTATTATTATTATTATTATTATTATTATTATTATTATTATTATTGCTATTATCATTATTGTATGTTTAATATTATTATTATTATTATTATTATTATTATTATTATTATTATTATTATTATTATTATTATTATTGAACACGCATGAAGTAAACATGGGCATGGAGAAAGAAGAATTTGTTTGTCGGAGGAATATTACTGAGGGAGTGAGATAAACTAAAATTCAATGGTCATACACACAGACACTCGTCATGGTAAACATGATTTATTTTGGAAGGTAGGGGTGGAGCTATTATGGTTTGCAAACACCCTCCCACTATAATCGCCCTCTCCCATTGATCGTTCTTTTGCTAGGTATTTCTGTGGCGAGGGGTATGGTCTGACAACCAATAATATGGGATGATAAAGACGTATACATCTTTAACCCTCGCTAGCTCCCGCTTTTGTACAAGTTTATCTCGGTCTACAATACTCTACACGTTGTTAGCCCTAAGGTAATCTTTGGTTGTTATTGATCTAGTGTTTTCGTACTCAGTTATATGGCGAGAAAACACGCTTGGTTCTTCCTTTAGCCACAGGTGTTCGACGCAAGCTTGATGCTGATAAAACAACAACAACAATCTGAAGGAAAAAATTCATACAGAGGGATAAAAAACCTTAAATTACCCCTATGACCCGTTCTTAGGACCCTCTCTATCGTACTTTTTAATAGAGAAGGTACGTAACTTTCAAATATTTGGTTCCACCAATGACACTCGATTTCCTTCTGCTATTTCCGTCTTTAAAGACACACGAACAAACTATATGGTTTGTTTTTCTCCTGTGCATTTTTCTATTCATCAAGCCATCACACACGTCAACTCCAAAATATGAATGACTGAAAGGGTATTAATTTAATAACATCCATGCATCAGAGAACCGTTTCACGATGTAGACTATTTGTACCCAGGCATCAAATAGATAATTGCACCATCGCATCATGTTAGGATTCATTTGTGTTAAATCAAAGAGAGTATACATTAAAGTATAACCCTTTGATCCAGTCATATTTCGGCGGTGACGTGTGTGCTGCATAGCTTGGTAACGGGTCAGAAAGAACCAGTGCCAACAAGGACCGGGTTGAAAGGCCAGTAAATGTTCATGAAGAACCTGTACGGAAAAGGCCTGGGTCAGAAAGGACCTGGAAACAAACGGTTATACAAGAACGTTTACAAGACTAACTACTACTACTACTACTACTACTACTACTACTACTACTACTACTACTGCTATGATAATAATAATAAGAAGAAGAAGAAGAAGAAGAAGCGGACAACTTCTTCAATACCCATACATATTCGCTTCTAGGTCAATGACATTTATATATATATATATATATATATATATATATATATATATATATATATATATATATATATATATATATATATATTAGTAGTAATATGGGGCACTATAGCGTCATGGGAAAATCCAGTCAAAAACAGCTTGGGGCACTATGTCGTCAAGATTTATAGCGTCAAGGGAAAATCCAGTCAAAAACAGCTTGGGGCACTATGGCGTCAAAACAGCTTGGGGCACTATAGCGTCAAGGGAAATTTAACATGGTGGGCCTATATAGCGTCAAGGGAAATTGAACATGGCGGGTCTGTATAGGGACAAGGGAAATTGAACATAGTGGGCCTATATAGCGTCAAGGGAAATTAAACATGGGGAATATGATTGGTATAGGGAAACTGTAAAGCGACAAGGGAAAAAAAAGGGTGGCAATGAAAGCTACTATCTTTTCGAGACCTATGAGGGGCCCTGAAAAGGGCCTTTTTGGATACTTCTTCTTCTTCTTTTATTTTCTGCCGTTGTTCCACCACCTTTTGATTTTACCAATAATTGCCTTTTTCTTCTTCTTTTCGTCCTCGGGAATCCAGTCAGGATGTCCCATAGCTCGAAACTTTTCCTGAACTCTCATCCATCTTAGATTGAGTAGATCAAAGTCCTCTTTCTTCTTTTTGTTCTTTTTTTCCTTTCTCTCCTTAGACCAGTTTTCTTTAATCTGGATCACCTGTTCTTCCATCACCATTCTCATCATTGCTTCTGCTTTCTTTAGCCTGTCTAGACCCCACTGCACATATTCCCACTCTATCAGATGTAATGTTTCTTCTAGAAAGCACCTGACTTTGATGACATGATCAAGTGCTTGCTTCAAATCCCCTATTCTTATATATTTTCTTTTAATACGTCTTCTTAATTTCTGGTCTTCCTCCTCTATCATACCTTCTAATAGATCTCTTGCTAATTTCAGTTGGCTTACAAAGCCATGGTTACTCTGAAATTCTTCCTCAAGTCTTTCCACTTCATATTCTGCATCAAGGATCCCAAACCAGCTGTCTCGGAGTTGGATAAACAATTCAAAATTCATCTTGATGTGTTCAAAATTGAATGGCTCCAAGGACCGACGATTGCGTATATATATCTTAAGCACGGACGTGAAAGTAAACACCCCCTACATTCACTTTTCATATTATATACTATCCACAAACCATATCATTTACTATCCCAAATCACACTATATACTATCCACACACACACACGGGGAAGCAGCCAAAAACAAACCCTATTATTTACTATCCAAAATCACACCCTATACTAACCACACACACACACACACACACACACACACATACACGGGGAAGCAGCCAAAACACACCATATCATTTACTATCCCAAATCACACTATATACTATCCACACACACGGGGAAGCAGCCAAAACAAACCCTATTATTTACTATCCAAAATCACACCATTTACTAACCACACACGGGGAAGCAGCCAAACACACTGAATTGAATTGAATAATGGGTTTTAAGTGCTCCGTCCGTGAGGCTCTTAGCACTGTTTTATCTCCTAAAAGGAGTTATTTAATTATCCTGTGGGTGGGAATTGTGCCGCGCACCCACTAGGCGTTTATGTGATCAGAGATCACTATTTAATTTGGCCGTCACATCTGGTTAATAATTGTACTAACACGGTGTGATTGGAAGGCCATTTGGGTGGGTAGGAATAGAACCCACACACACCCACCCCTGCAGTATTCTTGGTAGGTGCCTATTTCTGCAATAGCAGTAATGGAGAGCGAGAGAAAAATAGTTTTCTCATATCGCCTATATCTGCAATAGTTATTGGGCGTGCATGCACGTGAATTAACTGCTGCAGGCAGCAAGGGAGGCGAAGAGCCAAGCACGCGCTCATGCGTCAAATTCAGTCCAGTTGTACTAATGGACAGCCTAACAACCAATAATGTGTAAGCCACCTGTGCAATTAGCCAAATATCTGAGTTACAAATATTTATTTAACATCCTAACAAAATATAGGGACCCAGTACCATGAGCGTACATACAAGGTCCCTATTAATTAAAATTAAAATGTCGAAGCGACATATAGTAGTGTAGTCAATGGTAGGGGTATTTGGTTATAAATTTATTGAAGGCAGTGCCAAAAAGGTCAAATTAGTCTTTTCAGGGCCAAATAGTTAGTCGAAGAGGGGTACTCGATACCAAATGAGTCCCCTATTATCATTCAGGCAAATAAATAAAATCCGTTGTCGTTATACATGTATCCCCGGAACGTCTGTTACACGTGGCAGTAGGTTGACCCTGGGAGTTATCCTCTTTCCATGGTCAGTTTTCCTCTTTGTTCCGCAGATTTCATGGAGTAAATGTTTCTGTGTGGCTGTTTGAAACAATTTCAGGTGACGTTACTGGGCCCATGTCCTTCTTTCTGGTGAGGACGCCATTTTGAATTCCACGTGGCCTCTCGTCCGCCAATTAGCCTCAGTCCTCCATGCTCTGTAGAATATTTCTTTTTGACGTGGCTGCTGTAGTTCGGTTTCAGTGGGGTGTTTTATTACATCCTCACACCTAGGCTGCTCGTATGGCTGCATTTTTTTTGTTCAGTCCTATAGTGGCGCCTTTTTTCACTGCCTTCCACAGCTAACTCTCCGTGCTAAAAAGACCGGTCCGTTCTTCTCGGGGTTCTCTGCCTGAATGGATAATGATGATCCCAAACACACTGACGAGTGCTTCTTTATATATAGTTCAAGCACGGACGTGATGGAAAACACCCCCTAGATCCAAAAATCTTACAGTATCCCTATCATTTCCAAAACACGCGGACGTGATGGAAAACACCCCTCACTTTTATACTTGACTCATATTAATTATAAATTGAACAAGTTATTTTGAAAAAATACGTTGTGCTTATAGACGCACTTCAAAACAAAAGTAAAAGGAGACAGTGATTATAGACTCACTTCTAATTTTTTTCTAACTTCCTCACATACCATGAGCAAATTGAATGATTAATTCTTTTCGAGAATATTGGGTAGCCCTGAAAAGGGCTGTTTTTTTGTGTGTGTGTACGAGGAAGGATGGCAATCTTTTATCGTCTAAGATTGCGTCCTCGTTTGGCTACACGATAGGGTCTGCTTCTTCGGAAAGAGAAAGAAAACTCTTTCGTGTCCACACGACAGTCGACAAAACTTCTGTCTGGTTCCTGCTGCTGTTGTTGCTGTTGCTGCTGCTGCTGTTCTCTCTGCTCTCTCTGCTGCTTTTGAAGTCGATACTTCTCAGTCCATTCTTCTTTCTCTTTTTGAATTTCCTCTCTGAAGAGTTCTTCTATGAGGTCTTCCGTTACTTGTAGCATTCTCACATTCTCTATCTCTTCAGGCTTTGGCATCAGATTGTGTCTGATACGATGCAGAGTGACATAAGCTTCGTTCAGCTTAGCTAGTCTTGAGCACATCTTCGTAGTAGGATGAGTCAAACAATGGATGGCCAGACTGGAGACTACCCCTGCTTTATATGGTTCAAGCGCGGACGTGATGGAAAACACCCCTCTGCGGTTTAGGGTTTTGAAACGTTGGGATAGTTTGATGTGAGGGATAGAAAGAAAAGTCAAAGAGCATTTATATGAATACAAATGTAAAACAAACGACAGACGCATTGGTTTCAAAACACAACATTTTTATTCAAATAACAAAACAACTCACAAAACACAATTTTTTCAAATAACAAACATTTTTTCTTCCATAACACTAATACATTATCTTTGACATGGTTGATAACGTTGTGAATCAAATTGAGATTTCCACTGTTGGAAGTCATTGGGCGATTGATGTACACTACGTTTCCTAGCTAAAGACAACAGATAGCCATAATGGTCACAAAACCATCGATCTACTTTGTCATCGTTTCGAGACGAATGACGATCAAAATAAGTCACTAAATGTTCTAAAGAATATCCAAGACTGCGATGATGCAGATAATAGATACAATATTGTCCACACACCATAGAATCTGTGCTTTGTAATTTCACATTATTGAACCGTGTCGTCTGGGCATTTCTTCTCATAAAGTCAATGATATCATCTTCGAAAGGGGGTAATCCATACGAATCAAAATACTCCGCACAACCCTCTTGAGGAAAGTAGACAGCTACCCAGTGAGTTCCTGGAAGATGACTGTCATCTGTGTTGATGACATAAGCTTGATTCTCTTGAGGTTTGCGATGAGGTAGTTCATCTTTAGCACACACGACAGGATTCCAAGAAGCAATGTACGAACTACGGTTCAAAAGATAATAAAGTTCCCAGGTATCCATTTTTTGTTGTGTAGCCTTGCTTTTTTCTCCTTTCTTCACAGGTGATGATAAGTCATCAATTCAATCCAGACTTTTTGTTTGAAACGGTCTGACAAGTAACTGATGGTTTGCTTCGTCTCTTTACTTTTGGCCAAGAGAGCTTCGATGCGATCGATTTCTCGAGCAAACAATGGAGGAGAGGAATGATCACGTAAGCCTTTATACCACTGAAGTAACACGTCTTCTTCGGAGATGAGACTCCAAGCTTCGTTCAGATAATCATCCAATTTTTCTTCTTGACTCATCATCATACATTTATCGTGTTGAATTTGACTGGGATGATCGATTTGACATCCATAACAATCTTTTTTAATCATGTCCCTCATTTTATCTTCCAAGTGTTGTGCAAAACAAGCCACTAACTGTTGTTCCTGTTCTGGCCATCTGGATTGCATGATCACTACCTCTTCTTTTTGGTCTTGGGGATCTGCTTTTTCTGTAACCTCCCATTCCATGGATTCTCCACTATTCAAAGAAGGACAAGGGTCTTCCATAGTGTCTAATAGTCTAGAATGACTTCTCTCAAACTGTTGATTTCTATGGTATTATCGAATTCAGCATACATAATGATATTCACCGTTTCTTCAAGTGCCCTTGCAAACTGAAGTTCCACACGCAGTTGCCCAGATTTTATAGGGTGGAAATGTCCCTCGTCGCTGCCTTGGTCTGGAGTGAAATCAAAAGCCCACAACGTGTAACCTCTTGCATAGTCGTCGTAGGAAATACCGTGACTGGTGTTGGTTCCTAACTGTCCTGTGGCTTCGTACAGTGACAAGTACGACCTCAAGTAATTTTTCTGTTCGCCAAAGTCGGGTTCGAAGGGTCGGGTACACAAAGTTTTGCCATCGCGACTGACTTCGATTTTGGATACATTGTAGTGCTTAAACTGGAAAGGATTGTGAGTGTGGGTACCATTGAGGGATGCATTGCTGACGATACCAATGAATAAACGTTTGGGCAACTGTCCTTGGAACAGATGATCTTCGATCTTAGATCGGAGTCCAGCGACAATGGTGAAAGTTTTGACTTCCACGCGTCGTATCGGATACTTGGCTGTCGTTCTGCTCAAAGTGTGACTGATATCATTTCCCACTTTAGGTAACACTTCCACGCGACGTATGTATAACCTGGCTTCTTGGATAATGGTTTTGTAGTCGTTGTCATGGGCCATCAAATGGAAAGCAGCACTACTTCGATTCAGTCTCAAGCGAATATCTACTCCGTTCAGCAAATACTTCTCTTGAAACCACATGTCCAAATGCAAACGATCGAACAGTTCTAAACTACGTCCCTGCAAAATTTTCTTTCGACGCTCGTTAAAACCCATATTGTGAGGATCGGCAGGATTTTCACCGGCGGCAGGTGTGGGCAAGGCTGTGTCGTCAAACTTATCTGCGGTGTCAGGTTTCCATACCACGCAAGCATCTAGATGAGTGTTCTTGGCTTCTTTTCCGTACGTCAAGAGATTTTCGAGGTACGCTCGGTAAGGGTAAGTATCCATGCTACTGCTGATCAGTTTGTTATTCATGTACAAATCTACATCGCTGAACAAGGAATGCATGAAATTGTTGACAGGAGCTACTCTATCATTGGCTCCTGGATTGGTGTTGTCCGTTTTGGTTACTTTCACTTTCAAATACAAGTAACTGTTGTTGAGATCGATGTAATCTTCGGGTTGTCCTTTGATTTCAAACTCGATGGTAGCTGAATCCGTCAAAGAGGAGACGGGATGAAATTCGACCCATTGGGCTTCTTGCATGGTCATCATCGTGGGTGGCATGGCAAAGAGATCCAGTTCCGACTTGGAACAGGCACAAGATTCTTGGTGCATCATTTTTTCTTTTCAGTTTCTATGTTTTACTTTTAATAATCAAAAATGTCTAAGTCTCGAGCGGATCTTTTTTTCTTTGTCTTTCGAACTTTTGAGGTACGGAGACTTTTGAAAGGGTGCCTTCGTCGACGCTTTCTACCTTGTCCTTGCTGTGTCCTCAGGGAAGCAGGAATGTCAGACTCGGTACCGTTCAGGGCATTTATAGGACTTTCTCGTCGACCCAAAATCTCTTTACCCGCTTCAAGCAAGGCATTTTTGCCTGCTCTCAAAAAAGCTTCTTTGGGGTTTTGTTTGTCAATGAGAACATTGTAAAGAAAATCTTTGCCGTGAGTCAATGCGGCATCTTTTAAGGTGTGCAATCCTCGTGTCACCATTGGTTTTAAAACAGGGACCACGGAACGAAAGGCTGATTTAAACATATCTCCTAAACCATGTCCTCGTTGTCGAGTGACTCCTTGGTACACAGGATACATCACTTTTTCAGTTGTTGGAGAATCGTTTTTGAAAATGGAGTTTCACTGTGACTTTCCCTTTGGTAAATGGAATATTTTGACCTAGTTCTCCTTTTATAGTAATGTTGACACTGTCGAAATACGACTTACTGACGGGTAAATAATGAGGATGCACAAATTCGCGGTGAACGTGATAGGTATTTCCACCTTCCTCGTCAGCGGTAGTGGTATCCACTTTGAAAGGAATGACACGTAGTAACGGTACAGAGGTGTGTCCTACCACGTTGTACTCCACCACATCGGAGTACACAAACATCAAGTTGAGACCTTGGTTCATTTCTACAGGGAATCGAAAATATTTTGCAACATCCAAGTTACTTTATATGCCTGGTATTTATTTTTTGTTCGGGAGCATCTTGAGGTCTCCACCTAAGATATCAAACAATTCAGGACAAAAGGTAATGGCTATTATTTTCTTCTCTGAAAATTTGATCATGAGGCGACGAGCCACTTTAATGTACTCAAAGGTAACACTTTCTTTGATTTTGTCCAGGGGTTTACCAAACACAGCATTGAACCTGGTTGCAATCGTATTCACTAAATGTTGACCACTAAAATAGTAGCCTGCAGGAATGGTCAACACATGAGTGGACAGTTGTTTAGTTGTGGGTCCATCTGATTTCTTGGTGTCAATGCCAGTGATGACTCGTTCATCTAAGGCTTGTTGCAATTGCTTGTCGTACACTTCAACTGTGAAAAAGTTTTGATTTTCGACGATGTTTTTGATTTGTGTCGGGTGAATTATTTCCACTAAAGCTGCTTCCCAATGATCATCTTGATCCAAATGCATGGCTTGAGGTAATTTAGACGTGTAACAACACAATGTGTTGTTAGGAAACACCTCCATGGAACTGTCACTGGGTAACGTTAAGTAAAATTGGTTAATAGTGTTGTTCATATTTCCAATGTTCTTCTGTCCGAGGAGTCACTCGAGGTTAAAGGAGTGTCTAAAAGAGGATTGTGATTGGAAGGGTGACTGTCAGGAGAAGGACTAACGTTGGCCGCAAGACTCCCAATATTGTTACTGTTGTTTCCGTTGTAAGAGTATTTCAGGGAAGGATTGGGAAGAAGATACCCGATGCAACTGCTGAGTAAAATGGTCCACAATTGTTTGTCTCCTTGTTGCAAACTCAAATTAGCAATGGCTACACCAATGACACAATATACCACAAAGATTTGACAGAAAAAAAACGATTTGCGTTTTAGGGACACGTTCTCCACACCACACCCACAAGGGTTGCTTTTGTAAATCTTGCAGAGATGACGTGGGTGAAGGAGTAGTCACTGTGGTCGCTGAAGCTGTATTGAAGGGCATGATGGTCACTTCTTTTTATAGTCGATGACTTGCGAAGCGTCAATCCAAGAATCAAAACTAGGAGGATATCCTTTCCAACGTACTTTGACTTCTTTGACACGACGTTTTCCTACTTTACGGGTTCTTCGTTCGAGAATGCTTTCAATGTCGTACACGTCGTCTTCTTTTTTGGTAACACGTTGTAACTCAGGCAAGTAAAACGTTCCTTTTAATACTTCTCCGTTCATGTCTTCCAATTTATAGACGGCAGGATGACGATCGCGCACTCGTCCAGTAACACGAAACAATTCGGTGGTCCAGTTGGGTAAGTAACCTTTGTCGAAAGTGCGTTTGGTTTTGCCAATGCGTACCCAATCTCCCGGGGTTAACACTTCTCTACCTTTCTTGGGGACAGACCTCGTCCGGGACGTGCCAAACAGACGCTCAAAAACAGTTACTTCGTTGTCAGGTGTCACCTCTTGTGGGGCACGTCCAATGCTTCTATGGTAAGATTGATTGTAGGCTTGGACTAAGTGTGGTAAGACGTCGATGTACTTGAGAGTGTGTTGATGCGTAAAATATTTCCACATGCGTTCTTTCAAGGTACGTTGAAAACGTTCCACGATACTGGCTTTGGTTTCAGGATTTTCGGTGGTGAAAAAATGAATGTCACGTTTTTTTAATTCTCGTTGGAAAGCTTGGTTCAGAAATTCGGTACCTTTGTCGGTTTGCCATCGAAGAGGGTGACGACCACTTTGTTTCAACACCAGTTGCAAAGCTCGTACTAACTCTCCGCTCGATTTGGATGTCAATGGTACGACCCAGGCAAATTTAGAAAAGACGTCGATGACACAAAACAAATATTTGTAGCCACGATTGTAGGTGGCTAAATGAGAGACATCAGCTAAATCGGCTTGCCATTGATGATCGATGCCTTCCACTTGAGTGCGGCTTCTGTGAAATTTTCGTCGAATGGGTTTGTGTAAAGTGTACGTCGCTTGTTCTTGTAACCATCGTTGTACTGCTGGTAAACGGAGCTTTTTCAGGCGAGTTTTGGCAGCACGATACAATTTCTGAATGCCTCCGTAACCTGCAGGGTGAGCTGGATCGTAGTAAATGCTGGCTAATACCTTCTCCATGGTTTTTTGTTAATAAGGTACCCACTCTTCGAGGATATTGCTTTGGGTGGGACGAAATGCGGGTTGTTTGGAAACGGTTTTACGTGTCCGATGTGCCACAGGAGTTGACGTCGAGGGTAATGGTGGTGGCGGAGGTAATGGGATAGCTTCTTTGGCCTTCTTTTCTTTTCTCACTTCTGGTTTCCTTTCTTTCTTTTTCACATCTGTCGAAGAAGGAGTAGCCATCATCTTTTTAACCCAAGTTTTGAGTTCTTCTCGTGGGGGAGTGGGGAAAGGGGTTAACAAGGAAGCGGCAATCTTACTCGGAATGGGAGTAGTAGTAGTAGTAGTAGTAGTAGTAGTAGGTGTTTGAAAGAGATCATGGGGTTCTTCTTCCTTGGGTAATGGTGGGGTAACGTCTGTTTTAACCGCTGTAGAGGGTGCGGGTGACGGGTTATTCATTAGAGCCTTAAAATCGGACAAAGTGGGTTGAGCTGTTTGTTCCACAGCTTTCTGATGAAAGAGTTGTAGCCGTTTCAAGAGTTGACCGTACTTTTGTGATTTTTCGGTTTCGGATAAATCGTGGCGATGGATCAAGGATTGCAATTTGTGTTGTAATTGCGACATCTCAGCCAAATTAGGATTGGGTGGTAAATGGGGGGTTCGTTGTTCTTGCCAATGATGGTATTCCATCCATCGTTTGTAAGGAACCAAAGTTAGTTTTCGTCCTTCCATGGGCTTTCAAAGGTTATGTCTGAGATTGTGGTGCTCCATAGGGTCCTTTTATCTTCTACCCATTCCTTGGGGAAAGCCTTGGGACATCCCTTGAGTCATCCCTTGTATCAAACCTGGTATTAAACCTCCCAACAAAGGAGCAAGAATGGGTAAAAATCCTCCACGTTGCACCATTATCTTTTTCTTTTGACGGACGGATATTTTCTTTTGGACCATTTGACGAAGAACGTGTCGATGTTTGGCGAAGCATTTTTTCTGGTGTGAAGACAAAGGTATCGTGCCTTTCAAAACATTCAAACAACATTCGCACACGGTATCGATGACATCTTTGGAGGCCGCTTTAATGATTTGTTTTCGCATGGGTGGTGAGGCTTTGGACAGGACGGACAACATGTCTCCGTGTTTGGCTAAACGAGAAGGTAGTCCTTTCCTTTTCTTTCCTTTGTGGGGTGAAGAAGAATGTTTTTTGCGAGGTGACATCTTTGCTTGTTCGTTCCAGAAATACACTGACGTCAAAGACTTGATACACACCCTCTTTTATCTTCTTTTTCTATTGGCTTCTCAAAAAGGCAGCGGCATGCCTCGCTAAATCGTCAAAAGCAGGGCTAAAGAGGCCAGTTTGGTTATTAGCTGAATTGATAAATTTTGTTATTAAAGATCCTCCCCTTTGGTGACTTCTCTTTTTCTTTTGACGTTTGGGTATTTTCTTTTGTGTCCTTTGACGAAGAACGTGTTGATGTTTGGCTAAACGTCCTTTCCTTTTCTTTCCTTTGTGGGGTGTAGAAAAATGTTTTCTAAGAGGTGCCATCTTTGCTTGTTCGTTTCACAATACCACTAGTGTCAATGACTTGGTATACACTCTCTTTTATTTACTTTTTTGGGAACTATCGCTTCGTCAAAAAGGTAACAATGTGTTTCCCAAAATTGTCAAAGGATCCTCCTTTTTGGTGTCTCTTCTTTTTCTTTAAAGGTCTACGCCTTTGGAGGGAAGGACGTTGATGTTTGGTTTTAAAGCTTTTGGTGAGATGACGAGATTGTCTTGTTCCTTTTCCTTTTTGGACAGCAGAACGACAAGGGTAGTGGTGGTGGTGTGCATGTTTTTGAGGAAGCATCCTTGAGTGTTCAGCATCAGCACAGAAAAAATACTGATTGACGTCGTGGTCCTCAAGTCATATTTTATACTGGAATGCGACGCCACTTCATGGCAGGTAACACACGTCGTGAAGGAGTTCGCAATGGACTCAATCGGGACAGTTCTTGTTTGGACAAATCTAGGAAACTCTTTAACATGCCAGATCTTTCTTGGACTTTGACTTTAGGGGCAGGTACTTTGTGAGCAGCTGCTACTGCCGCTAATGTGGACGAGGGTGTCACCGGTGGAGGAGACGTTTTGGGAGACGCAGATTTCCAATGTTTCATCAAATTAGGAAAAACGGGTGTCAAATTGGGTTTGGCTGGCATCACCCGCAATGGAGAAGTGGCAGCCCCTGAGGCTACTGGCAACGTAGTCCCTGCCAAACGTCCTTGTAGATCTTTTCTTACAGGTCGTGGTTGACGAAGATAAGGTTGCGTCCTGGCCGAAGTGCCTCTTTTGCGGGTGACCGCTTTTTTCTGTGGACTTTTCTTTTTCTGTGTTTTGGTCTTGGTACCCTTATTCTTTTTCTTAGGGGTTCGTTTGACTTTTTTTGTTTTCTTGGGGTGAACTTTGGGAGTATTGGGATCCCATTTTAAAAGGGAACGAATGATGACACCTCCTAGAGAACCACTACCTCCAGGTTTCAATATGATTTGCTTTTTGATGTGAGTGTCAATGCGAGGATTGGCCAGTTGCGTCAAAGCTACTTTGTTTCTGTCAAAAAAGCGTTTGGTTTGATGTGGAATGTGAATGATGCCTTGCAGTATTTGACGTGCTGTCACCGTAAACCATCGTAAGACTTCTTTGAGACTGGCTTCTAAGACGTGAGCACGTATTTGTGGATTTTTTTCGCGACTGATGCCGTACAAGGCACGAATCAATTTGATGGGAAGATGAGACTGAAGGGACGTCATGTTGACGATGTATGAGACAAGGTCAAAGTAACCCAAGGTTTTTATAGATTTTGTTAGTGCTTCATAGTGTTATGTCGACGAGGAGGACGTGTACACGACAGGTCCTCCGTCTTGACACCAGTCGTGAAACAAATCGGTACGAAATCGCAAATAATCAGGGGTAGTGGGTTTTAAATCCACGAGTAAATAGGCGTGTGGCGTTTGAGTGGCATCATCGTACGCATGAGTTAGCCAAGGTGTTCCTAACTGTTTGGCTAAAACTTGCACTTGTGATTTATCTCGAGGACTTTTAAACAAGACCACGTAATGAGCATTGAGACTAATGGTACGATGGGCTTTACTTTGTTGAAATAAATTTTGTGTAATGTAAATGACACTGGCATTACGATGATGCCCTTTACGTGTAAACCACAGTTTAATTTCTTCTTCGTCTTCTCCTAACATGTCGTCAAAAATGACCCAATGAGTTTGACTAGGGTCAGACACGATCCCCTCGTCTTCTTTAGGAATGCCTGCTACAAACACAATGGAATCACCTTGACTTTCTTGCAAGAGGCTGTATGCCGATTTCCACTCTTTGTAACACCACACGATGCGTTGAGGTGGACGATCGATCAAATGATGTTTGACGTTTGACAAATTCGGTTTTGCCTGAACCGCTCGGTCCAGCAATTAACATGTTAAAAGGATGACGAAGATACAAGGCTTTCCAACTAGCCTGATCTAAGTGTTCGTCAATGACTTTGAATGTCGAGGAGGAAGGAGTAGTAGAAATAGCAGAGTGAGCCATAGTCGTGTAGTGGTATGACACGATTGACACAAAAACAGACAAGATAAGAGGTTTTTATACTTTTTTTCAAGACACGTTTATTTCAATGCATGTTTAAATTCGAACAACACGAAAGACAAGTATACATAAAAGCCAAATGGATAAATACAGGGATAAAATACATAGGGAAACGATCAAAGTGGCATATAAACAAGTCACTGTACAACATGGTTTGGGTAACGAAGGTATCCTAGAGGTAGTGTGTAATGTTCTTATAGTCTCCTCTACATGAGGTATAGTCACATAGGTGTCTTCTCGAAAGGGTTTTTGTGGGGGAATGTCCATGACAGTTCTGTCTTGAACAGAGGGATTGTCCTGGGTGACAGATTCTTTTTCTTCTTCTTCTTCTGGTACTGTCACTAACACAGGATTAAAAGTGACTTTTTTCACTCGACGATGAATTTTAGGAACACAACGCTTGGGCATAATGGGATGCTTCGTTTGTCCAAGCCTCAAAATCCCAACTTTTCCAGTGACGTACATCTGTCCAATGAGGGTGTAAATCACAAGCTACACACACATCTTCGTACACTGCTTCCGTACGTAAAAGTTGACGAATCTTTTTTTCTTGGAGAGGTCGAGACGTATCCAGATGAAAGCGTAAGGCTTTGAACAGAATAAGTCTCTCGTGGACATTTAAAGGAGTCACCATACTGTCTTTTTTTTTTGATAGGTAGTGTTCGTAAAGTGTCCACAAGGAATCGACAGGTAAACGAAATCCTAGAAAGCAAGTCACTAAAACACACACTACACGTCGACCCCAATTCATAGGGTATAGTTCTTGTAATAAGTGTTCGTAATCTTTCACCGTGTGAATCTTCTCATTGATATCCTTCCACGGAATCTGTTGGATCACCAGTGATAAAGGTTGTGGCATGGCCGTTCTCTTTTATACTTCTTTAGGTCAAAGACTATCAGTGTATATTCAACCCAGAATTAAACATAGAATTAAATCTGCTCCAAAAGCGAAAGTGATTAATATAACGTGTAATTTCGTCCCACTGCCATTCAGGGTAATGGTTAAGAAGGATCAAAGCATCTTCAGAGGTAAACGTACTAAATTGGAAACAGAGCAAAAAAATACCCTTGATCCAGAGAAATCTAACACGTTGGTTAATTTTTGTCACTTGCCTCTTGTGAATTTCACGACACAAATGTTCTACAGTCACTCATTGCGATTTTTCTTTAGCAAGACCTTGCCAAACGTCTTTGTAGATCTTCTGTTGCAATTCGTGTGGTAATCCTTGAATATAATGTTTTAGAGAGGGTTTATATACTGGTCTAGGTGTGTTACACGACATGGAGTAGTAGTGTCACTTCCAATCACTAGGTCCTACTAAAGGTAGGTATTGACAATTCGGAGACCATCGAGCATGTTCCAGGTAAGCGGAATCTTTCTGTTCCCACTCGTAAATGGATACACCACAACTGAAACACTTGACTTTATCCCCTTCGCCCAAGTAGAAAAATCCAGCTCTGGCTAATTCTTCAGGAGTTGGTCCAGGCAGATATTTTGGCCATTTATCTTTGAAGGTTTGGAATCGACTTTTGAAATGGCAGTATTCAGGCAAACTCGTCGGGAACGAATATTCGACTCTCCTCACTTCTGTTCGATGCAGGTACGGTGAAATTCCTAGGAGTCCACGATAACGTGTGGCACCGCTTTCGCATCCCTCAGGTTTGACACGCACAGCATCACTTTCCAGGGTAGATATAGGGGTAGTAGTCATAGCAAAGTTCCCACGATATCCAGCTGAATCGCTAACGTCACAGCGTCTGGCATCACTGCAATCGTACGGTACACCATCGCACTCTGTAACGCAATTACAGTGCATACCGCAAGGACACTTACAGTTTCCTTCCGGACAACTTCCGTTGCAATGCATGGGTCTGATCCATCCAGTACTTTTCACACTCGGGGAAGGTACATTTGTTTTACAATCCCCAAATTTGAATGATGTCTGTTTAAATGGATTCATCTTCTTTTCGCTGGGTCGTTGTAGTGACAAATGAACTATTGATCGTGGACGATGTCCCTTTTTATATGCTGCCCAATCTCGACGTGACCGTACGGTAGAGTGAAGTGATTGGGAAGTCGTACTCTTTTTTGGTACACGATTTGATAGACTTTTTCCAAAGGTCGGCTAACGATTTGGTGTGTAGGTAAACGGACAATCTTGTGCGGTTCGTGGGTAGTCACTTTAAACGTTTCATCCTGTCCCGACTGTAAGGATTCTTGTAGCACGTTAAAATTCACCACTCGACTGGTGCGATAATTGAGAGTCAATCCTTTCACTTTACATTCGGTGTGCATTTCTCCTTGTGGGTCACGGTATTCGTAGCCGTAATTTTTAGGACCACCACTTGCAAAACATATAATCTTGTCGTCGGGATGTTCATCGGTCCAGGCTCCTAAACGGTCTCCTTCGATGACAGGGTTACACTGGTCCGGTCGATGAATGTAAATGCAACTGTCTGTGTCAAAATACAACACACGATCTCCTAATAGTTCTAACACTTCGTACAATTTTAAGCGAGCGTGGGCTGTTACGTAAGCCGCAATGATGACATTTCCAAATTTGTCGGCTTCTACAATGTCTAGTTCTTCTTCGTAATTGACTAAGATCAAGTCCTCACGAATGACGTCCACGTGTTTCATGACTTTGGTTGGGTCGTGAATCATCTGGAAGTAGCGAGACGGCTCGGACAAATACTCCGTCTTGGGTAAAGAGGGTCGTTGTGCCATTTTACCCCACAAACAATTGAGCATCACTTTGGCAAACGATCGCCTTCCTTCGTTTTTCTCAATGTGGTCTAAAGTGATACCTTCCTGCTCCCGATATTTTTCTTTGAATATATTTTGGTCTTCGGGAGTGTGACACCAGGAAGGATAACCACTAGCTTCTTGTTTTAGTTTTAAAAAGGCATCCACGTAGTCTGCAAAAATACCTTTCTGGGTCTCGTCGCCCTTGCGGTATTGTTGTGTCTTGGGAAAGTGGTAAATTTCGTACACTTGTTACAGTTGGTATCCCAGGTCCAGTGCTTTAAACAATTCCACGCTTACCCACGTTCCTGTCAAGGCGCGTTCTTCCTGGGTGTGATGACAAGGTTGGTCTTGGTTGCACGTTTCGGCACATGTGCGACACAAAGGAAACATCAGTTTTCCTTGGAAATGGTGAGGTAAAACGGGATGGTACAAGTCTGTGGGTGGTAAGACTTTACACTTGATCAATCCTTCGTACTGTCGAATGTGGTCCAAGTCAATGTGTTCTGTCATTAATTCTGGATGTCCTACGGGAAAGTGACAATATTTGCACACGTAAGGATACAACGAACACACGTCCAAGTATTTGATTTCTTCTCCTTTCTCTTCGTCCGCCTGGTACAGCAAACAGGTAGCATTCGTTCGTCCTCCGTACAAACTATCCCGAGGGTTCAGGGGGTCCACCCACTTGTAACTTTCTACGATGCGTTTAAACTCGGGATCGGTTTTCAAACGCAGATCGTACTCGTGTTCCCACATTTCCACTACCTGGTATCCTTGCTGTTCTAACTTCAAATGTCGTTGACACGTAGTCTGGTACAAGTCTTCCATGGTTCGTTGTAAAAACTGATTTTTGGTGTCTCGTTGAGGGTAGCATAGGGGACATCCGTGAAATAAACATCCGTTAAACTCGTACACGATCTGAGGGTTTTCTAAGTCCCAACCATCTACCGAATACGTTCCGATGGTCTTTTCGCCTCCTCCGTTGCGAGCGTGTTGGATCCATTTGTCTTCCTTGTCGCACAAGTAATGGAGCCAGCGTAGGGCTTTGACCGAGTATTGACGTTTGACAAAATTTGTCGTTTGAGGACTGATGACAGCTAGAGTATTTTCGGGCATAAAGCGTTTTCGGTACACTAAGGAACATGCTTTGGCGATGGTACAAGCTTCTTTCAAAGGATCGATCCCTCCGTATTCCATGAACAATTCTCGAAATTTTCCACAACAGCGTCGTAAAATGTCCACGTCAGATCGACAATACTTTAACATTTCTTCTTGAAAGTCAAAGGGGTCCGAGGCATGAGTCTGGTACCAAGCATGGAAAGCTTCTCGTTGTTCGGTGCGCATGTTGTCGGGGTCGTAGTCGTCAACCTCAGGCAAATGGGGTAGAATGGCATGTTGATTGGCTTCGGTATTAAAAAAGTGTGGAAAATAACCTTTAGCCATTTCTGTCATTCCAAACGTTTTAGGCATGCGACTCAAAGGCATGGCCAAGTAACACATCGAATCTTTAAACTGTACTTGTCCTACTTGCATAGAAATGATTTTGGCTCCGTTCAAAGTCACTTGAGGCCGTTCGGTACTTTGTTCCGCATAGTATCTAAGCAGAAATTGTCCATCGTATCCCGAGAAATTGTGAGCCATGACCGTGGCATGGCAATGACACTCTCCGTAACGTTCGATGTCTTCTGGACTCCACGTTTCGTCGATGGGGTTTAGGATCCATTGGGCAAAATCGGCTAGCGTGTTTGACCCTCGAAAGATTTTTTCACGTCCTCCAGGAATCTTGCTGCAGTAAGGGCAATGACTAAAGATAGGTTCTTGGATGCACTGCTCGCACGCACGGTGAGCCACGCAGAAATTAGGAATGTGAATACCAGTTTCTTGCATGCATTCAAAATCAAAAAAGATAAAATTCCCTTTCTTCTGGGTATCATCTGGTCGGGGTTGATATTTTTGAATGAAGCATTCGTGCTCCAAGTCCACAATTTGATGACAAATGTGACATCGTTTCTTCCCTCAACAAACGTGAAACTTGGCATTACTGGTACGTATGCCTTGTCCACAAGTAGGACACAATCTCAGAAGTTGACAAGTACTTTTCTGCTGTGAACCTTGCATCTTCAAATGTTGTTGGTAACAGGTAAGACTGACAAAAGTGCGCTGACACACAGGGCAATGCACTCGTACTTGTCCTTTGTCCAGACAAGGTTGAGAGGCCAAACATCCCTCACATTTCGATCCACAATGCTTGTGTTGTTCTCGATTGTTATAACCATAGTCACATTTTTCACAGTAGTAACTGAATTTCAGAAATCCAGTGATACTGGTAATGGTATCAAAATGACCATCGTGATGATGTATTTTCCGTCTTTGAAATCGTGGCCTCGAAACAAAAGAGGACCACGCACTTCTTGAGGGTGTACTTTCAAAGTGTAACGTGGAGCCAAGACGTCTTGCAATTTTTGCATTTCTGGAATGCCGCAAGGGGTGTCTTTGGATATCCCTGCTTGCTGTAACAGGAGTTCTGCTTCACTTCGTTGTTTGGCTCGGTCCGATTGTTGAATAGTTTTCCAGGCTCTTTTCCATTCTATCGTCTCGTTCTTGTTGGCATACGTTTGTCCCACGACGATGGCACGGGCTAAACACATCTGGTCTTGAGGATTGTTAATTTGGACGAGGCTTCGCTTCATGTTACGAAGGCTGTCCACCAATAACACTTTTTTTGCGTCCGGTCCCCTCAGGAAGAGAGACGTGGGTCATGAACAGTGTGGCTTTTCCATCGGTGATGTGAAACTTGTCGTTGGATTGTTGCACATGTTGAATTTTGTCAATGACTTTGGAAGGTGTCAGTTCTGATGGACTGCTAAACTCGATCCAAACGGGAGACTTTAAATTATCGTGATGAATAGAAGGTCTCAAGCGATCGTCTTCTTTGGCTTGACATTGCTGTTTCAATGCAGTTAACACAGAATCCCACACCTCGGTAATGAACCCTTCTGTATTCTCCAAAGGTACATTGGCCTTGAAATCTTTAAACTTTACGGCATACGTGTAAGCCGTTGTTCTAAATTTTCGAGAGGAACGCTTTTCCGTCTCTCGAATGTAATAGTAATTTTCAGGGTTTACTAAGGGTGATGCACTTTGCTTGGACATCGATTGCTTAGGTGTAGATTCGGGCTCACTCATGTCATCTTCAAAATCACTGGCATGAATTTGAGCCAAGACTTCAGCTACTGTGCTAGGCAATACATTACGTTTCTGTCTCTTACTGTTTTCTCCTTTCTCCACAACATGATGTTGTCTTTTCATCTTGTCTGCAAAAAGTCAAATGACTACCTTTTAAAGACCATAACCCCTATATATTCATATCCGATCCGTGCATATATAAAGGGTTAGTGTCTAACCTTTCAGTATTCATTTCACTCTCACATTGACCAGAACGATGAAAGAACCTACAGAAGTGGAACTTCTCATTAGAGCTTTACGTGGGGTCATACGAAAGTTTTCGTCAGACCAGCCGACTGCCTACTCTCCCTCCTATCGAGATAAAAGTCAAGATACTTGCTATATCTGTAAGAAGAAAGGACATTGGGCTACAGAATGTTCAGATCGTGACAAAAATAAAAAAGGTACCAATAGAGACAAAAGTCAAGATACCTGTTATTATTGTAAAGAGAAAGGACATTGGTCTCCAAACTGCCCTAAGAAACAACAGGAGCAGGAGAAGGAGGAGGAGGAGGCGGATGAGGAGGAGGAGGAGGAAAGAAATTCTGAACAGGAGGAGGAAGAGGTACCCTACCCCAAGGAAGAATCCCGACACGTTCACAAAGACAAGAAAAGAAGACGAAACGAAAGTGACGAAGAAAAAGAAAAAGCTGTGACAGTAAAGAAAATGAAAAAACAGAAAGAGTGAAACAGAAGAAAACCTATGAACTTTTTAAAGTGGTATTGTGTTATGTTATGTTGTGATATTGAATTGTAACGTTTGTACTAGAATACACCAGAGAGAAAAAACGTAAGTGTCTCTTGGTTTTGATTTGATAGAATAAGAACCTACACTCACACATTCCTTCACTCACACGTACATCATGGATTTTAAAAAATATATAAAAGGACTTTTGAGTTTTCATTGAATTAGGCAATTGACATAGTATTTCTTTTCGAAATAATTGGAGTGGCCCTGAAAAGGACCGTTGGTGTTTTGTGTGTTTAAAACAAAACAAACTCAGAAACGGGACGAAATCCTCTTGAGCTGTCTTAAGCCTTTGCCACGGCCAAGGCCTACTTCGGGACTGGTGGTTCCTGTCAATGATTTGGTAGAAATCACTAACGGTGGTATGGCAGACGTAGTCACAGAGAGATCGGGTTGTTTCGCTCGAGAAGGTCTTTTTCTCTTCGGTCGTGATAAAGAAGTCTGATACATTTGTTTCAGACTCCTTAACTCAGCTAAAATATTTAAAAGTACCGTCGTGACCGTTTGATTTTCACTATTTTCTTTCTGTCCTTGGTCTTCATTCTTCTCTGTTGCTGTTGCTGCTGCTGCTACTGTTTCTTCCTGGTGTTTCCTTCTTGCTTCTTCTTCCTGCTGTTGCATAAGAAAAGCTTGTTCTTCTACTTTCTGTTGTTGTAAAAATCGCTCCAATTCTTCTTTTTGTCTCTGCTTAAAATCATCGACGTGTCCATAAGAAGATACAGAAGGCAACGAAGGTTCCGGAATAAATTCTTGTGATGTTAAAAAATCCACAATATCCCAGTTAAAATCAACTTCTTCTGGATGTAGATTTGTCATGACTTTAGTAGTCACTGTTGGCCCATGACTTGCTGTCTCTACTCCTGTCTCACTCCAATTCATCGTCTTCTTACTATCCGCCATGATTGACAACTCTGTCTCATCGATTGACTGCGCACAGGCGCTAGTACCTCTATATAGAAAAGGTGACGTCACAGACTGCTCTCTTCCGATTGGATGGCTGTGTCTGACTTTTGTAACGCGTGTTTGGATTGGTCGATACACTCAATCCGTTTCGATCCGCTCTTCCCCTATAAATAACCGTAGTACACGGCATTCGCTTCACCTGTTCTCATCAGAAGATGTGGACTAACGTTGAATCGTCAACCCTTGTGTCTAGCATGCTGTTTAGGATTGACATACCCATGTATGTCAGATCATCATGGAGTGTCATTCATATGACGGAGACAGCCTATTGGAAGAGAAGAGTCTATGTGGAAAGACAAGGTTGCTTGAAGAGAGTTCTCTTCTATGGACCCACAGTGAGGAGAAGTTTAAGGAAGAGAAGAAGATCTGTGAGATGTCCTCTGTGTTAACAAGACAACGTTAACATTACACATAACGGTCCTTTTCAGGGCCCCTCATAGGTCTCGAAAAGATAGTAGCTTTCATTACCACCTTTTTTTCCCTTGTCGCTTTACAGTTTCCCTATACCAATCATATTCCCCATGTTTAATTTCCCTTGACGCTATATAGGCCCACTATGTTCAATTTCCCTTGTCCCTATACAGACCCGCCATGTTCAATTTCCCTTGACGCTATATAGGCCCACCATGTTAAATTTCCCTTGACGCTATAGTGCCCCAAGCTGTTTTGACGCCATAGTGCCCCAAGCTGTTTTTGACTGGATTTTCCCTTGACGCTATAAATCTTGACGCCATAGTGCCCCAAGCTGTTTTTGACTGGATTTTCCCTTGACGCTATAGTGCCCCATATTACTACTTATATTGCTAAAACATTGAGCTGCCAAAACAGAAGCACCGGTGAGATATGATTAACACCTAAACAAAAATAAAGCACAAATAGCAAACAGCAGACCTTTACGGATTATGCAGATTATAGTACCAATATTACGAAAGAATATGGGATCGACTTGTACTTTTCACACTTCCTTTACCTGTTGTTGTCTCAGATTTATTTAATATCTTTAAAAAACGTTTGATAGTCGCATGCCTCCGGTCTCAGCAGCGCTTGATCTTTCATACGATTTTAACAGGTTGTTAAAAAAAATATAACGATTACTGAGACACTCCTTACTAAATTACCCAGAACGATTATATGTATACTTCCTATAGTACCAGATAAAATTTACTCAAATAAGGTACATGCGCACGAGCAGCAACAAATATTAAGATATTGCATGTAAAACCTATATAAACGGCAAAGTTTTTAATGGTGATCACTAATGCTGTTGCTTATGGATTCATTTGTATGCTAACTTTATTACAATCTATTTTTTTAAATTTAGCATTGCTTTACTAAATTACCTGCAGTGTACAATTTATCTCAACGACACACAATGAGGTTTCTTTTACTTATTGTTTCATCTTGTTTAACTCTAATCTGTATTCCATATTAGTCTATCAATTTATTATGACTTATAAAACAATAATCAATTAATAAAATGGCGTATGTTCACTGTATTCATCGTTCTCGGGAAAATAGGTCATGCCATCATGCAATTGCTTGTGACCTGCATGGGTTTTGGCAACATCGCACGTGCATCACTGGTAAGTACACTTTTAAATATATTCCTAGTTTCATGTTAATAAGACCATGCTAAAGCTGTAATGTAATACACAATATTGCCACCAATATCAACTATATTTGATAATATGTATTCTTGCTACCCTTATAATTGGTTACAGTCAGGCATATTATGTGAAACAATCGTAATGCTTAAAACAAACGGTTATGTACTAACTTTAAATATATATAGAGGTTAAAAATTGAAAGCGATGATGTGCCATCGTAGTAATGATGTGTCAACAGTCTCTTGTTGATTCACATAAATATTATTGTAGACTTGAATTCAGTATAAATTCCAAAGGAAGTCTTTATCCAATAATTTTATCATATCAGAGCACTTTTATATTTCCAGCGAACTTAATCACTTAAATTCAATAATAATAATAATGAGGACTTGCTATAAACCCTAATCTTTAGAAGCTCTGAGCGCTTTATAACATAAATAATGATATGTTTGTTCTTGCAGTCGACAAAGGTGAGTTTTAAGAGCACTCTTAAAAAGGATCTTTGTGTCCAATTGATATAGGCAGTTCATTCCACGTTGCTGGGCCGTGGTATGCAAAAGAAAGTTGTCCATAGGACTTTGGTCTGGTAGTGAGAATAATGAGTAGTATACAATTGTCAGAAGAAGAGCGTAAGTATCTTGTTGGTGTGTCCACATGGATGAGACCAGATAGGTATATTTGTTGAAGTGGAGTCCTTCAGTGAAACGTAGCACAGACAACAAATTTGAAGTTTGATTTTGGATCAGATAGATAGCTAGTGTAGGGTACAGAGCAGCGGTGAGTTGTGCTCCTATCGCGATACTCTAAGTATGATCTGACCTACTATGTTTTGAACCTTTTGAAGGTTCTGGAGTAGATATTGAGACGAAACAGTGATAAATGAGTTACAGTAGTCCAGTATTGAAAGTACTAATGAACACAAAAGTGTGTTAGTGGCATCAATTTAAAGATATTGCGAATGGAGCTGATTCGTCCCATCTCAAGATACGCAGCTTTGCATATGTTCATGACATGTTGGTGCAGTGTGAGAGTACTGTCCAGAGTAACACCTAGGTTTCGTACATATTGTATGAATCGAACAATTCAGGCAATAATTATGTTGTGACCACAATCTTCTGCAATAGTATTGACAATAAAAAGTGTCAGTGAGTAATTTCTATAAACAACTGATGAATATATTTTGTTCTGTCCTTAGCTGAAGCAAAGTAAATGACTGATATGCAAAACAAACGTTGAAAAGTTTAAGAAGGGTATAATGCAATATGACAGCTGTATAACACACTGCGAATTAACTCGTGGCAAATATGTATGTATATATATATATATATATATATATATATATATATATATATATATATATATATATATATATATATTAGCAAAATAATAAACAACGCAGTGAATCAAAAAATAGCATCAAGGATAAATGATGGATTTGATATTCGGGGAAATATTACTGCAAATATGGTAGCAGGAAGTGGAATGTCAAAGTCATCTAAATCGCGATTTAGATCAAGAAATATATAATTAAATGTTCAAATCGTCACCCGATACAGCCTTGAACTTAGATGCCCCAGTTCTCAAAAATGATTCTGTACGCGATTGTCAAATGTTATTTCTATAACCCAAAACAGCCAAATAGTCGATCCAGAATGGAACTTCTGGTTTCAGATACAAGCAAATACTTTCTACCCGCTGAAGCATTTATCGAAGTGGAAGGAGAACTTGTAACTAATGTTGATGCTAATACGCCATATGCAGATAACGCAAATCTCCGAGTTGGTTTTGCCAATAATGGTATAATGGCTTTATTTAGTAGCGCTAGATATATGAAAGATATATGAAGAGAGATTGAATCTATAGAGCATGATATTGATGTTGCCACAACAATAGTGGGGTTAGCGAGATATTCTAATGATTATACAAGATTAGCAGGTCCTTCTATGATGTTCGCTAAGGATATTACTGATCACGCTGGACATGTTCAGTATATTATAAGACAACCGAAAAATCTTGTTGATACTGCTAATGTTGATGTCGAAAATATGATTATTACCAGTATTCTAAATACAACCTATGGTTTGCACCACGCGTATCAATGTTGAAATGATAGCGTAGATTATTTTCATGCGCGATTCCACTATTTCATTTATTTGGATTTTGTAGAAATGTTAGAAAAGTTATCTTTGGAGCGAAACATACAGTAGTCCTCGTGAGAAACTGTGATGATAATGATGCAATCTGGCGTGGTGCTGGCCCTGTTGAAGCTCCAGTCGCTGCTGGTAAAGTAAATATAACAAAACTCTCACTGTGGATGCCAGTAATGACTCCATCAATCATGGGAAAAATTAATATTATTCATGTATATAGGTGGTAAATCATTGCTATCATGACTAACGACAACAACAGATATTATGGAGAGTTCTGTTAATGGTATATTTACATGGCACTGGCATCACAACAAGGAGTGTCTGCGCCGCGGCATATATTTGTTGCGTTACAGGATAAGGCACGATTAAATTCTCAGGAACACAGCCATATGATATTTGATAAATTGGGTGTTACTGAAATCTCGCTGAGGATTAACGGCCAACAAGAACCTTCCGAGGATATTTTACCTGGTTACGGACAAAACCAAACAGTATGCGCGTATCCTCGTTTGCCAACATTTATGGGACGTGATCTGAATGTAGATACTGGTCAGCAAATATCATAGTTATATTTTATAAATAGATATCCAATTTATTACTTTTCAATGGAACATCTTGATTTAACAAGACAGTCCGTCGTTGACAGACATTTCCGAGCTCGTGTAACTGATCCTCCTGCTGGTGGTTACAGAGCAGTTGATGTCGTTCTCAGTGACAAATCAATGCTTCTCGAAGGTGTTGGTGGATGAATGAGGGTAGTTGATGCGCCAGTGGAAAATATGTAATATTTTCAACAACATGTAAATGTTTTTCAAAAACATGTAGACAATTAGATCAATCTCATATTAAATAAAATGATATATAGTCATGTTAATGTTACTCTGACTCCTGGTCAAATTAACAAATTGCAATCGGATTCAGCTAAAAAAAAGTAGAACTACTATTTCGCTAAAACACAATCAGATGTCTGGTGGTCACAATAAACTATCACTGACAGCTCATCAAATTAAGCATTTCAATGATGCTATCAAAGATAGAAAAGGTGCTCAGGTCACTCTCTCTGCGTCCGCGATCAAAGACATGATAATATCAGGTGGCATATTTCCACTTCTCGCTGCGCTACCAGCGCTAACTGCAGCAGCCTCCCCAGCGGTGTCGAAAGCTGCAGCCCTCGGAGCCGTTGGTACCGCGGCAGGAGTGGCACTAAGGAAAGCTACCGGACAGGGATACAAAAAAGGTAAAGGGTCTAAGACTACCAGGAACTCCGTATTCATGGTACAGCGGAAACGGCCTGAGACTAGGGAAGGTTTACTAATTCCAACATCAAAGGTTCCAGTGTCAAATTTTGATTTACTTGATGCTGCTAAAATATTAGCGATAACAAACTTTCGAGGTGTTTTATATGCGAGAGCAATTACCACAACAACCATACAGCGTTGAAACCGGTATCATTCATCTCGATAACAGCACCGGACCTGAAATTCACTTGGTTGCATATGCGATTGATCCGCGTGCAATTGTTTATTTTGATTCATATGGGTTAGCGTCACCTAAAGAATTTATTCGTTATATACATCAATTAAAAATTCCTCGCTGGTATTCCACGCTACCAACACAGAAATTGACTGATCCACCAATATGCGGTTTAGAAGTATTAAATGTATTTAGCGCTATATCATCATCAACTATACCACCCCATACAACCGTACACGAATATACTAGTAATCGCTTATTAGAGAGATCTTAAAATATAATGATTGATATTTGGGGAAGATCACTCTCAATCCTGAACAAAAAAACACCTCAGAAATATCTGCAACCAAGGATGTAAAAAAAAAAATCGAAGATGAAATATCCGAAATATTAAGCCTCGCAAGTGTGGATCCAAATGAAATAGTCGTATTTCAATACAAATAAGGGAAATTGAAAACAAGTGATGTTTCCCTGAATGATATTCTTGTTAAAATAAATGGAGTAATCGAAAATTCCCAAACAGTCTTTAATTCCGTTCGTAAAATACAACCGGGAGTTCTTTTACCAGTTGTGATAGATAATATCAACACTCGAGTAAAAACATCCTGCGACACAATGAGAAGTCCCCTCAATATGAACTCGAATATAATGACAAGACTTTGTGATCCAACACTGGATACTGATGATGTGACAAAAAATGTAGATGTGGTAGACAATAAAATAAGGACAATATATGGTGAGCATAAAACCACAGATGATAAACTTACAACTCTGCGAGCTGAATATGACGTTTATATATGCATGTTTGGAAATCTCAGTAAGAATTTTAGAAACAAATGATGAAACCGGAGATAATTTCTTTGGTACTCCGATGACTGTCCCAATGAAACTTTCTGATATTAAAACAAATATCGATACTATTAGAAAAAACACATGACGATATTGTTAGTGAGTTTCATACTACCGCGACCCGGCTTGATAAAATCAAAATACCACATAAACAAAATATTAATTCCGTGTACTCGACATATAAAGGATATTTCGATTGGACAGCTCAAAATAATATTAATATTACCGCTGAAGTCAGAGGTATCTATAGATTGACCCTGCTTTCAGGAGTACAGTTTAATGTGACATCGGGTACATCTACGGAAATTGATACTTGAAGTGCAATAATAGATAAGGGATCCAGTGAAACATTTACAATTACCTCAGTCAGTGGTAATTTAGCTCGGGCATCAATGACATACTACGTAGAATTTGTAATTGATTTAAGTAAATAGTATAATGAATATCCAACAATATCGATTTGATCAAGGCCGTGAGTTTCAAACTAAACTAAAAAGTCTTATTGACGAGTATACCGCAAAGATAAAAAAAATACCAACACTATCATCCGCGATTGAGATAAACTGACACGGGTATGCTGTAGATATCTATCAAAGTTCTATAAGAACCGTTCTAGGATGGCCTGAAATCCCACCTCAGGCATCATCTTATCAGATTATACCCGAAACATCGAAGTCTGATTATATCACAAACAATAAATCATATCATGATATCTCAGTTGCAAGAATCCATCCATATTATATGAAATATTTAACAAATCCTAATAGTTACGATAACGGGAGTTGGTTTTTTGAAAGGGTTTCGGAATACGGTTGGCTCGCAATGGATCTAGCTGGTGTCATGGGATATTTCAATTCCGTAAATAATATATATATATATATAAAGAATATCTAAATAAATTACGGCAGATCTTTCAAGAACATTATCAATTTATCGTTCAAAACCTCAATTATCAAATACATGGAATTACTAAATCAAATCGCATATGATATGGAACTATTTAACACACAACTTATTCAAGTTGTATTAAATGCTGAAGATGGTTCCAAGAGAGAATTTGCAATACGATTAAGTATACGCGTAGAAGATATTTCAACATTCAACTTTCCTAGGTATAATGCAACGCAATTACGAAAATCAGGCATATTGCTCCTCAAAATGTTATATATCCTCGGTGGTTGCAGTAAATCTAGCATGTGACGCTATCGATGGAAGTTACCATATAAAACTCGAAAGATCAAATCAAGCCCAGCAGGGATATATTTTATATTCGTTTGCACCAACGGCTCCACCCGGATTTTTAATAATTGAGAAGCCAACAAATCTAGTGTATATGCTTCATGAACTAGAATTAATTTTAAACTCACTGACCAGTCCAATAATTTTATTGACTTGATAAATGAGACTTTACAAAATTAGTCTGTATGTGAAATCCTAAAAGAGTTTAATCGTAAACGATTTTCACCTTAAGACTTTTACCAAAACTATTTTATTTTATCTGAAACAGATTAGGTCTCCGTATAGGCCCTATTTTTGTTTGCAAAATTGGTCTATTTACTCTCTCTCTCCGTAGAGACTTTATTTTTATTTGAAAAACTTGTCTATTCACCATTCTTTCTCTCTGGTCTCGTCTGTCTGAAATTGTTTCGGTTTGTCCACCCTTCTTGCTGCTACTTAGCATCTAAATATGGGGACAATTTGTATTGGACAGTTTGGGTCAAACATCAAATATCAAATGACAAATTCATTCTTGTTACAAGGATCTTTCAGCTCTATTTACATTTCTTCAACATCAGTACTCGTTTTCCTCGGTAGAAAACTTTAAGAAACACATTGGTACTCTCCTATGACACCACCACCCCCTCTCTATCTGTCTCTTTCTTGGTCGATTCATGGTATCATATAAAGAATATGCACATGTGTAAAGTCTGATTCAGCACAGGTTATCGTAAATAAAACATAGAAAACATCACTTTAGGCATTTGGGGAATGCAGCTGATTCGTCTCAACATGATATGTTGGTGCAGTGTGAGAGTACTGTCGTAGCGTAACACATAGGTTTTGTAATGACTGTATGAATCGAACAATTCAGGCAATAATTATGTTGTGACCGCAATCTTCTGCTATAGTGTTGACAATAAAACGTGTGTCAGTAAGTAATTTCTATAAACAATTTCTGAATATATTTTGTTCTGTCCTTAGCTGAAGCAAAGTAAATGACTGATATGCAAAACAAAAGTTGAAAAGGATTAGAAGGGTATAAATCAATACGACAGCTGTAGTAGATACCGACAATTAGCTCATGGTAAATCATATATATATATATATATATATATATATATATATATATATATATATATATATGTATATATATCTATATATATACAAGAGTGATACTACTACAAACTAAAATGAGAAGATATATAATTTCAAATATCAAACTACACACAACTGTCTGCAGTGAGGAAAAGTGATTCTGGTACTAACGTGGGATCGGTCCCAAATTTTGCAGTAGTGTAAACACTTAACTTGAACTACAAAATGGATTCAGGATAAAAGTTCAGGGAATATTGATAACCTGTGTGGTCTACCTTGAACACTCGCCTAAAAGCGAGTACGCTTTTTTGCTATATGGCGATTTACTATCCAATTCTGATATAACCCTACGCCGACCTGATCAGAGGACATGTACATATGGTAACATTAGCGAAACAGTACCAAACACTTGGCTCAATAACAGTTTTTAATATCATGACTTGCTGATCTTAATTTAATGAATGTCTTGATTGCATCTGCACTTTGGCAGGAAACGTTAGTTATTATACCCATCACCCGTTTGTAATATCACAATAGAAACGGATCGGAGTAAAGTGGGTTGGGACACTGAAAAGAATTGTTAAAGCTACGTTAAAAATCCAAATCAAGCACACATACACAAGAAATGCGTGGCCTATACATCTTTAAGATACCATTTAAATGCATATAGGTTTTAAATATACATGGGCAAGGCAATGCCAAGCATACCACAGTACACATATAATTATATACATATTTACAGAGAGAGAGAGAGAGAGAGAGAGAGAGAGAGAGAGAGAGAGAGATAGAAAAAACATATGCTCTGTGAAATGTCGCCTGGTTTTATTGTAAACCTTTCTGTGCTGCTGCGCTGTGAACTGTCGCCTTTTTATCTTTGTCTTCTCTCTTCTCTTCTCTTTTGTACACGATCATCTCTCCTATCTGCATCCGCTATTTCATCTAATTTTTATTTGCTCTCTCTACACCTGTGTCTGTTTCCTCGCTCTGAATTTATTCTCTTTTTTTAATTGTTTATTTCGTAAAAATGCTTTTACTGCTAAATTATGGGCCCCAAGTCTCCAAGTGGTCTAAAGAACTCACCGTTCTATATCAATGCCATCTCACTTGTGTCTTCGAGTGTTCGAGTCTCTGGCTTGGATGAAGTTTGTACGCGAGAAAGCTTGCTTCTCGTGGGTCGGCTGTTCTTCGGGGTTTTCCAAGGTTCATCCTCCACCAGTTATACTGGTCGCCATGCATAGCCTATATTGTGCTGAAGAATGGCCTTAAACCCAGCAACAACAACAACAACAACAACGTTTGAAATATAATAATGACTTGATAGATGGAGCGACGAGTCATTTTCTTTGACTCCAGCCTCTTCTTTTGAAACAAAGTACTCGACATTAGATGATAATACGAATGCTTTTTCGTTGCATTAAAGATTTCTAAAAGTGTGAAATAAAACTCTTGTACCTGACAATGAAAATTCCCAAATAAAATCTATTTAAAACTTTAAGACAATTTTAATATTTTAAATGTTTTAATGAAATTCAGATCTCTGACTGAACCCCAAATTATAGCAAACATAGGATGAAGAAGACCCCTAGCCAGGGTTAACTAAATGAATTAGTAGAGGGAAGACTAGATAGGTGGCATTTGGCAGTAGTCCAATGATGGTTGTAGCAAGTGACTCTAGAATTTTATAGACGGTATCGAACAAGTGTCTCTCAAATTTCAAAATCGGCTAGGAGCGGGTTTCATTGTGCAGTAAGAACAATCGATTTTGTTTGGTCATTGTTTTCATTAATGATGAGGAATTTTACACGATACCTTTAAAAATCACATCATTAAGATTACATTTCTTATAAAGGAATGGTTTGTGAGCACACTAGTGCTAAAAATAAAATAATAATTAAAATAAAGTATCTATTTCACTGAAGGTAGGTTTTTTACTATTAATCGAACAATTCAGGTAATTATTTAATTAAACAGAAAACTTGGCAATGTTAATTAAACAGACAACTTGGCAATGTTGGCAAGAAAACGTGGGTCACTTTGCCACAGCTATGTGCGAGTAGTCATAGTTTCATAGACGGTATGTAATGCGTGGATGTCGGTCCCAAAATCTAGCGCTTATATGTGATTGGTCGAATAAAAAGGCCTGCTTTCAGCCTACTAACTATACATGACTATCTTGAATGTTCATACCGTTTTGTTGCAAATTTTTCACAATACACAGACATAGGCAAGGTACCTTTCTTCTTAATTTGGTGAGTTACATAGTTACTTAGTAATGCATACAAATAATGATGATTTGTGCTTGATTGTTAATGAATTAATGCGCTCAATTAAACTTAATTATTATATATGCAGAACTCGTTAACATATTCCACTTAATTGTTATATATGCAGAACTCGTTAATATATTCCACAAGCTTCAGTTTGTTCAATATAATTTTTAAACAAAGTGCTTAATTTGTCATTCCTTTCAAAACGGCAAGGAAAACCTTTAATATAAATGTATAACTGATCATGCAATGAAAACAGTTGTAGGACACGTGGCACGGTATGTACATCAAAGGCAAACATTATCGCATTTGACTACTACGTACGGCTTAGGTCATACACATCAAAGAAACATTATCGCATTTAACTACTACGTACGGCTTAGGTCATACACATCAAAGAAACATTATCGCATTTGACTACTACGTACGGCTTAGGTGATACACATAGTAGCGTTCAGTAAAGATTTTAATACAAATATTATGTGATTCAGATGCAGAGTCGTGATATTAAAAAAGGGGAATTAGATCCTGTGTATGCACATTACAAACATTATCGTAGCATTTGGTTAAATTGTGTGACGTTCTGGAAAATTTTCAAAATACCTGGAATATTTAATAGAAAAGTAGACTTTCAGAGTTTTCAATCGGATGTGAACGAATGCACGTGTGAAATTGCTATATATATATAACTAAATGTCAGTAAGACTAACAATTAAAATGGTACTAAGAAATATATAGTTAGGACTATATTTGACAGTTTTGAACTAGACATTGTGATTGTTTGATAAAAATACTTTTCATGAATTTTGCTTCAATTTTCCACTTTTAAAAGTCCGTATTTCTTCATTTTCAAGTCTCTGAGGTCTACAGTACTGTATAAAGCAATGCATCTCTCTCTCTCCCTCTCTCTCTCTCTCTCTCTCTCTCTCTCTCTCTATATATATATATATATATATATATATATATATATATATATATATATATATATATATATATATATATATATATATATATACATACATGGTGTATTTTGGAAATATGAAACGAGACCTGTTAGTTTCTCGCTTTTGGTAATGCTATGAAATTAGGCCGTTGACACCATTCGAATAACTTAATGCCTTTCATCAATATATAGTTGTACAAAAAATTAAAACATCGAGGACGATAAAACTACATAAATAAACGCGCGAAGCAGAAGAAGAAGAAAACGAACACTACTACTTAATAATACTGCCACTATAGACTCGCTTACGGTAAAAACTGTCATGTACCATTTAACACAGTGAAATACCTGCAACGGGTAGATCACGTTATTATTATTATTATTATTATTGTTATTATTATTATTATTATTATTATTATTATTATTATTATGATGTCATTACATCTACGTCAACGTTTCTGGTTTGTGTCATCAAATGATATGCAGTCTGGAACGTTGGATAATTTCTAGAGGAAGCGAGACAGGATTTTGAACAGCAGACAATAACACAATTTGAGACAAACTCATTATTTACTTCCTGTAGTTTAATCGCAAAGACACTTAAAGTCTTTTTTTACATCAAAATACCAAAGTGCAATATCTGAATCATCGCCGTTCAGTACCCGTCTTTGCTATATGGCGATTTACTATCCAATTCTGATATAACCCTACGCCGACCTGATCAGAGGACATGTACATATGGTAACATTAGCAAAACAGTACCAAACACTTGGCTCAAGCACAGTTTTTAATATCATGACTTGCTGATCTTAATTTAATGAATGTCTTGATTGCATCTGCACTTTGGCAGGAAACGTTAGTTATTATTCCCATCACCCGTTTGTAATATCACAATAGAAACGGACCGGAGTAAAGTGGTTTGGGACACTGAAAAGAATTGTTAAAGCTAATTTAAAAATCCAAATCACGCACACATACACAAGAAAAGCGTGGCCTATACATCTTTAAGATACCATTTAAATGCACATAGGTTTGAAATATACATGGGCAAGGCAATGCAAAGCATACCACAGTACACATATAATTATATAATTTTATACAGAGAGAGAGAGAGAGAGAGAGAGAGAGAGAGAGAGAGAGAGAGAGAGAGAGAGAACATATCCGCCGTGAAATGTCGCCTGGTTTTATTGTAGAACTTTCTGTGCTGCTGCGCTGTGTAATGTCGTCTTTGTTTTTTATTTTTGTCTTGTAGCTTCTTCACTTCGTCTCGCCACCTGTAGCTTCTTCACTACGTCTCGCCTCCTGTAGCTTCTTCACTTCGACTCGACTCCTGTAGCTTCTTCACTATGTCTCGCCTCCTGTAGCTTCTTCACTTCGACTCGACTCCTGTAGCTTCTTCACTACGTCTCGCCACCTGTAGCTTCTTCACTACGTCTCGCCTCCTGTAGCTTCTTCACTTCGACTCGACTCCTGTAGCTTGATCACTTCGTATCGCCTCCTGTAGCTTCTTCACTTCGTCTCGACTCTTGTAGCCTCTCTCTCTCTCTGTCTCTCTGTCTCTCTCTCTCTCTTTGTCTGTCTGTCTGTCTCTGTCTCTCTTTGTCTCTCTGTCTGTCTGTCTGTCTGTCTGTCTCTCTCTCTCTCTCTCTCTCTCTCTCTCTCTATATATATATATATATATATATATATATATATATATATATATATATATATATATATATATATACATGGTGTATTTTGGAAATATGAAACGAGACCTGTTAGTTTCTCGCTTTTGGTAATGCTATGAAATTAGGCCGTTGACACCATTCGAATAACTTAATGCCTTTCATCAATATATAGTTGTACAAAAAATTAAAACATCGAGGACGATGAAACTACATAAATAAACGCGCGAAGCAGAAGAAGAAGAAAATATATATAAATGGTGTATATTGGAATTATGAAACGAGACCTGTGAGTTTTTCACTTTTGGTAATGTAATGAAATTAGGAATTCGATTCCATTCGAATAACTGAATGCCTTTCATCAATACACTGTTATAAAAAAAACACTTAAACACCGAGAACGATGAAATGACATAAATAAACGCACGATGCAGAAGAAAAAAGAAAAGGAACTACTACTTAGTAATACTGCCACCATCCACTCGCTTACGGTAAAAGCTGTCATGTACCATATAACACAGTGAAATAAATGCAACGGGTAAATAATGTTATTGGTATTGTTATTATTATTATTATTATTATGTCGTCATTACATTACAAACACTTGGCGCAATCACAGTTTTTAATATCATGACTTGCTGATTTTAATTTAATGAATGTCTTGATTGCATCTGCACTTTGGTTTGAAACGTTAGTTATTATGCCCATCACCCGTTGTAATATCACAATAGAAACGGACCGGAGTAAAGTGGGTTAGGACATTGAAAAAAATTGTTAACGCTACGTTCAAAATCCAAATCACGCACACATACACAAAAAATGCGTGGCCTATACATCTTTAAGGTACCATTTAAATGCATATAGGTTTTAGATATACATCGACAAGGCAATGCAAAGCATACCACAATACACACAAACACACACACACACACACACACACACACACACACACACACACACACATATATATATATATATATATATATGAGAGAGAGAGAGATAAAGAGAATACATGTGCGCTGTGAAATGTCGCCATTTCATTGTAAAACTTTCTGTGCTGCTGCTCTGTGAGATGTCGCCTTTGTTTTTTATTTTTATCTTGTAGCTTCTTCACTTCGTCTCGCCTCCAGTAGCTTCTTCACTTCGTCTCGCCTCCAGTAGCTTCTTTACTTCGTCTCGTCTCCCCTAGCTTCTTCACTTCGTCTCGTCTTTTGTAGCTTCTTCACTTTATTCTCGCTTCCTGTAGCTTTTTCACACACACAAGTTGTATATTGGAATTATGAAACGAGACTTGTTAGTTTTTCGCTTTTGGTTATGCGATGAAATTAGGCCGTCGATACCATTCGAATAACTGAATACCTTTCATCAATAACATAGTTGTATAAAAAACTAAAACACCGAGGACTATGAAATGGCAGAAATAAGCGCACAAAGCAGAATAAGAAGAAAAATAACGGGTAAATCACCTAATGAAGAGCGATATATTCAAATGACGAATGATATATTCAATCACTGGATCCTGCAACGTACTATTATTGACGAGAAATTACTTATGAACGTATTATTATTACCGTGATGCTGATTGTACACAGGCACACAGATAGGCAAGGGACCTTCTTGATTCTTGATTTGGTGAGTTACACATTTACTTAGTAATGCATCCAGATAATGAGTTGTGCTTGATTGTTAATGAGTCAATGCTCTCATTTACACTTTATTGTCATATATGCAGAACCCGTTAATATATTCCACATGCTTTCGGTTTTTAAATATATTTTTTAATTTAAGTTCTTAATAGATATATGTACTTATATCGACTTATCAACTGGCTGTATTAAACGGCTAGCGAACTCGATCGTGTAATTGGAACGAGATTTCTATTTCATTTTTATTTGTACATTATCTTCTTTACCTCAATGGATTACCGATAGAGTAGACTACAGTATGACTTACCATAATCCACAGGTAGATCCCAGTCTACTCTATCGGTATAAAATTACAAGCAGTACGAACAGCGTCACTACCATCCATTTTGTACAGTCCGATCTAGGTCTACGCTGATTGCATTGACCTTAATGAAATTGGAACAACAGTATTACCGTCATTTATTTGTTACTAAATTGTCTTGATAAATTAACGTTTTCATTTTGTTGGGTCCCTATACACTTGCTACATCGAAGTCTCGCATCATTACATAAAAACCGTCCGCATACAATGTCTTGCGATCTTTAAATTCTTTGTGAGAGGAGAATATACACAAGAGGGCGGTAAAGAAATTTAAGTGAGCAGTATACTTTATATGCTAACGCTAAATAGGTCGCAATGTGTATTAAGAATTTTATAGTGGACCTTGATAAAGTCCCAATGCAACTGATGTAGACCACAAAAATATAATTTTGTAACCTAGATAATGACCTAAGTGAAGAAATTTGTATGTGTCAAATATGCATGTTTTAGAATTATTTTATTTCATGAGAGGATCGAAAAATGTGATTGGTATTAAAAAATCTAATTATAAATAACACTGGTCCACGATGAGACTATTCTGTAATCTTACCATACAGACAACTGGAATATGCTCAACCATGGTAACATGTTTGAACTGCACTGTTATACGTGGATATGTCGAATGACACAAAACACATCCTTCAGCACCCAATCAAACGCATTGTAGGACATATGATAATGTATGTTATCGATAAGGTATATAATTGAGTTATTAATTGCAAGATGTTGAAATACTACGTCTGAAGTTAGTCCTGTATGTAGTATAGCTTCCAGTAAACGATTTTAATGCAAATATTATGTGATTAAGATGCAGAGTTTTGAGAGAAAAAAAATGGGGAATTAGGTCCTATGTACATTACATATACTATCGCCGCATTTGGTTTCACTGTGACTTTCTGTAAATTTTGGCAAAAGACCAGAAATATTTAATGGATAAGATGTAAGTATACTTTCAGAGTTTTCAATCGGTTGTGAACGAATGCACGTGTGAAATTTCTATAAGCTATATATAACTAAATGTCAGCAAGATTCACAACATGAATGGTACAGAGAAATTTATAGTTAGGCCTATATTTTACCGTTTTGAACTGATCATTGTGAATGTGTGCATATTGCTTTTTGTGTGGAGATGGGATGTTTATATTATGAAGTTTAAAATGTTCTGTATGACAGGTGAATTTACACAAGTGGGTTGCTACTAATGAACAACGCATAATGCTAAACAGAGATATGTCGGTAATAATATTTTCCTTCGCTCTGACTTTGATAAAATTACTTTTCCCAAATTTTGCTTCACTGTAAGTCTTCATGTTCAAATGTCTGATGTCTACAGTACTGTATAAAGCAATGCATGCATGCACGTCCGTATCGATGACTTAATTATTAGGGTACTTGTACTAGTTTATATACTGTAATGCAATGAAGCTCAGTCTTATAAGCGCAATGTACCATTGTATATACCTGTATTTTCTGCTTTTGGAGTGACTGACTTGTTAATTTTACTGCTATAGATGTCCATTAGTCAGAATAGCAGCTTAGTTTTGTCAAAGTTGTCAAGGATAGAAACAGTTTTCTTATCTTTAGTGACCGTCGCCCCCAAAACGGATAAAAAGCGTATGAACATTGTGCATTCCTCACTACCAAATGGAAGCATTAAACAATAAATATTGCTAAAAGTTACCACAGTAAAAACAAGTTAGATTTAGCAGGGTTATTCTACAAGAACATTTCGCGTATTTTTGTGTTATATGGTACGTGACGGAGCTGCACAAAATATCTTACTTAAATTGGTCTGTCAATGACATAAACGGTGGCCACCATTATACCCCTTCATTGACATACAAAAAATATTATTCTAGATGTTTTTGCCCTGTACATTCTCAAATTTAAACAATAATATGTGACACATTCCGTCAGATTTTACACTATTTAACCTAGACTTCTTCCGGATGGCCACCAGTAGCAATATTAACTTTTTGAATCATTCCCGGCGTTTCCTGTCTACTCTCGCAATTTGACAGTTCTCATCGATGACAGGAAATACTGTGAAAATTTCAATGGGCAATTAATGTTGCCTTATTATATAGGAAACAATGCATATAATAGCTGTCATTAGTTACCAGTTTTGTTTCAATCAAATCAAGTTAAACTTATCCTGTAGTTCCAACTCAGTCTGCCTACATTGATGGTGGGAGGACTAAGACCTCGACACCAGCCTAAACACGATTTGTTTATCTAAATTTCCTCTAACCTTTCCCACAGCGTAGTTGATATTTGGATCATTACAGTGGGGTGTCCGGAGATCCCACAACTTGGACCAAAGAAAATTCGGCTCATAATAAGTTTGTCCACATGTGGGACAAGTTATATGTAACCACGATTAATCCGGGCTTCATATACTTGATAAGGGACAAATCTGACCAGTTGCTAAAACATGTTTGACCAATATTTTATCATTAAAACAAGTTGCCTTTGAGTCTGTCATTTGGCGGATATGCTCAAATCACGACATTATTTGGTTTGCCTTAAAGCAAGCATGGTTGTCTTTGCTGGAGCTTTACCTGATTTAGAGTTATCCGAATGTGTTGAATAACATTACCACGTACACGAATATTTCAAGCGGATACTCCATTTTTGTCTTACTTTCCTATGCAAAGGGCAAGTGGAGGGGTGTGTTTATAGTCCTTTACTGAACTGTATTGACACATAATAATAATGAGGACTTTGTATAGCGCCTAATCTTTTCTAAGCTCTAAGCGCTTTACACCATCTATAATGATATGACTACACAACAGAAAAATAAATGACAAAAACAATGGAATTGGAAAACATAAAAACATGCTGGAAACAGAAGATACAAAACATTATTATGTCTCTAAGTTTGTCCCTGCAGTCGAAACAGGTGTATTAAGAGCACTCTTAAAAGGGACCACTGTGTTTTTGTGTCTAATTTCAATGGGCAATTCGTTCTACGTCGCCGGGCCCTGGTACGCAAAAGAACATTGTCCATATTACTTCGTTTTCACAGTGGGAACAATGAGAATGCGATTGTCAGAAGAAGAGCGTAAATATCTAGCTGGTGTGTACACATGGTTGAGGCTGGAGATGTATGTTGGACTGGAGTCTATCAGTGAAACAAAGCACAGAGAACAGATTTTGTGTTTGATTTTGTATCCAATTGATAGCCATTTTAGGGTACAGAGCAGTGGTGAGGTGTGCTCTGATCGAGGTACTCTAAAGATGATCCGTGCAGTTGTGCTTTGAACTTTTTGAAGTTTATGGAGTAAATATTGTGACGAAACAGACAGAATTGAGTTACAATAGTCAAGTCTTCAAAGTACTAATGAAGACACAAGTATTTTAGTGGCATCAACTGAAATATATTTACGAATGGAACCGATGCGTCTCAGTTCAAGATATGCAGCCTTGCATATGTTCATAACATGTTGGTGGAATGTGAGAGTACTGACTAGAGTAACGCTTTGGTTTTGTACTGACTGTGAGAATTTAATGTTGGTGTTGCTAATATTCATTGTCTGAGGAAAGGATGTGAATGAAAAGGTCTTTGTATTGTGACCAGAATAGCCTCAGTTTTATCATCATTCATCTGCCACTTGTTACATGTCATCCATGATTTCACATCAGAAATGCTCCTATCTACTCCATGGATGGTAGCATCAACTTCAGTTGGGTGGCTAGACTTGTATATTTGGGTGTCATCAGCTTACAATTGTTGGGACACTGGGTGATGATCTATTACACTTGAGAGCGGCTGAGTGTATAGAATGAAAAGACCAGGTCCAAGATCAGACCCCTGTGGAAAACCACAACATAGATCCACTGGAATGGCATGTATTCCATTTGCAGGTACAATTTGTGTCCTGTTGACTAAGTAGAACTTGAACCACTGTAGGCTATATTCTGAATGTCAAATATATGCTGGAGACTGTGAAAAAATATATAATGGTCAATTGTGTCAAATGCTGCAGAGACATCAAAGAGGGTGAGAACTGAAATCTTTCCACTATCCAAAGCAGATAAAATGCCATTAAATACTTGCAAAAGAGTAGTTTCGGTACTGTGGCAAGAGCGATATGCAGACTGTACGTTGTTAAAAAGACTGTTTGAATTCAAATGAGACACAAGTTGGGTTAGAATAACCTTTTCCAACATTTGCGATATGAATGGGAGATTAGAAACTGGGCGGTAATTCTTTAAATAGCTTTGGTCAAGTCTGGGTTTCTTCAGCAGAGGCTTTACGATGGCAGTTTTGAAAAATGGTGGGAATTCCCCTGATGAGAGAGAGATATTAATAGCATCAGTTAGCGAAGGCAATATTGTGTCTAATCACTCAGGCAGCTGTGATGTCGGAATTGGATCAAGTTCACAAGACGTTGGTGCACTCTTCATGACGATTGTCCGTAATAAATCTATAGAGACAGGTTTAAATGCTCCTAACAGTTGTCACTGAAATTCTGTGTCTTAAATGTATGGTGACAAGTCAATTGAAATTATGTGATCAAGCGAATCTATAATGGTTTGTACTTTGTTACGGAAGAAATTTGCAAATAGGTCCGGAGTGTCTACTGGAGAGAAGGTAGTTGGAAGTGGTATATATTTGTTCCTTAACATTAGTTTGTAATTTATCTTGAAGAACTCTTTGCAGCTGCTACTATCCTTGATGTTAGTACTGTAATGGGATATTTTGCTAAATGGACAATGTTTGTGACGTTCTTCTTAGCAGTTTCATAGATTTGTTTATCAATAGCGTGTCTTGTGGAAAGCCAAAGTCTCTGCTTTTTGGCGATGTCTTATAGCAGTGCGAAGCTGGTCCCTGCCATTGCTATACCATGGATAACACTTTTTTCTTTATTGATACTCTGCACTTGGTGGCTGGGGATAGTTTTTAAAGCAATGAACGTAAGCAGTTATCGAGTTGTTCCGCTATAGGATGTAAGTAAGTTGATAGTCTTTTTGGATGTCATGCATGAATTTGGTTCTTTTTATCGTACGGATGTTCTCTTATAGTAGGAAATAAAGGTGGAGGGTTAGGGACTGATACGTCGAGATCGCAAATAATGCAGAGGTGATCTGATGCAAGTTCGTGGGATACAAGGGTGGATTGTACAATACTATCATCAGGTCTTTAAAGAAACCAGTCCTAAAGTGTGACCAAGTTTATTGTTGGGTTGATATTCTGGTCGTTGATATAATTAACTATTTGTGTGCGCTTTTCCGGTGATCCTACTGATTGAGCGCTGAATAATGCAATACGTAGTGGAATCCCTGGGACAGTTGACACAACTGATGACGATTTAAGAGGAATTTAAACTAGGTTATGAAAAGTAACGGCATAATTTTTAAATAGTTTATGTTACGGACGAAAGGGAGGTAACTGGAATATTTATTTATGTTCTACGCCGGCCAGCTTTGAAACAACGTTCTATTTTTTGCTTTCGTTTTCATATAAGTAATGATGAATATAGTGCCAGGTGCCAGTTAGTTTATTCTTTAGCACAATGTAGTATCAAGAGCCATACTACATACATACATACATACATACATACATACATACATACATACATACATACATACATACATACATACATACATACATACATACATACATACAAACATACATACATTGACCGCTACGGTGACCAAGTGGTTTGAGCGTCCGTTGCAGAAGCGGGAGGTCGTGTGTTTGATCCCCGGCTGAGTCATACCAAAGACTTACACAAATGGTACTAACAGATGCCTCGCTTGGTGCTCAGCATGAAGAGGTTAGTGTTACGACTGATCGGCCTGGTGTCAGGATAACGTGACTGGTTGGGACGTCATACTACATGTCTCCGGCATAATGTCCCAGTGCTAGACATCACTATAAACTGCCTCACTGCAGACATCGTAGCGATATGACTAACAAACTGTTATACATACATACACGCATGGATGCATACATATATATCTATCTACCTACGTACCCACACACACACCCATCTATCTATATATATATATATCGTGTATGTGTGTGTGTTTGAGAGCACTTGTCTGTTTTCAATACCATGCTTGATTCAGAGTATATATTTAGAGATTATTGTTCATGAGGCTATATTAGCTAAATCTCCTTTCTTTTACTTGTTTTGATATCTGTTTATTTTCCACTATTATATTTGACAGTAATTACTATATCTAAGAACAATGTCAAAATGACATTGTCATTGTCGTGGCCACATAAATGAGAGAGAGAGAGAGAGAGAGAGAGAGAGAGAGAGAGAGAGAGAGAGAGAGAGAGAGAGAGAGAGAGAACTTGAATTGTTTCTCCATGATCCAGACATGGGGTGTACACAGCTCGAATGGAGTCGATGTAGATGCTATTTTCTACTGCCTGTCCGTGTTTGCACAAAATTATTGATAGAAATGATAATTATTACAAATCTTAAAATCTCTTCGCAGAAATATTGATCTATGGAATGAGCAAAATAGATGAATAGATGAAGCCAAACATTAAATAAATGTAGTTATATATTCTGTTTTATTCATTGAATATATAAAAATATTCGATGATAATATATAAAAATGTACTCGTATTATGAAATACATTCCAACACACTGTATGCACGTTGTCTTTGCTGGAATGCTCTAATTGTAAAAATGTGTATGTTTTGATAATTGACTTATTATAATTTTATAGATATTTCTGATATCAGAAATGGAGGAAATTCGACTAGGTTCAACCAGACGATTTTCAGACAGGGAACTCAATAGATGGATCACCCTGCAAGGTAAAACTGGTATTTGAAAAGGTATAGCATGCCATGAACGATATATGATGCACGATCATGAAATGTATTGGGATTAAAGATGTCCGCACACAGATATATTTGTTGTTCTGTGTTTGCAAAAAATGTTATTTTCTACTGCCTGTCCGTGTTTGCACAAAATAATTGATAGAAACGATAATTACTACAAATCTTAAAATCTCTTCGCAGAAATATTTGATATTTGGAATGAGCAAAATAGATGAATAGATCCAAACATGAAATAAATGTAGTTATATATTTTTTTTCATTCAGATTGAATGCATAAAAATATTCGATGATAATATATAAAAAAGTACTCGTATTATGAAATACATTCCAACACACTGTATGCACGTTGTCTTTGCTGGAATGCTCTAATTGTAAAAATGTGTATGTTTTGACAATTGACTTATTATAATTTTATAGATATTTCTGATTGCAGAAATAGAGGAAATTCGACTAGGTTCAACCAGACGATTTTCAGACACGGAACTCAATAGATGGATCACCCTGCAAGGTAAAACTGGTCTTTGCAAAGGTATAACATGCCATGAACGATATATGATGCACGATCATGAAATGTATTGGGATTAAAGATGTCCGCACACACATATATTTGTTGTTCTGTGTTTGCAAAAGCTTCCATACAGGGTAACCGGTGATTAAAACACAATGCTTATAAAGTGTCCTCACAAAATCTAAAAAAACGCTAGTTTGGCTCCCTGCTTCGTATGCTCCCTGCATTACACTCCGGTATACTAAGTCAGGTGATCGACGACACCGACATGATCAAAACAAATGGCCTGAGATGGAGAGATCTAGTAATCTAACGGTAAAACATTTATTCTTTTAATGATCTCTTTCTTAATGACACATTATGAACTTTACTAAAAAAAATTTGAATTGAATTCAAGCATTCCCGTTATCTTTTGTTCAAGCTTATCCCCCAATTCGCCATATAATTATTTGTACAAATATTTTTACTAGTAGGCAAATATTGTGAACAAGGGTACACACAATTATATTTTGATAATTATGCACAATTTACACCGCGTCATCTCAGAGATTTCGTCTCCAATCGATTCTTTGATAAATGTTACGTAGAAATTGATATGAGGTGATGTACGACAGTCTAAATATATAAAAAGATTAAGAAAAAATAACCATTCTTTTACGAGGGGTCGTAGGTACCGATACATTTGCTTATATTGCTCACTTAACACCATATTATATATTCTAGTTGCAATACATTCTTTGATTAATTTAACATTTATATTGACATCATGTTCTATATGACACCTCAGACTTAGTCAAATCTTAGGATCGATATAACAACCCTATTCAACGAGGAGGTAAATATGACTTTATTCTGTTCAATATTGTACTTTCCGACTGCATCATGTAAAACAATATTTGCAGTCAATCTCTTGATATTTTTCATGCCAGAATTGCTACAAGCCGACAGAAGACATATTTCATTTGCCAAAGATATCAGACTATAATGCCATCTCTATAAAAAAAGAAATTCCATTCACAATTGATTCCTTCAACAAAGGGACTTAGCAGCCACCCAACCAACCCTCAAAACTGGGGGATGAAGCTAAAATAATCACCAAACAACGTTTGTGGGCGGAATGAGCTCAAGACGTAAGTTTGAATGGAGTAATGTGAGAATATCTTGCTATGCAACTACTTGAACAATTTTATATTGATAATGATGTATTATTTTACATAAATTATATTCATTGTGTGCCATCAGGGCACATTACTTACCTCAACATGATACAACTTTTTATATGCTGCTGTGTTTTTTCATTGTGTTAAAATTAATTAAATTAAATTTCTTGATTAAATGTAAAATAATATTAAATTTCTCATACAATAATATTAAAGATTTATTTTGCATCGCTGTAGGTTGTTCAAAGTCTATTGTACGTCTTCACCCACTGATTAATCTTCGATTTGATGAGGTTAGTTGATTAAAAAAATATAAAATAGTTACAACAAACAAATCTATAACAACATATATAAAAACGACTGAACGAAAATACTTCTTTTGTATTCGGAGTAACGGGATTGCTGTTTATTGAGTTTACTGATTAAAGACTAATAAATTCGTGACAAAACTATGACTCAGTTTCAGTGGAATTTGTGTTTGACGAGGTTTTGGTTTAGAGAGGTGTCAGTCAATTTTGATTTTTGATTAATTCTGTTATAGCGACGACCTACTAAACATATGATTCTTCTGATGCGTGCTGGTTAATAGATATGTAATTAACAGTCCGTGACGTTTTGCCACCGCCGGTTTTGGTGTCGGCCGGTTTGGCTAGACCCTTATGGTGCTTGGATGTTTTGGCGTGGGCCGTTTTGGCGCCAAATGTTTTGTGTGTGTGTGTGTGTGTGTCTATGTGTGTGTGTGTGAGAGAGATGACTACGAATCGTTCAGAAGGGTCATGACCAATTTTATGAAGAATTCATTCGCGGAATTGAACAGCCTGTGAAGTTCAAGAAATATATTGACATGGACGCACAAATCAAGAGAATTGCGGAGAGCTACAGGTCAAGAAACATTAACGAATATCTACGTGGACTGGCTCACAATTTCCTAATGCACTAAGCACAATAATTACTAAACAATCAACTTGTAGACCATTTAGCTATGTTGCTATTTCAATAAAAATTACAAATCAAGAACTTTTTTACTTTTATGTTTCACTTATAGTTTTAGTTAAAGTTTTTTTTAATAACAGACAGGCTGATCATTGGAATAATTTTCACTTTATATTTCACTTACACACTACATCTCTTTGATCGCTGAGCTGATCAATGTAGTCTTTACCTGCTCCACTAATGTAAGTTACCTCTCAACAGGAATAACAATCGATCTGCGCAAAAGTGGCAGGCGCCAAACCAAATCGTGCCATAAAGAACGGCGCCAAACCGGTCACATCAAAACGGGCGGCGCCAAAGCGTCCTGCTTCATTATTTAATGAAGATCACCTGTATATTTATTCAGATCTGACTTCAAATAACTGTGAAACATGATATTGATAGCAAAGAATGGATGACTAAGCGAAGCATTCAAGATTCTTTTCGAGGATCAATGGATTTCCTTTGCTGCAGCAATAGTGTTTGCGCAGTCATCATAGTTTTTGGTGTTTGCGTAAGATATGTCTTATAAAAGATTTTTCGACTAAATTGACATTCATGACTTTCCGTAAGATAAATAGATGATGAAATGGACCAATCTCAGCAACGATAAACCATTTTCCTACTTACTTGTTAGTGTGGCTCATAATTATTTTCTATCTAGATTCCAGTAGCACTGGAAAGACTTGTACGTCTTGAAAGGCATAGCGAGATGTACTTATAATATATGGTTTACTGCGTTATCGATAACTGGATGTTATAAAGCAATACTGAGTACACGTATTATTTATTTTACAGCAGAAAACCAGCAGCTGCGAATTCTCGTATCCTGTAGGATATGTCGACAAAACCGTATCAGGTGTGTTCTTCAGTGCGGACATTTAACCTGTTGGATTTGCTCGGCGTCACTTGTCAACTGTTCCGTTTGCGGCACTCTGATTAGAAACAGATATGGCATCTATCTACATCCTCCATATTAAAAGGATAACCAAAGAGACATTTTATCATGTGCTAATCATTATTTGTCACCGTTATAAAAGATTTCTTAAATCCTAAGCATTTGTGCATTTGTGATGGAGAAACAATTGGTGTTTTGCTCTTGATATTTCTCTTGTAGCTATCTCGCAGCAAACACCATGTCGATGGTCCCACATTCTTTTTGGAATCTACACTGGCTTTCTGTCAGTAGTCCCTGGTTAATATGTGTAGTGAGGTCGTTCAGTAGGATTCTGGCAAGTTTCTTTCCTACAGGAAAAAAAACTGGATACATGTACTAATGTTTTATGAAACTTTCAACTGAATATTGTAAATGATGCAGAAGAGACAGAAATCCTTCTTATTAGAGAAAAAACTGTATATATGTACTAATGTTTTATGAAAATTTCAACTGAATACTGTAACTGATGTTGAAGAAACAGGAATCCTTCTTATCAGAGACAAAACTGTATACATGTTCTAATGTTCTATGATCAAGCAAACATGATTGCATGGGTCATAAAATGCATTGAGGATAACACAAAGTGAGAAATAAAAGATTCCAGTTAATGGATTTATTTTATATAGAAGTGTTGGCATTTGTCATAATTTATGTACAATAAGGAAAATAGGCACTCCATATGTGTTACTCTTTTAATAAATCCATCTGAAACAAAGAATGTAAATACAGAGATCGGCACAAAAAATGTTGCATAACATGATGAAAATTAAACCATGGGATGATCAAACATCTATAAATTACACATACAAATTAACTTACTGAAATGTTTCCTTTTAAATAATAACTGCATATTGAGGATGTCGCAACAAACAACAAAATAACAATATATTATGAGACAATGATAAATCAAGCTAAAACATTAACATTCCCAGCTGGAATATAATTCTTAGTTAACACTGATCATATAATTACTGCACTGTGCAAAGCCACCATGTTAAAAAAACCTTCAGCAAACGTTTGACCATTCATGCAAAGATAGACTGATATTAAGGTTGAGAGAAGTGCTTGCTTTTATATGTAAGGTATCCAATAAGCCTACAACAAAGAAAAAAGAAAACAGAATTTGAAAAATTTAAATAAATTTATAAAGTTCACAGTATACATGATTCCCATATCTGAACTTAACTCTAAGTGTACATTCATCTCTTTGCCAGGAAATTAGTAGACTGCCCTGAACATAGAATCACTGTTATTAATATTATTATTATATGAATGTCAAATGGCTAAAAGTTTAGCTGTACAACAGTCCTGGAGGTCGTCTGGTCATACAAAAATTTGTACAGTTTGATTACATAAAAAGTGGTCCTAATTACCTGAGCTAAAACTTCCATTGTCTTGGTGTGATCTCCTTTGTACATTCTGACAACCAAACCAGGGATTCATAATTACCTGACCTAAAAGTTTCATTGTCTTTGTGTGTTCTCCTTTGTACATTCTGACAACCAAACCAGGGATTCATAATTATCTGAGCTAAAATTTTCATTGTCTTCGTGTGTTCTCCTTTGGTAAAAATGTCCGACAGATTGTCCACAATTTTAATGGCACATTCCCCTGCATCCTCAACAAACATTATCACACTGAAGCATGAAAATTCAAAGGACAATTGGATTTCTCTTTTCCTTGAAAATATAACTCAAACATCAAAGGCTGATAATAAACTCAGACATCAAAGGCAGGCTCCAACATCAATATATACTTATAACAGTGATGGTAAACACCAATGTAGTAAATCATTAAATTTAATTCACTCGTCAGAAGTGATAAATTTTAAATACTACTTGCTTTCATAACAAACAGTTCACAAATTCTTGTTGTAAATAGTAAATATCTGAAACTGAGAAAGACTATCCAGGTTGAATTCCTTGGGAAGAAACATCAGGAGACACAATGTCTAAAAACTGCCAGTATTTACCTAATATGCATAACAGTTGATGCACAAAACAAGAGTAGCTTGCAGGGGCAGATGCAATACCAACTGAAAAGTTTTCGGTAATCAAAGATAAGAGAAATTCATCATTTTACCTGCAGAGTGTTGAAAACATCACTGACATTCTTAAGATTTTCAAGAGGACTACTGAGGAGGCATTATTAACTGTAAGATCTGAATCTTTTCTGTTTATGTCCAACAAGACATTTTAAGATGTCTTTTGGTTACAAAAAACCCCAATGTCAATATGACATTCCATTCTGCAGAAGTAGTGATAACAAGATTTTCAAAATCGTTGCCATATTTGTGTGTGATTTGGACTTTAATCAAAGCTGTAACAACTTTTCAGACATACTGCTATGATATCAGCGGTGCAGTTTATAATTATATCTAGCACTGGGGCATCATGCCAGATCTATGCAGCATGATGTCCCACCGAGTCATATCATTCTGACACAGTGTCGACCAGTTCTAACCCATGACTTCCATCATCCGAGATGGATGCTCTAACCTCTAGGCCACCTGAGCAGTAAAACAGTGGTCATGGTGTCCATATTAGATGCAAGATTGGTATGATTTGAGTTTAGTACAAGTAGATACCAATAGAAGACATTTTACGATGGGTTGGATTGTGGCAATACCAGATCTGGACCAAGTAGACATCATATTAAGTTCAATATGACTCTATGTTCTGAAGCAGTACCTACAGCAAGAGTGGCCATTTTGGGTGTCATATTTGTACCATTTTCAAAACACCAAACTAGACAGTACAAGATGGCTTTTAATGAGAATCTTTTATTACTATGACAATCCACTCAATACTGGGTGTCAGGACACAACCATTTTCATCTAGGATCAACCAGACCTTGGGATGAATATGTAAAGTTTCATAGCAAACCTCATGGTAGTACCTGAGGAGTAGCAACAACAAACTTGTGCATAAAAACATGGATGATGGAATACTGCTAAAATAAACATGCTAACTAGTAACAACAAAGCAGGAACTTAACTTGTTAGTTATAAACGATGAATGCAAATGAAATGTCCAAGTATTGAATTTTACTGATATTTTTACACTTTAAAAAAATTCATGGCAGACGTGCATCATGCTCAGTAAAATGAAAATGTGAATTAGCATATAAGTGATGGGTGCAAAGCAATTGTTGCTGTACACTACGATTTGCTGGAAAATCCATGTTTGGAGAAAATAAAACTTCAAGGGGCAATAACACCTGAACACATGGATGCCAAAAACAAACTCATTCAAAATCTCATCAACATAGAGGTGCATGAATGTTTGGATGAAATAAAACATTCATTTTTAAAACAAAGTTAGCAAGACAGGCAATTAAATAGCACAATTGCTGTAAATATTGTAGAATGCCTGAAATAAAAATAATTTAAGGTATTATCAATATATAGCTGCATCTAAAACTTAGTTGAAACCTAACAGAGCTTTGTAAAGTTTTTGTTTTGGGAACAAAATTCTGGAGGACAGTTTATCATGGGCCATAACTCTTGTAAATGTCATACAAGGATGGATATCAAACTTACATAAAGTCTCAACACTATAAGCAGTATACCAAAACTGGTTGAAATCCAACATAGCTCAGAGTTATACTGTGTAAATTAAAGTAAGGTGGATGGATGATCAGTGCCAATGACTTCTCTCTGTGATGCTGGAAATCCATCCACCTCACTTTAATTTGCAAGGGCTCTCCAAGATACAAAGCTGTGCTTGTTGAAATTCAACAAAGATTAGTAAGGTTATGCCATGGAAACAAAAGCCTAAATGGCAACAGCCTGGAGGTCATAATACCTGTCAATAATATCACTGAAAGCTGTAAAAAGAACTTAAATTCTTCTAGGAAAACCAAAGTCAGAAGGTGCAAGAAATTGTAAAAGTGGTGGTGGTGGAGGTTGGTTATACCTCTTCTAAAGTAGAAGAGGCACATAACAGTCTATCTGACAATATTCATACCAATATAATATATTTAATAAAATATAATATACTGAATGGTTCTTCGGCTATTTTGGTTGCAAGCAAAATCCAATAATTATATTCAAAATTAAGATGACAAGACACAATCCATACTGGCATCAGATAAAGTATAATTGAAATCGCACCAGAATAAAATGAATGGTTCCTCTGGTATGCTGGTTATATGGTTCTGTCTAAAACTAATGGAAAAAATGCAGAAAACTGCATGAAAATTGGATCTCAAAAGGCAACACCTTTATAAGGCACAAATACATGTAACAAGTAATTAACCTTCCAACTGGTATAAAATGTTATATGCATGGTTGTGTAAATTTAGTGGTTACAACAAGTTCAACTAAGAAATGGATGGAAAAAGTAAATACTTTAGGACTCATCAATTCATGGCCCTAAAGAGTGGTGATACCCTGATTCCAAACAAAATCCATCAATCAAATATTTGGCTAGCTGCAAGCTATATATATATATATATATATATATATATATATATATATATATATATATATATATATATATATATATATATATATATATATATATATATATAATACACACACATCTGACCCAATCCACTGAAAAATTTCTTCAGTGCAGAATTACCTTTTGGCATACTGCACACCAGACTTATCTCCATATGTTGAGTACAGCAAGTCAGACTCCTCCTTGGTTACATTGGCAAAGGAAGTGTCATACATCGGGGAATGACTTTGTTTTACTTAAGGGTCCATAATTTAGGTAATTCACTGGAATTAAAAAACATACTTGTTTCCTTAGGATTCTGCCTAATATAATATTTTTCTATGAAGAGCAACATGTTAAATTAAATAAAGCAAAATAATATTAAACAATAATGAAGAGGACCACAACCAATTTGTGTGTTGAGAATGAAAATAGTTGGATTTCTTGCATACAAGCAATTAAGTTGGGTTAGCCATTGTTATATTGTTTACAGTACAAATTATACATGTCTTTTATGTGTTCGAAACCAACACTTACAGTAGTAGGTGTTTAAAAACAATAAAAACGTTGTTCCGAATAATTTTAAATGGTGATTATTCACTTTATTTGGGTCCTTGTACAACAATATTGCTTTTGGAAGGTCATTATATATATATATATATATATATATATATATATATATATATATATATATATATATATAACCCTAGAAGTACATATGGGAAAATCTAAAGTGTGCAGATGTTTTTTGATGATTTTAATCTATAGGTGAGATCCATTACAAACTAGACTGAATGTTGCCTCTGTGATATTGGATGAAAGCAGTGTGTGTTGAAAAAAATGTGTACTATTCTATTATTAGTTTTTATAGACCTGACATCCTCTTTTCTTGACCCAGTTTAGTAAATGGAAACCATTTTGTAAACGTCCACTGCAATCCATAATTTTTGACTGTGAGTTTAGGGATGACATTTAAGGTGCAGAGCAATCAACAATCCGATCTGAACAGACTTTAGTTATACAATACATGTATTGAATTTTAGAACAGCTAATATGGAATTTTATTTGAATAAATGTGCTTACATAACTACACTGACATGTATTTTAAGAATAAACAGAAAAGAGGTAAAGTATAGGAACACCATGTGCCTGGAATAATAATACTAACAACAACAAGACTATCACAAAAGTGACGCCTCTATCCCACTTATTCTTTGATGGTAAGAAACATATGGAGAAATAGAGAAAACAATAAAGAATAATTCCAATGAGAGATGTCACAACCACACTCTAGTATTTACTAGATATATATTACCATACATACCTGCAGACACTTTATTCCTTTTGTCTTCTTTAAATCCAGTAATACATCTTGTTCCTGTGGTGAGTTTTCCAACCAGTGAACCAAGGCTGACCACCTTCTCGTTCTCACTCACTGAAGAAGGCAATGATTGTTATGCATATCTACTTCATAAAGCTGGTACAAAAGCACAAATGTAAAAGAAGGTAAAATCCTGATTGATTTTTAAAATTCAACTTATGTGTTTTTCATTGCTTAAATGCAAATGGAGAACAAGGCATACCATGCATTTACACTTTATTTTCACTACAGTAAAGTAGATTGGGATGGGAATAAGTCTCACAAATATTTCTTTATGTATTTATTGTACACCATACCTGTTAATCTGAATTCCTAGTTAATCCATAAATCACACTCATATGTTGGCACTAGAATTCCCAAAAGTAGTTTCCAAATGTTGCCCTAGAATATTTGACTATTTGGAATACTAAAAATGGGTTACACAATGGAATTTTCCATTCAAGATATTGGTCTTCTCTTTGCCCATAAACTACTAGTGTTTTCTATATTTACATTCTCCCCCCTAAAATTTGTCTATTAAAACAAACATTTTCTGTAATGCAAAATTATGCAGGTTTTAAGGGTTTTTTTTAATAAGAAAATAAATCCCGTTTTTATTAGCATTATTTCAAAAATCTTACAGTACAGGTCAAAGTGGTTTATAACAGCAAACACAAGATAACAACATGGCAAGTCTCAAATGTTTCTGTTGTACATTTTGCTGTTTGAATTGAAATGACTACTCATCTGAAAATTTTGATAACCTTTCGTGATTTTGGTGAGCATTTTAAGTGTTCTCACTTTTCTTAAATTTTGACCTGGCCTGAAAAATGAGCAACTTTAAATGGTTCATGGTCCTCTAGAACATTTACTGGCTCATTTGCATTCATTACCTTGTAAAATGTTGAGCTTGCAGCAAGGCACAGCCACTTAATTAATTTGTCCTGGCCAGAAAATTATCAGCAATGAACTGACAGGTGCTAAGTGTTTAATGCTGGCATTTACACCAAAAGGTTGATCGTACAATATATGAACTTTTATCAAACAAAAATAGAAAATGAACAAATGTTTGAAGGCTCTAATAAAAAAAAATTATTTTGTCAGAAACTACTTAGACTTTTAAATATAATTTTAAATTTATATTACTCTTCAAATCACAGTAAGATCTGCTTATTTTAGTATGTACTGTCTGGATATTAAATGACATGTATCTTTTCAGGTAAAGCATGCATATATTTCAAATCTGTTTTAAATAGAATAAAATAAAGATTACAAAACTAATATAGTAAAATATTTACAAATTTATAATCTGAGTGTCAAACAAACAGCAAATTATTGACAGATTTAACTATTTCCATTCTTCCACAAGAACCAAAAGCAATGCATGTCTATATTTCTGGTATGCTTAAATTCTCAGACAGACACACACAGCTATGATTAGGTTTACTTGTGAAAATAACCACACTGTTATTTGAAAACAATACACAGAACATTCATAGAACTGATTCAAATTATAAAGATATATTTTATTTATCTATCCTAGTAACAACATAACCAGAAGCTAAAAACTAAATCTTACATGAACCATTGAAATGATAAAAACATCCAAGTCATCATTTTCAATAAGACATTTCAATATTTTGTGAATAGCTATAAAATAAAGTAAAGAAATAATAAAATTAAATATCTGTACTGAATCTTTTTCTTTATCCTTGTTTTTTCTTTCCTTGTCTTTTAAAGAAACCCATCCAGATTCTTTGATGATCTGATAATTCAAGCTACCCTTAAAGTAAGTTATCTCCCTTTATTCATAAATAGCCATAAACATACACATCTATCCAAGTAGAATGCACATCAGCAAGGCATATTATTATTTCAAAAACAATAGCGATTATACAAATATTAGATGAAAAAGAAAAGAAAACGTTATCTAAAGCAACAACTAAAAGTGAAGTTTTATTTCCATCAGTGAGAGCAGATATAATTCGTAAATATCATTCCATACAAGGCTTCATTTAAAGTACAAAAAAAACAGAAAGGGTAGAGGGAATCTCAACATTGTTATAAATCAATGTGTTGAGACTTACAATCAGAAAAATAGGTCTGGTTTGCTTTGTGTTTTATGGCACAGCAACACGGTTATGTTATACAGTGCCGAGGCAATAGGAGTAAATAGCTCTGCTCAAGGATGCGCCATGCTAGCCGACCTGGAATAACCCAATGGTAGGATTCAAACCCACACCCTTTTGCTCAGGTCCAGTGTCATAATCACTCAACCACAATGACGTCTGCCTAAATGAATTATCTCATATGGGTACTCATCAGGCATATTACACATATTAGACAATACACAGGATGAGAGAGAATTAAATAAGATTAAAAGCAAAAGATAAGCTCACTAATTCCTTCATTATCTGGATTTAAAATAGTGTTGTTGTACCATCCTCCCTCCTCCTCAGAAAACTTAACTGAAATAAATAAATCATAAATACTGCATGTTTTTCAAATCACTGCTATAAACACAGTACCTCATACTATGCAGAATAACATTAGACAAATATAATAAAATGCATTAAAGGTTGACTATACAAAGTCAGATAAAATGCACAGGAAAGAAAACATTGTACTGGGCTTCTCAAGCTAGAGAGTAACCAGCCTTTTCCAATAAAAGTTTTCAAAATATACAGTTTACCTATTTTAAAGTATTCTTATGCTTTCATTTTTCTGATCCATGCAAGACTTGTAACCTTTGATGTCCTTTCTCTCTAGAGTCTATTGACATTCATTAATGATATGTGTGGATACTGCCATTCACGAAATGATGAGCACATATTTATGTTGGAGAGATGATATGTGACCTTTACACGTTGTCTTTTCCTATGTTATTCAGATATGAGATAAATTGAAACAAAACAACATAATGGAATTTGATGCGAATAAAATTTCACAGTGTGGGAGAAAATGGATGATTTATTTAAAGTAAAATTTTGCAGGGCCACACATTTTATGGAATTTCAAATGCATAACTTGTATGCATGCAACAAAAACAAAGCAGAGAATGAATGCAAACTGAACACAGAATAAATGAAAGGGAAATTCTACAATCATTATGAAGAAAACAGAGCCCTAATGCAAAACAACAGAACAATAAATGATAAACAAAATTCCATTTATTAAAAGATTTGAAATGGAAAATTTTAGGGTGATGCTAAATTTCCATCGTTAATTGATTAACCTGGATGTTTCTTTACCACATCAGACAGCTTTTAGAAATAGTGCCATTATTCCTTTCAAGGCAGAAATAATGAAAGTAAAAACAAAAAGTTGCTAACAAATAATAGTCTAGAAATATAATTTTTACAATTACTGCAGTTGCATATAAATTTTAAGTTTGTACAAATTAAATATTGTCCTTTTCATTTTATATTTCATTAAAACAAACTTTTCATACGACAAAACTTAAAAGCTTTATAGTTCTCTTCATTTAACACCTGAAAATGGAAAACTGAGCCTTCGTAAATGCATTCCCATTTAGTATCAAATGAGCAAAATTGAAAAGAAAATGTGGATGGAAGTGATAAATGCATAAATTTTAAGATTAAGAAAGATGATGAGATGAAAGATCAAATGCAAATGTGAATGGAATACAAATGAAACAAAGTGCTAAATTTACATGTTTCAGGGTCTTTATAATAATACCCATCTGAACAAAAACTGTTTATAATGGATTTAATTCCATATGTGTTATTTATCCACCAAACTAAAATGATAAATATTTCAGGAATATTACTAGTTTACTGTACTCCTTTGCACTTTCTGTAATCCAGAAGCAAGATAACAATGAAATTTAATCTACTCTGAACTGCTACTGCATTCATCATCATGGTCTTAAAGGTGTACTGATAAATTGTCACTTATGCATTGACAAAATTACTTTTTTTATTTACAACTGTTCAGTTTTTCTCTGTCTCAAAAACATTCTCTACTGACAACAGATGATTGATAAGGAAACTGTGAGAATTTAGTGTAAGGTGGACATTGAAAGATAGAGAAGTGAAAGAAAATGATCATATGTGCTCTGAATAAATATATCAACTGAATGAAAGTATGAAATACATGTTTAATGCAGTCCACTTAAGTATGAAATACATGTTTAATGCAGTCCACTTTAGTATGAAATACATGTTTAATGCAGTCCACTGAAGTATGAAATATATGTTTAATGCAGTCCACTGAAGTATGAAATACATGTTTAATGCAGTCCACTGAATTATGAAATACATGTTTAATGCAGTCCACTGAAGTATGAAATACATATTTAATGCAGTCCACTGAAGTATGAAGTACATGTTTAATGCAATCCACCTTACGAATGAAATACATGTTTAAAGCAGCCCACAGAAGTATGAAATACATGTTTAATGCAATTCACCTTAAGTATGCAATCCACCTTAAGTATGAAATACATGTAAAATGCGGTCCACTGAAGTATGAAATACACAAAAAATGCGGTCCACTGAAGTATGAAATACATGTTTAATGCTGCCCATCGAACATTTTTTAAGATAAGGATGATTTTGATCTATCCCAGATACACTGTTCAACCAGAATGACACAGAACATTGCTATTAAACTACACAGTAAATAAAGATGATGAAAACACACAAAGAGCCAATTTATAAGGCTGTCAAATTTGTGCAACTTTCTTTTTGAACTATAAATAATTAATTAGGTAAACTCCAAATTATGACCAGACATTCCAAGCTCATTTGAAGATATAAACTTTTTTCGTATGAAATAAAATTATATCCAAACTAAATGCAATCTTTCTAACAACTGTCAAAATTCTGAATCACTTTTAACTGAATGTCGTCCTAACACAAAATTAGAATGGAGTGAACATCACATGTATTGTAATGACTGTTCTGACAGATGAAATGGAGTAGATGATATCACATGTATTGTAATATCTGTTGTGACAGATGAAATGGATTATATAACATCATATGTAATTCCTGTTCTGATAGATGAAATGGAGTACATAACATCACATGTATTGTAATGACTGTTATGACAGATGAAAAGGAGCATATACCCTCACATGTATGTAATAACTGTTTGACATATGAAATGGAGTAGATAACATCACATGTATGTAATAACTGTTTGACAGATGAAATGGAGCATATACCATCGCATGTATAATACATGTTCTGACAGGTGTTGAGTTTACAAGTATGGCAAGAGCCCATGCATTGTGAAAGTGTCATGGTAGAAAAGAAATTGAATCATTATCCATTTCACATACCTTATATTTAATAAAACTGAACTGCCATAAGCAGTTCAATTTTCTTTAAACTTAACTAAAATTTTAGAAGATATCAATAATACACACCACATTCTGGGGTGTGCGAAGGGTGAGCATGTCTGCTGCATCTTTTGCAGCAGCCTGGGCCTGAGCTAAAATCTCCTATGCATAAATATTGTCTGGAATTGCCTCAAACCTGCCTAAGCTGAAAATATAAACATCACAGCCATCAAGAGACAACATATATCTGGACAGTCCCACACTAATGTAAAGACCCCAATGAAAGTAAACTATGGCCCATAACTCAATTAGTTTATTATTTATGAAAGTATACAATGGCCTGTAACTCTCACATGGTATACTACATCTGACAGTACCCGATGGTACACCACCCTCAATTAGCATACTACGTATGACAGTACTGGATGATACATCCCTCTCATTTAGTATACTGCATCTGACAGTACCCAATGGTACATCACCCTCAATTAGTATACATCTGACAGTAAACTATTGTAGATCATTCTCAATTTATGTACTACTTATAAAAGTATACAACGGTCTGTCCCTATCAATTAGTATACTACTTATAAAAATACCCAATGGTAGATCACTCTCAATTAGTATACTACTTACAGAAATACCCTATGGTAGATCCCTCTAAATTAGTATACTACTTATGACAGTACACTATGGTCCATAAGTCTCAATTAGTATACTACTTATGAAAGCATACATTGGTCTGTTGCTCTAAATTAGTAAACTACTTATGACAGTACCTGATGGCAGATCACTCTCAATTAGTATAATACTTATGACTGTAAACTATGGTCAGTAGCTCTCAATTAGTATACTACTTATGAAAGTAAACAATGGGCAGTAACTCTCAATTAGTATACTACTTATGAAAGTGCACAAAAATGGTTCGTCACTTTCAATTTATATACTACTTATGTTGCAATTGATTTCCTTAGTAACATACAAAATTAAATGTTGAAAAATTTTAAATATTAAAAGATTTATTTACACAGTATGCTTGAAATGTGTTCCAAGTTTGGTTGAAATATCCTGAATGGTTTCAGAGTTATATTCGAGAAACAACATGTTTATGGAATTCAAGTGAGATGGCCATAGTGATAGAGATATCCATGTATTACAAATCAGGAGATACCACATCCTCTAAAAACACAATTGAAACAACTTCAGGCCAGGCTGTTCTGTGCCAAATTTAGTCTAAACCTGTCCAGTGGTTATTGAGAAGTTTATAATAGCAATTGTTGATAGCCATTTGTGCTTTACGTGTGTATAGAGACCTTTAAATTTGCTGTTATGGCCTGCAAAATCTAACTGGGTCATATACATGCAAATGTTTATATACGACAAAACTTAAAATTCATGTGCATTCAGTGGTTTTTGAAGTCTTGCTAATAATCCTTATGTGATAGAAGGATTGACAGATATGTCCAAATCAAAATCTATTCATCCCCTTTAAGCCAATGATGGCTATGGGATAAAATAAACTTAAAAATATAAATCAAGAGTGCAATAAATAACACAGTGCTCTGCCAAGTAAGGTGAACACATGCACTATCCTTACTCAGAAATGAAATGCAATGAGTCAAACTATATCTGTAGTAATAGTGACCTTGATCTTCAAGCTAGCAACTCTGAAATCCATGATGGGGTTTCCAGGCAAATGATATGTACCAAAGTTGCTCAAGATCAGTGATAGGTTAAGTTATTGTCCAGACACAAATTACAAGGACAAATTCAACAGTGATTTTGGAATACAGCTACTACCCCCTACCATTCCTTGGTAAACACATGTACCAAGAGGTATTTGAAATGCATCATACAGAGCCGTCACCTGGAAACCAAAACGGATGCTTGCCTTTCTGAACAGATGATGGTAAACTATAATATTCCACACTAGTAGTATAAAATAATTTGCTTGAAAGACATCACAATCTAATCAGATAATCGAAACATGCATAACACACTTTTAGTATTGACAATTTAATAAAATGCGAAATAGTGATTGAAACTGAAGATTTAATAACAGCAAAATGTTAAGTTTAATGGAAGTGGGTTCAAATGCCATTACTTCGTTCTTTCCTTTCCTCTTTGTTTGAGTTGCCTCTCCTTCTCAGCAATAGCTTCCATGACAGCATTGGTGTCATCTGGTTCATCTATCCCCAGTTCCTCCATTGTGATGCTTCCCATGAAGACGAGGTTTCTCTTCATATTCAACAGCTTATCCTAAAATCAATCACACAGCTGAACATATCTTCAATTTTTATTATTTTTAATAAAAAAAGATCAGAAACTTCTTACCTTAAATATAAAAAAGTATGACATTTACATAAAATATAGGATAAATACAGAACACATAAAATACAGAATAATGTTAGAACACAAGCTGACTATATTTCCAATGTGAACAGATAAACATGCACAACACAGAACCAAAAAAAAGACAATTTCCCTTCAAATGTATGAGTTGTAATCAAAAGGATGAAATACACATTTTATTATATAGATAAGTTATATCTGACTGAGATCTAGAGATTCAAAATTTCACAGGTTAAACAGAAATTAATAGGAAATTGACATAGATAATAAAGCTGAAAGCATCTTGAACTTTATTTGAACAACTGTATAAAATAAAAAACTTTTAAAGGATCCGATATTTTATATAGGAATTTTAGGATGAATATGGTCAAGGATAGAGTGAACAAAAACATGTCAGTGGTAGACAGATGGATGGAACGTGATGGGGGAATTAAAGTAAATTATAATATATATGTATCAATTAGATTCTAATTGCTATTAAAATATCCATACAATCTGGTTTCTTTCACATTGTTGTGGCTATCCCCTATTTTACACACAATATCCTCATGGTACAACAAATATATATTTAATAATTGATAGCAGTGTTATCATCGTGTCATTATAAGAATGAACCTAAGCTAAGAAAAAAACATTCTTGTTACCAGACTAAACTAGGCATCATGCACAATAGCAAGGGGACAATCCTCCTCATCATCATTACTATCATTGGTAATGATATATGTTTGATCTCTATACCCTGTTTTAACAAAACAGTGTGCAACACAAAATATTGAGACATCACACTATTCCGTTTTAATTATATTGATTTAAGACAATGCATTTATTTCACAGTCATGTTATTTTGGGTCCAAACTCACTAGGTATCATTGAATTAGAACATATTGCTACATTTATTTATGTTCCTTAAATTTCTTTCTTTTTTCTTTTGTTCTGACTGGCAAAATTTCAGACATTTTCACAATGAACACAAGAACAATTATTAATATTCAGGTACAGAAAATTGGCTAAAATATAGTTACAATCATTTACTGGTAGTTTAAAAAAGTACAAAAACAGAAACATTTCTTTTCATGCTTAAACTGCTAATAATGAATTATGTGCAATAATTACACCTTTGTTCCTTGGTGTCTTTGTTAGGCCTTTTGTCATTTACTGATTATGAAAGCTGTGTATGTATCATGCTTTTAGTACCTGATACCTTTATTGTTATGCTTATGCTATTTAAACAACCACCATCTTTTTGCTGGCTTAAGCATGTCGGATGATAAAAATATTAAAACTGAACTAATTTTTTTTCAGGCTCACCACACAAGCCAAATGCTATACATACTTTAACAAAGCCTTTGTAATATACATCAGACATTTATTTGGAAAATTAAAAACACATGACCTAACAGAGAAAATGTATCCATACACATAAATTATCTGTAATGTTTCTTTATTTTGAGTCAGTGGAAGAAGAACATTCATATGGCATTGCAATATATTGTGGATGTGAAGCCAAAACATATTCACATGCAATATTAAACAAATTAATTCGCTTGAATAGGATCAATATATGCATGCAGTTTTTATTTTATTACTTACTTCTTATGTTATGTTTCCAAATATCTGTATCTTTATAGTGCGTGTGAACACAATTCTGACATATTGTATCCAGATCTAATTTACCAATTTCAAATACAAACTTTTTGTGGGTATTTTTGTTTTGAAAAATTGGATCCACAACTATAATCATATTTTAAGATGGAATGTGAATTGCCTGTCTATGCTAAAATAAGGAAGCAGTGAACAAGACTCTGGTTTATAGAATGTTACACCAAAATTTGAGGAACTAATGAAGTCATGACTTTTACAAACTAATGTAGACTTTAACATTACATTATTGTTTTTTAAGTGATAATGAAATGATCTAGTCTAAATTCTTAAAAGCACTTCAATCACATCACTGGATAATTCATGCTACAGAAATGGTAGCTATGTGCCCTTCCAAAGGACAGAAGTGGTTAGTCATGGCTAGATTGAGAGGGCATCAACTCTTCAACTATTAATCTGATGTTCTGTCAACTGAATTATGGCAGTTCTCTAATTGTTGATGACAATACTACTATCTACTCTCAGGAAGAAATGATAGACATATTGCCATTTTGCAGGTGGGTCAAAAGTGATAAGTGATACATACAAATCTGCCTACATAATACTCACGCAATAGTGACATTCTAGGGTTCATTTTGAAATAAGAAAAGAAAAAAAAAGATGGGAAATATGAAATCTACCTTTACAACAGTCGACATGCCATATACACAAAGTTATAGTCAGATCCAAGTGCCATCGCATGCTGGCATATCTGGGTCTATGCAGTTTGTTAGGAATATACAGTATAACAAATAATTTAGGCATTTATATTCAGGTGCAGCATGCAATTGCATATAAAGGTCTATGTTGTTTGTGGCTGGATTTGTTTTATAAGTGAGGACATAATGGTATTCTCACCTTACTAAGCAGTTTCATGCCACTATGCAGTAGCTTCTTGGCCTCCTTATAATAAATGGTTTCGGGTCTGTTGTATGTCATGGCATTATTACACATCAATACAAAGTCTTTCTGCAAACATAAAAATAGAGTTTACATAAACTTAAATGCCTTTAGTCGCAGACATTTAAAAAAAAAGATGATATTATTGAACATGTCTGAATATTGCAGTCATATTGCAGTCATGTTTATAATGTAAATTTAAAGAAAATGCTTACACAAGATCTAAGCATATTTTATCGAAATGCCACTACCAATATTGCTTGAAAGCAGATACATCTGGCTATGATAAGGTGATAAAAAAAAATCTATCTGAACATGATCAAAAAATATTAATACCCATTTTCATTTTCTTGTATCAAATATTTCAAGACTTTTAGGCACGTCTGTACAAAAGAGCTCAAGCAACAAAACTTCTAGATGAATTAATTGACCATGTTCTGTTTAATTGCCAGGGATAAAATTGGGCACGCTCTTCCTAGCTGAATTACAAGAAATATGGGAGTAAATTCTACATGTACTCGTTGTGTGATAATGCATGACTACTCCATTACCTGCATTCTGAGACCAGTGTGGTTGACAACAATGTTGCTTTATTTGTTATTGTTGTTGTTTAATGAAATTTTTTAAGCACATGACAGGCTATACATGGCAACCAGTATTAATGGAGGAGAAACCCGTGAAAACACAGGAAAGAACCACTGTCCCTTGAGAAGCTACTGGCAAGCTGTTTCACATACCCTTATTGGCTGAATCTGAGACTCGAACCCATCCAGACAGAGGTGAGATGACAGTGATCCACCATTAATACTGGCCACTATGTATAGCCTATCATGTGCTGAAAAATGGTGCTAAACCTTACAACAACAATAAACATAGTTAACATATAAGTTCAAATAAGAAATATTTTCTGACCTAACACATGTCAAGATTTGAGTTCATAATTCCTCATTTTGGACCCCAAGTGGTAGAAGTCAATTTTTCCTAAAATACATGTACTGACCAAGCTGTACAATGATAAGGATATGGAGAAAAAGATGTAAAATACAGCAAACTCGAAAAAAGCTGCTTTCTTTAGAAATCTGTCTGTCTTAATTTAATGAAAGCTTTTTGACTGGAAATATTATCAGTGTCAAACCAGAAAATGATACACATGTCAAACCTGTTATCTTTGAACACTGAATAATTCAAATGCCAATAATAAAAGCAGTATACTCCACAATGAATACACACATCAAGTTGTATTGATTGTACATACAACAGTATAAGAGAAAATGAGCACAATGCATAAAGTGCACATTGAACTTTTACCCTGTGTCGAAACTGTCCTCACAGTAGGCATTAATAGGGAAATTATTGACTTATCAAATGATTGACCATTAGGTCTCAATAACTTTGATCTTTGAGTTTTAGGTCTCATAATGTCAAGTACATGTAATACTAAATGTTTATATATTGGTTGGATTGCACATTGGCACAATCATGGTTATATAGTACTAAGCAACTTTAAAAATCCCCAAAATGACAAAGATGAAGGCAAAACTGATTTTTTTTAAAAAACCAGAAGAACTCATGGGACCTATTTAACATCCACAAACCAAAGAGACATGAGCCAATATACACCGCTCCCTCGATAACTCGCGCCCTGATAACTCGCGAACCCGCTTATAACGCGGTGTCCGGCATGGATCCCGTTTTTTTTAAAGAAAATATTTTTTAAAAATGAAGAAAATCGTGATCAGAACTGGTGAATGAAACCTTGATATATCGCCCGTTTTATCGTCGAAAATGACGGTTAGTGCCCGAAAAGTTCGAATTAAAATCGTGAAATTTTCAGGTTTTAATAAGGAATCACATATCTTGTTAGATTTTATCGGAAAAAATATTTTCTCAGTTCACTGTAAATAATAATACTGTTTATGTATAGGGGAAATTAGTGTTTTAATCTTTTCATTGTGTTGCAGTGTAAGCAGTATAATCGTTGCATGTTCTCTTCTATTCAAACATGAAAAGAGTCAATTGACCGTCACATCGATGCCCGCGAGCACATCTGTGAGAACCTAATTAACTGCCGGCTGCGTTTTGATCGACGACTTGGGGAAGTGTTTGTTGCATTGTAAAACTCGATTAAAATAGACCTGCTTTGTTTTATAAGGCGGTCTTTTGTATCAAATCAGGTAAAAGACGCACAATACAAAAGTTCAAAGGAATGCAAATCCTACATGCATAAACTCTTGTGGTCAATATCGTGTCTCAACATTGATCAAATTAGTTGGACCAATCGAACATGGTTTCAAATAGTATGTACTTATTGTCATTAAAGTATATATTAATCAGTAATTTATCCTAATCATTTGTAAATGTGATCATGGAGAGCAATTGAATCAAGCGAAAGGCGTACTCGGTGAATGAAAAGCTTACTGTCATATAGAGGGTTCGTAATGGGGAATCAAGATCAAAAGTTTGTAGTGAACTTAAACTTGCCGAGTCGACACTCAGAGGTTGGCTCAAGGATGAGCAGAAATTTAGGGATTATTTGCATGAAGTTGATTCTGATGATGGATTTAAACGGAAACGGGCACGCACTGCAAAAGACACAGACTTAGATGATGCTGTGTACACCTGATTCACACAACAACGTAAACAAAGTGTTCAGATTTCGGGAACAATTCTCAAGGTCCAGGCAGAGAAAATGACAAAAACTATGGATACTGAATCAGATTTCATGGCAAGCCATGGATGGCTTTGGAGATTCCAGCGCAGACATGGAATAAAACAAAATTCTTTGTCGGGAGAGATACGCTCAGCAAATCAGGCGGCTGCATCTAGTTATCCCAACCTTCTCCGAGAGATACTGACCCGTGATGGATATACAGACGAACAAGTTTATAATTGTGATGAGGCTGGTCTATGCTATCGGATGATTTAAATATTTTTTTATATCTATCTTTTTTTTATACATGTCTGACGTTTAGACCCATTAAATTCATGGTTGGTAATGGTTTATCTTTGTGATATTTTTTTTTTTACATTTTACTCTATCTATCTATCTAATCAACCTATCTATGTATCTATTTAGTGATTGCATAATTTTATGTTTTAGATCAACACAAGTTTCGACGTTGTCGTTTTTCGATATGAATGTTATTTTTTTGATAAAATAAATCTTGATTCATTTTGAACAAACAATAAAACTAGAATGTATCCAAATCAACACAAAAAGCAGTGACGTAATACACAATGTGTTTAGCGATACACATGTTAAGAATACTGATACCTCGTGGAATAATGTTTGTTTTTACGCTCTTTTCAAGATATTTTATCCAGAAATTAAAGGTAATTTATAAAGAAAAACGAACAACACCTTTATAAAGAAATATTTATTCACAGTTATTTTCAGCATGATTATAAAACAAGTATTTAACACTGTACCCCCCCCCCTTTCGCCTATCTGTCGATCTCCCATCTCTTTATTAGTTTTTTTTATAGGTCCCTCGGTAACTCGCGCCCTCGCTTATAGTGCGGTCGATGTTTTTGGACCCCGATGTGCGCGAGTTATCGAGGGAGCGGTGTAAATGGATATTTTACGGTCCATGCAAAATAGTATGCACAACAATAATGTTAGTATAGGTAACATACTGAGTAGTCGATACTCACTTTGTACTCCAAAACACTTCTGTACTCATCATTCTCAATTTTACTGAGCATTGTGCTGAAGTCCATGGGATGCTGGATGATGCTGGAGTAACCAGGAGCTATCACATCATTTACAGGGTAGGCAAAAAAACCATTTACATCTTTTCTACAAAGTAAATTCACAAATATTCTGCATAATTTAGAGTCTCATCATTTTTGTTGTTGCAATAATGTTTCTTTCCCAATATAAGGCTTAAATAAAACTTAAATAGATAGGCTCTAATAAATAACACTTACAATGATAATGCCATAGCCATTGCAGTTAACCAGTCATAAAACTTTACTCCGCTTCATTATATTATTACTCTATGGTCTTAAAGAAAGTAACACAAAAGAGCAAAAATCAATAAGTTTTGTAAAATTTAACAAATAATTTATTAGAATACAAAGTGAAATGTAAAAACAACTTATGGTATTGCAAATTAAATCCCAAATGATCCAAGAATTAATAACACAAGTCCTAAAATTTAAAGTTCTGAATAAACTTTAGTTATATTCCACAAAAATATAAAACATTGGAAGTGTTGATGTGCCAGTGTTGGCCTGTATTGTAGTGATGTGCCAACAGCCCTTTGCTGAATCACAACAATACAACTCAAGAATATATCCTAATTTGAATTTCTCTATTTCCAACAATTTTATTATTTCCTGAGAAGAATCACTTTTACTAAATAATATTAATAAATTCCAGCTCAAATGAAATACTGGACACAACATTGACTAAATATCTTAAAGTGTGATGAATAAATTCTAGAAAATAAAGATTATGTAGTCCTCTACTTGATCTCATATCACAATTAACATTTTCTATATAAAACAATTACACATCAGAGAATTTCATTCTTAGTTATAATTTTAAGGTCTATTTTAAAAAATATAATTTTTAAATCACATACAGACCCAGCATTTAATGGGGAATTTCCAGTTTTGAACTCAGACTGAGATAAACATGTTTAGAAAACCAAAATCAATAATTCAATTCAGGTAGAAAAGAAATAACTAAATCATTAGGGCTCACAATGGAGCTGCTAAGAATCAATTTATTTTAAATCCATAGGCTTATCTTTATATTTATAGTATGAATTTATATAAACATTAACAGAAATTATCATATCATCATCAGAAAAACTGAACAATCATTGCACTATCATATATTGTTTAAGCAAAAGATCATCAAATGACATTTTAGATTTGTGAAACTTATGGTTTTGATTTAATGTTTTTTAAGGAACTGCCATATATAAATGGAGATCATCAACTGATATGGTGATTTGTGAAACTGACAGTTTTGCTTTCATATTCTAGGCTCAAACAAACTGGCTTTTTGTTACAGCAAACATACTGTGTATGCTTCTCACGCTGAAGAGAATATATGCTAAATAAAAAAATTAACAGAGGAGCATTCAATATTCAAGCTGTCTATCAAGGGTTTTATCCTCTAGATAAATGTATAAAATGTAATCATACTTCTGTAGATTTTTCTGAATGTAAAGAAGGCACTGCTTAAGGATTCCATGATCATCTTCTTTAACAGCAATGGAACGATGCTCTCGGTGTGGGATTTCCTCACTATCCCTGGTTGTGTCATCATCAAGATCTAGTAACGACCTCTTGCTGGAAGGTTCATCTGCTTCCTCTTCTTCTGCCTCATCTTCCTGACTAATGCTCACATCATCCAAATAATCACGGTCCCTCTTTCGTATTTTTTCCTAAATAATTGTGCAGTTGGTTTGGTAGTATTAATAAGCACAGTGATCCGACTCAATAAAGACCCGTAAAAAGCATTTATGACTATAATTTTTATGGGCATGGTTTCCATTTATGGGGTTAAATTGCTTATTTTTTTTATAACCATAACCAATTATAATGTGATTTAACATCAGTAAATACCAGTTATGTTTTACTTTTTTGTACTGTTATGACAACCTTGTTAAAACATTCCCCAGGATATGTCGCTCTCACCTTAACACACAGTGTTGAACTCTAGATCCCAAAGGCAATGGACATGCAGCATTTAAGATTTTAATGGGACAAAGGAGACCATCAGTATGTAATCCAATAATACCTTTACATTTGCTCTGACAGTTATGCAACCTCAACAATACCATCTTTACTGTACTATCAAGGACACATAACATTAATGTAATACACATTATTTTGTGTGCTCATGTACTGTACTATCAAGGACACATAACATTAATGTAATACACATTATTTTGTGTGCTCATGTAACTCAGGAAAATATTAATTTTTCAGTCATAGCAATTATGATGTCTAGCAGTGAGGCATCATGCCACAGACATGTAGCATGATGCCCCACCCAGTCACATTATCCTGACATCAGACCAACCAGTCCTAACACTGACCTCTTAATGCTGAGCATCAAGCGAGGCAGCTGTTAGTACCATTTTTGTAAGTCTTTTGTATGACTCGGCCGGGGATCAAATCCACGACATCCTGCTCCCGTGGAAGACGCTGTAACCATTAGGCCACCGGAGCGGTTTGCTCAAAGTGGTAATCAAAATCTGCACTGCCGGAACTTACTATTATGAGTAAGAAAACATGACCCCTATTAGATATCATTCATTCAGTCGTATAACAATGGAAAAATAGCAGTGCTTACAGCCCTAAATGTTACGATTGCATTTTATGTGGAGCAGTTTAACAAAATTATACTTCAAATTCAGAAAAAACAAAATGAAGTTAAGTTACTGAAAGAAAAGTTTGGATGATAAGCAATTAGGGGCCACAGCTATTTTAAATCCAGTAAAGTTATCTTGCAGGAATCAAATTTGTAACAGGCAGACTGCTGAATACACACATTAATTACTCAAAGGCTCTACAAACTTTGTCAAGTGGGACCCTAATAAACAGACGATTAAAATGTTCACTTTACTTCACTAAAGTTATTATCAGCAATGTTAGACAAGTTTTTACAAAAACTATTTATGTCTGATTTGTTGCAAAGGACCTTTGCAACAATTTGCTCTGGAGGGCAAATGGGATCCATCAAACATTAATGGGCCATAACCAATGTTCCCTCTACGCGAATGGTAGATGTGCACGCAGTGCTCGCTGCACTGAGCAAGCATTACGGAGACGAGCCAACTTTTAACATTGGAACGAGCAAAAATTGAGAATTCAGCTGCGCGGGGATGCCTGAGCAGCTGCGCACACTCAAGCATGCAGCTTAGTGGGAACATTGGCCATAACTCCATTTGAAAAAACAAAAAATGTACCATAACATGGTAGGAATCAGATTCATACAAAGTTCCATTCTATCAGTCAATAATACATTCAAACCTGTCATCTATCCATGGACAAATTCTGTGTACATAGGTTACCTACGAATGAAAGTCCACCATTCTAACATGGTTCTGGAACAAATATACCATTTGTATTATTATTATTTTATCCTTGAAGTATTTCATTAATAGATTCCTTCAAGCTTTCCCTGCCTTTATTTTCTCATGAAGTACATGTTTGCTTATATATATTTGGCATGGAGACAGCTAGCCCAGCTGCCTGTATAGAGCATTTGGAGCCAGCTGTTTGAGAAGTAACAGACTTTGTCCAGGTATGGAAAGTGTCAACCCAATAACGGATGTCATTTGTGTTTAAAGACTTGAGATGACTTTAAGGTTAAAATAATATTCCCATCATATGTTTACTACTAAATGTGCAGTTTTCATCCTCTATATTGCTTCTGAAGAATTCAGCATATCATTCCATGAATATTCCAAACCACTGTAATATCTTATATGAAGTTAAGTTTACAGTGTTGATGCATCATCTACTCTCGGATTAAAAAGAGTTTGTTTTGTTTTTTATGGTTTAACGCCATTTTTCAGCAAAATATAGGCTATACATGGTGGCCAGTATTAATGGTAGAGGAAGAAACTGGACAAACCCCGAGAAGAACCAGCGACCCACGAGAAGCTACTGGCAAGCTTTCTCACATAACTACATTTGCTGAATCTTAGACTCGAACACACACAGACAGAGGTGAGATGGCAGTTGTCCGTAATGGACAGCGCTTTAGACCACTTGGCCACTCTGGGCCCCTATTAAAAAAGAGTAACTTAATGACTAAATGCCTGTTAACATATTCATCTAAACATGGATGTAAATCAAAGAAAGATCTCTTCTGTATATTGTACTGTTTTTCTTGGACCACAGATTTATTTACTTGTTCACACTGTGATACTACTTTAACTGCATAAATCAGCTAAATTTGTTTATTTTCATTATAAGAAATATTTTGGAGGCACTCACCATGATCTCGATCTCCAAACAATGATCATGTGGTAAAGATATAGGAATTGTTTAACAGGTGAAATTTGATAACATAAAGCAAATTCTGGGTAAAATAAGTGCTGTGTTAATCCTAATCCTGATTATATTTTGTATAGTAATCAGCACATTTCCCCAACACATGACAGAATGAAAATTTACTGTAGGTATTTACTCTGTACCCTAAAATTTCTAAGTAATGGTTTTATTTAAATTCTTTAAAAAAAATAACAATGAGGCAATGAAAAAATGAGTTACTTTAAAGTTACACTTACAGTTTGACTAAAGTACAATGAGTATAGGTATGATATGGTTTGGTCACATGAACTGTCTTTATATGAACAATGCCCTTCATGGGAAAGCAACTACTCCATTTCCATGGTTGATACACTAGAGTGAGTGCTTGATGAAGTAATAAACCACTATTTGCATGGCAAATACCTGTCCTCAAACTTCAGAAAGCTGGTAATTAATTCACAATTTATATAGAGGATATTTCATGAAGGGAAACAAGGAATTGCCAATGAGTTTAGGTAACTACTATAAAAAGGTAATTGTTAGGGCAGGTGCTTGGCTGGATGTCTTACATATGCTTAAAAAATCTACAATATATGTTATAATGTTTCCTTCAGTAACATCTAAGACAAAAATTATTCTACCGATTATGGACATTTATTCTTCAAGACTTCATAAATCTCATCATGCTTGTGTCTTTCTTTATCCTTGTCACTGGACTTTTTCTTTTTCTTCTTCTTGTGCTTGTGTCGTTTTTCTTCATAAGCTGGGGACTGTCGGTATGGATATGGAGAGGGGTCTGCAGCCCCTACTTTCAGTACAAGTTTCAATGGTTCTTTCTCTGGCCTCTCATCTAAAAAGTGTGAAATGTAAATGGATGAGGCTGGTAAAATGTGACAGGATAAAATGAACATGGATAAGAAGATTGTCAGCATCAATATAAGGGATCATATTGCCAGGTGATGTGGATGAAATAGAACAATCACCTTCAAAGTGTCAGGAAAGTTCACTTCCCCATGCCATGAATATGCACCTACCACACATTTCTAAGTTGATATTCTGCCACAAATTGTTAAACTTTTCATGGATATAAAAAAAACATCCCTGGTACAACATGGGACAATTTTCTCAACCTCAAATGACAAGTAGGACCAATGGTTAAAGACAAAACAATAGCAATACCCAATTAAGATAAAGCTTGGACCCATTGTCATTATTCATCTATGCTATACATTGCTAAACACATTCTAGATGAGAGTGCACAAACCAAAGCCATATACTAACAAACATGTATGTATCAGGTTTTAACAGCATGTGAACACAATACTGGCTATATGGGCAAAAGATTAAAAGTTAATATCTAATATAAGAGATATAAAGAATTGAAAAACAACTCTAAAGAAGATAAATCCTTCCAAATATATGCAAACAACTATATATAAAAATGAAAAACTATAAAGATAAAAGGCCACAATGTTAAATTCATTAAAAGACGTACAAAATAAAAGATGATACAATATATACAAAACCTTTAGAGTCCAAGAGCTAAGAAAGGATATCCTGCTAATTTTTAGTCAAGATAAAGACCTGTAGTCCTTATTCCAAGGATGACCACTATGCAATGAAATTTAAGGACCCCTTATGATGATAATAAACAAATGGCCCTACTTAACACTTGGGTCCTGTTGTCTTTAATAAATGCTTAATCTTAGCTGGGCCAATGAGTTCTTCCAAAACCAAGGCTGACTTGTCTTGGGCTAATCTGTCTTGGGTCTGCATTGTCCAGACCTCAGGGCTTGTCCAAAAATTTCCCAGCCGCTTGTCCAGGATAAATTGTTAAAGAAAATTCACTTGTCCCAACCATATTATCCACTCATTTTCAAATCCCAGATCACTTGCCTAGATATTATGAGATGTATAAACTTTACAGAAAAGACAAAAGAAATAATGCACATATTTATTTATTCAAAGAACTTAATTTTCAAGTTTTTTGTCAAGATATATCAGAGCACAGCTCCCCGCTGCTCTGTACCCTAAACTGGCCATCCATTTGATCCTGAATCAAACAGAAAATTTGTTCTCTGTGCTACGTTTCACTGATGGACTCCAGTCCAACATACATATTCGGCCTCACCCATGTGTACACACCAGCAAGATACTGATGCTCCTCTTCTGATAATCGTATACTCATTGTTTCCACTGTGAAAGCTAAGTCATATGGACAACATTCTTTTGCATAAGAAAATAATTCCTCTTGATCCAAACGAATTAACATAATTTCCACTGCAAGGTAATTTAAATTAACTCCAAACGACACACAACTTAGTATTCTAACAGCCCAAATTCTTCTACTGAATAGCTCGCTCCAAAACATAGTTTATATACCTGTTTTCACGTAAACAAGAAAGGGGTCACGATCTTATAGAATCTCTCATGACAAATATACGTTCAAGAAATCACGCAAATACCGTATGACCCAACTAAAATAGAAAGATGTTTATACAAAACTCCATAATGTCCTTGGAACCATCCAATCATTTTAAAAGCTTGTCTACAACTCTGAAGCCAGGTCAGAAATGAAGTCAACACTTGGTGTTTACTCTGTAAAGTACATGTCCCCCCCTTCAATGAACGAATCTTAAAACTTAAAATGCCAAATTTAAATCTAACAAACAATAAAAATAAATATAAATGACATATCAAATATACATAACATTACTATTAAAGATTGCCTGATAGAATGTTATATTTTGCTTCATTAAAGCAGTAAATTTACATGGTTTTATACAAACGTGATAAATTTAAATGAAATTGTTGTCAATAATGAAATTCCATGATATATTTAGTGATTAAATCGCAGAAATCATAATTTAATGTAACACATACACATTTGATACACTTGTTACGTGAAGACCTTCTTTGAGTTGCCTATTTTCTTAGATTTTTATATTACATGGAATACTATTCAGAAAACAGAGGACCTTTACTTCCAAATAAGTAACTATTGTATGATTTTTTCCCCTTCTTATTTCTGCTGATTACTCGATTTGCATGTTGTATAAAACACACACACACACACACACACACACACACACACACACACAAACACAGAGTATGTATTGTCATGAATAACAGGAAGCACGTTGTATTCTGCAACGATATAGCATTTTGAGGCTTGTATTTTTTGTGTATAATGGGAGAGAACACAACAACGGTTAGATGGTGCCAAGGCAGGTAAAGTGCCTTGCACATGGACTTACAACGATTTAAGACAATTTTCTTTTAGAACCAACTTGCCATAGGAAGTCTTCTGTTGAGAATGTCGAGATAACCTTAAGTTCAGGAGTAACCATAACAAGATTGTTTAAAATAGCTGTCACAATAACCAAATTTGATCGGAAGGGCAGAAATAATAAAATATTTAAAAATGACGGCCACACTCAACGTTTCATCATTTAGGATAAACTATATTTATGAAATCGTGTCAATATGACGATTTCTTCGAGCAACTTAGCAGTAACAAGATTTTTTAAAATGGCCACTGGTTATACTGGATCTTCGAACTTTACCATTTTTATTTTGTGTAAAGTGGCAATCCTCCAAAGAATTTAGAGGTAGTAGCTATAACGAATTTGTTCAAATGGATCTCGAACCAAATGCAATCTTAAGCAGCACCAAGTTCTTTCATGACAAAATAGACCTCGAGATATTCCATGGCAATCATTTAGTAGTACAGTAGTCATGATAACAGATAAACACTTGGAACATTTTGGGCATACAACTAAATTTTATATTTTTGCTTCAAAGCTGTCAACACTCATATGATTTACGTGCCTACTGTGTTGGGTCAGTGTTACTAGGTACTTAAGATGCATCATTGGTGGTGTTTGATTAAATAGCAAGCAAAATCAATGCAAAGTGAAAAAGTGTAGATGCAAAAATTGTTTACTTAAGAATGAAAAGTAGTCCCACATCTACTTTTCCAGTTATAAGATGCTCATAATGGTGCATGCATCAGAATAGTAGTTGCTGAAGCCGAGTCAAGATGTCAATGAAGAACATGCGATTGAAGTAAGATTTCTATACATATACAAATCGATTTTCCCTATGATGACAATAGCATACAAAGCGGCATGACTCAAGAAGCGGACTGTCCTAAAATATACCACTTAGCTGTGTGTAATGGATTGAAAGATGGAATTCAGTAATGTGTGCACCTTCCACATTTGTGGCAGAGAAAAAACAAAGAGGAAATAAATATGCCTTTACTGCATTTTTTTTATTTCATATTTTCTTTTCTTGAAGAAATAACAAAACATGAAACAGATGATGAAAACAGATTTCCAACCGAAGTTTATTTCAATCAAGTCTTCATGTAGGCATTTAGATATTATACTATATAGAAAAATAGATAAAATAATGTGAATAGTTTTAAGCACCACACTTTTTTAAAACTATAATACTTATGAAGCATATAACTACAACTGTTGCAAATGTCATACTTAAAAAAAAAATACATTTTTTTTTCTATATAAATGTAAAGCCTGTTTGTAATGTGGCTAAATAAAAAATCACACTGGTAGCTATTATTGAAACATGCGTTGACTACATTTTTATTACTATAATATTACAGTTCAAATTTCTTCCACTGAGCCTACATACTCAATTAAAACAATGATATACACATTCCAATTGATATAATAAAGGCTAATACTTGTTTTAATAAAAATAACTCCTCAGGCTAAGAATGAATTATTTGATGTGACAAATTCAGATCACCCCATATCCATGTTATGAAATCTGACACTATGTACATTATAATCTAGTCGATTATGTGAAGAATGAAGTCAGTAAGCAAGCAGTGCTTTTTATAGTAAGTGCATACAATGAAATTAAATCTTACTTTGCAGTCAATAACAGTGCTTTATTGCTTGTATTAAACTGATGAGAAACTAGCCTAAAAGCATGAAGCAGTTTTTAAATTTTCAGTGGCATATAAAGTGTCAGCTGCTAAACCACACAGGTTACTCTATAACATCTGGACATTGTTTGCTAGGTTATGTTGCCACTAACAGCTTATACCACAATTCACTCTGAAATAAAAAAAAATGAAAGTTTAAGATTGATAAATTAAATTTCACAAAATACACAAACATATCTGCTTTCACAAACAGCTTTGTAAGATTCATTGGTATTCATGCACTGGTAATGAAACCAGAATTCTCCACACTCATCACAACCAATCTGAAAAGATATACAAATTAAGATAAATTACCAACTAACTCGTACACCTCAAGATTCATAACATTCAGTCTACAAATATTGAAAACATCTTAAAGTCTACTATTGCTCCAAAATTGTTAGTTTTATAAAGGAAAAAGCAAAGCAAATGTGCATTAGACAAGGTCCAGCAAAAATGAAAATTGATATCAATATTAGTTTATGTAACTGACTTATTCTCATTAAACATCCTGAATTATGTACACAGTTACTGAAATTTGAAAATTCCATTGTCAGATACCAGGACATTGTATCATGCTTAAGTTTCCAATAAATCCTCGAATTTCAAACTTATATAAAATTTTAATAAACCCTAATAAATATTTGAAACATATTGAAACATAAGACTAAAGATTCAGGACATTCAAGATACTACTTGTTAATTGTTTAAATTTCATTACTTGTAGTGGCATGTAATACTGTATTTACAATAAACGAAGAATCAACTATATAGTTAATTAAAAAAAAAAACACTGAAACATTAACCACATCCACCCAATGTCAAATACACAAATATACATCCCAACTTACCCACTGAACTCTATTTTCTTTACCTGGAGGCATCTTACATCCACAGAGTCTACACAATTCTTTAATGGTGCTGTCTAAAAGAAATAGAGAAAAAGAAAAAGTAACTTTTTCCAACTTTTCTACTGTCTGTGACAGAATTCACAAATATAAAAGTAACCATTTAACAAATGAGACAAAATTGCTTCTTGTTTCATTGGTAGTATATAAAACATGTCTCATGATTGTTTGTTTGGATAGCAGCTGTGTAATGTTCATTCTTTATTATTAAGTCCTCAGAGGGTGGGTTAAAATATTATGTAATAAAAGCAAATTATAAAACTTAAATATTAAATATTTAAAAGCTTAACATGATAACGTAGCAAATAGATGAACATACAAAAAGAAACAGATAAAAAAGGTATCATTTTATCAAGTTTGGCAAAAACGATGTTAACCGTTGACAAATGACTTTATATAGGCAAGAGAGAGAACTGCAAATAAATAATTGTAATAATGCAATACCTTGATTCTCAGCAATACTTTCCAATATGTCCAGGCGATACTGTAATATGTCATTTGGTTGTGATGGAAGTAACAGCTCCTCTTCTTTGAGGAGCTTTTCCACAAACTACAAAAGTAAAAAAGTAAAAATCAAGCAATACATATTCTTAATATGATATCACTACTACCTTTCAACCAATTACAACACATGATCTTAATCAAGCAGACGGCAGAGTATTTTGATCTGTGTCAAAACACAGTAAGCACCGACCCATTTGTAGCTACTAGCAGCTTTCTCACATAAGCCGCATTGAGAGAATGTACAACTAGAACATGATGGAATATTTTGAAAATGTGTCCAAAAGAAACTGAAGAAACTAGTTTGCTTTTGCTATGATAGTTTCTTAACTAAATATGTATAATATTACCTTTAAACAAAAGATGCCACAGGAGGTGCTATCTGGCTGTTTGCTATGTGGGAGTGTGACAACCTCCCAGTCTGGCCCCAAAGTCATATTTAAATTCGCGTTGCTATTAGCCAAGAAGGACCTAAAATGAAAATTAAAAAAAAAGAGAAAGAATATAGTTTATTATTTTCCCACAGATAAGGAACTACACAACTGAGGTTTCATATAAAATGAACACAAGATTATGATACAACAGAACAATTCGAAATTAGCTGTTAAAACTAATGGTTATGTAGCTAAATCATCAAGCATACACAGTTTTTCCAACTAGCAACCATTCAACACCAATGAAGTCTCCAAGTGGATTTCAAACTCACTATAATACCTCAGATGCTATGAAAATTTGTTTTGGAACAATCTGCAATTTTAACCTATACACGTCCATCTGCCAAGTATTTATATCAAGCAGCTGCCCTATATTACTTTATGGAATAAAGTCCATTGGTATATTCATAGTGTCATATTCTGCCCTTGTTCGCTATATGTTCTATTTGAATAAATACTATATTCTGTTGAGGGCATAGTAATACTCAAGAATCACTTATAATGCCTTCATTATTACAAAGCATATTTAATAATTGAATTCCTGGATCTCCTAAATGGTAATATATTATTCAGTGGTACAACTTAAGTCTTCAATTGCTTAGCAGTTAGAGTTTTATTGAAATAACTTGTTTAATAGCTGGTGGAATGGTTATAAATAACATTGTTATGTTTGGTCTGTTATCAAATACACTATAATAGCTTACTTCCAGGTGGACAAAAGGCCTGTAAGTGATTCATCGACTTCCCCCAAAGGATCAAGGATAGTCATCCTTCTGGCACTTGCAGAAATTATCTGAAAGACAAATATTTGTTGCAAATAAAAAAATGCCCATAACAACAATTTATAATCACAATTCTTATTTATTCTTTCTGCCAGTTTCATTAATTGCTACAATGACATGAAAATCTAACCAGATTCTATATATTTATATCCATTCACACACATATACAACTAGATTTGTGGACCTAAAGTGGATATTGGGCTAACAAGGAATTGTAAAATTAATAAACTATTTTAAAATGTGTAAAAGAAACTGAAATGCTACTATAACAGCTTGAAAATATAATCATCCTTTTTCTTTTTAAATATGCAAACAAGTATTAAATCCAAATTATATTTCTCAAGGCCATGTGGAATTTGTGCAATAATAATTCACAGAAGTGCATAAGGAGTCAAATCTAAATACCGCTACTGCAAACAACACAAATATAACCTTTTTGTTTGAGAAGACATCCATGAGACAATGCAAAGTGGTTTAAGTGCCATATGAATATGCAATAGGAAGAAAACTTTCCAAATCAAAAGCAAAGAACTTACTACTAAAATGGCGTCGACCATTGTTAAACAATCCTATAATGGACTCTGATGTTATTTCAACCTGTTAATGGAAAGAATGGAAAAATTTCAGAAAAACACCCCACTACTGAATATTGTTTCATTAACAATTAAGAAATAGTTGCTACAGGAATGATTTATTCAAGGCTAAAAATATCAAAAACAAACTTTAATTTCTGCACAATAAAATGCATAATGAAACTTTATTGAAGAATTTAATGATCTATGGAGCAAAACAGAAATGTGATGATGGAACAAGTATGTTCGAGCACAGATCTTGATGTGAGGACAAACAGATAGGAGGTAACACTGTCATACAAATTAAAACATACAAATTAAAATGAAAACAATTTAAATAGGAATGGCATGTTTCTTCGAGACAATTTGGTAACAAATATAATCTGATATTTTGGAATCAAAAGGTTTACAAATAGCTTACATCTGCCACTTTACCTTGGTGTTTTCTACTGAGCATCAGGGACATAACAGAGCATGGTATGTACTGATACTCGCTCTGTAAAAGAGAAAATGCACACATTAATGAGAAATGGACTCTGATTTTTATATGTACATTGAATAAATACACCAAGTGGAAAGAAATAAATGAATAAAAAAGCAGCAAATCTGATCATCTGTTGTACAGATATGGATGTTAATTTTATTTTTGTACAAAAATATCTAAAGTTTTTAATGGTACCAAATTGCATCCAATTTATAGACAATATATTGGTCTCCTGGTTTTCTGTTTCCATTAATTTCATGATGGAACTGTTAAAATAAATTATGAAGATATAACTGGCTTCTTAACTATTAGTTAAAAAAATGTTGAATAAATCACAAGACTTTACAGCCTCTAAAACATTAGCACATTATTACAACATTTTCAACTGTGACATATACATCTGGAACATTAGCACATTATTACAACATTCAATACAGCTTCATCATTCATGTATCAAACATGCAGAAAAGATGAATATGAAATTTATTATATTTGAAAATTGTAATATAAACACATCAAAACTCACCCTTGTGTCCCTATAAACTTTGACAATGATCCATATTACATGGTATAAAAGATAAAAGAACTTATCCACACCACCATCTATGTTCTCACATGACAAATTTGTTTCAGCCTGTAATTAATATTTTCATCAAAGAAAACATTATTGAAGGGTTGTTGTTCAAGGTATTAAGATATATCCATTAGCTGAATAATGACTGAAAAAACATTTATATATTGTCACATTCCCAAAGAAGAAACGAAAGATCATCAAAGTGTATAAGAGCCAATCATGTAACTAACCTTTCCTGAATCTGGTCCTCAGGAGGGTGAATGGAACATCTGGTGATTCATGCACTTTCATTACCTGGAACCTGTAGCAAATTCCTGTAATGAAAATAAGACACTTTAATAGATCTTGACAAAATCATGAAGTAACAGTACATAAACTAAAACATGTACATGCAAGTGATTAAGTTTTAAAATCTCTGTATTAATACAATACCAAATTGTTAGAAATATCGGCTAAAAACAATTAAGAATTAATTGAAACAGTGATAGAAAAACTTGGTAGAATTTTGAGCAAATAAGACCTCATCAAACTGGAGTTTGGTGACACCTGTGTTCAGTTAATGTAATGCCATTAAGACACTCTTTGGGCAAAATATACTCTGTCACATGATTGTTTCCTGACAATTATCTTACTTATGCTTACCATGTGGGCAAAACAGTGTAAACACAACTGGCAGCAGATGATGATGTCCCTTGGAAAATTTGGTGCATATGTCCTTAGGCGCAAACACTTTCTTATCGGCAACAAATGTTCCTCTCTTTCTAATCTATGGAAGCAGAGGAAAAAATGCAAGGTCATCGATATCCTCTTCATTGGGTAGTTCTGATGGGCAGGTTTGTTTAATGAATGGATCAAAAACTTTTTGTTTGAAATATGGAAGGCTGTCTTTTAGAGTGTCAAATGGAAATTTCTCCTTTAAACTTGAAAGAAGGTTGAAAAATACGGGGACTTCTTTTTGAATTCTGGAAAGAGTGGTGTCATCTTCAAAAATAGAAACACGTTTGCCCAAAGAACAATTTAGAAAATGAAATAAATCTTCAGATGGAAATAAAAAACTACAAAAAGGGTTTGAGGAAGCCAAAGCTTTGATCAGCTCCCTCCAATATCCTTTAGCAACAATTATGTCTCCCTTGTTTGTGCAGTCTTCTACTATAGCTGTTAATAAAGACAGCAATTCTGAACTCTGATTTTCTTCTTGAACAGTCTGAAGGAGTTTTCCTTTCTGCTCTAAACTTATTCCCCTTGAGGTAAAGTCAAGCAGAAAGGATCTGACTGTCCTAGAAAAAAGGGTCCGCTCCTTGACTCTTTTAAGTAAAAAGAAATACATATATTGGTCCAATTTCTGTGACAAAATGAAGGTGGAGGATACAGAACATGAAAAGAAATGAACATTTGTCACTCATGAATTAAAACTGTCCATGAGATCATTCGATTTAAAATATCTATTACTACCACAAAACTAACTTGGCCGTTAGAGTAGAGGTACTTACTGATTCTCAACCCTCTAAGGTCCGTTTGTTTTGTTTGTTTGATTAGGATTTTTAACGTAGCTTTAACAATATTTCAGTCCTATCGCTATGATGTCTGCAGTGATGCAGTTTATAGTGATGTCTATCACTGGGGCATCATGCCGCAGACATGTAGCATAATGTCCCACCCAGTCACATTATCCTGACACCAGGCTGACCAGTCCTAATACTAACCTCTTAATGCTGAGCGCCAAGCGCGGCAGCTGTTAGTACCAGTTTTGATAAGTCTTTGATATTGCTCTGACATGAATCAAACCCACGACCTTCCAATCCCATGGCGGACACTCTAACCTTTCCCTAAAGTCTGATATACTGACATGTGCACAAAAAGAATCAAGCTTCATTAGTCTCGTATAATCATGAAGTTGCAGTGCCATTTAATACAGACTATTGAAACATTAATGTCAATGAACCATACAAATCTTCATTATTAAAAATTATAAGAACTAATACTCATTCATTTGGTGAAAGTGATTGAACAAAAATCATGTGGGATAATATTTGCTACATTATTTATTATAATTTTTGTATGTTATATAGCTAACACATATCTTCAATAATGGGTTGCAACAAACCATGCCATTAATGTACTCTGACAAATAACTTGTTAACAACTATTTTCAGATGATTATTTGTGGAGACAACGTGAGCAATGATAAGTGAATAAGTTCCCAAATATTGTAATCTTTGATATCCAATCACACTGAGATAATATGTTTCATACTGACCACAAAATGTGTTTTGCCAGGCACAATATAACATACTTTCACCAATAACAATGCAAGATATATTTGACAAATGGTGTGAAAGCCAATATGTCCATTCCCAAATATCAGATGAATAAAGATAAAAATATATTGTTATATTATTACCTGTGTGCATCTCTTGCATCACATGGTTTGTGCAAGGTGTTCCTTAAGGACAGTATATTTTGCCAGGACACATGCTCCTTTCGGAATGACAATGATGTCGCATCCATTACAACAGTGTCTGGATGTGGGCCACGATGGGAGCATACAAAGGAACTGGTATTATCTACTTCAAGCAGATCCAAAAAGCTGTACCATGCTGATTTAAAATCACCATAACTGAGTTTTCCCTGAATGTCATGTCCAGCATCTGTGTGCATCTTACACAGGACTGTGTATTCTGTGAAGATTGTTGTCCTGCACAAAATAAATTATAAACAAATATTCCAGTATTTAATTAGAAAGGAATGATTAAAAATAGTTTTTGATATCATTAATTATAAAGAGAGAGCAAAGGACAATATTTTAGCCGATCATATTGATTTCATCCAGTTTGCAATTTTTATTTGTTTTGTTTTGTTTTTTATGGTTTAACGTCATTTTTCAGCACAATATAGGCTATACATGGCGGCCAGTATTACTGGTGGAGGAAGAAACCGGACAAACCCCGGAAAGAACCACCGACCCACGAGAAGCTACTGGCAAGCTTTCTCACATAACTACATTTGTCGAATCTTAGACTCGAACACACGCAGACAGAGGTGAGATGGCAGTGGTCCGTAACGGACAGCGCTTTAGACCACTGCCACTCGGGGCTCCTTTGCAATTTTTAAATTGTGATATGACAAATAATCAAAATGCATCTTCACTAGCCAAAGTTCTGCTGTGAAACCCTATATAGACCTTGGCAGATCAACAGATATATTGGTGCTTCAACCTAGCAACATCGATTGGATTTCATGAGTTGCCTCCCTTAGTATGTAATGCCAACTAACCAAAGCATGCTGTACATCAGTCCAAAATGGTAGGGGTAACTTACCTAAAAAGGATACTTTGAAAGTTTAAAATAGAAAGTTTGACTGTACCAGAGGTAAGATATTACAAGTGCACTTGAGTAAAATTAAAGATTATATCAAACACGGCCCAGAACAGAAAGCCTAATAACAATGATAATATCTTAAGCATACACATGCAGTTCAATAAAGCAAATAATGAAGAGGACTTTCATAAACTTGAATACAGTAACAGGACCTCATTAACAAAGATGTTGTGGCTGAAAATGAAAAGCTTAATAACAAGGTATAAAAAGAAAATGAAGTGAATCTTTTAAATTAATACTCAGACAATACAATATGCTTACTTTCCCCTTAAGAAGTAATACACGAATCTTCTAAGGACTTCATGGCACATGATGGTTCTACCCATATTTAGCACACACTGCTCCAAGCCATCAAAATGGAAAGTTTTCTCACATTCCATGCATGTTTTGGAGAAGACTGAAAATTAAATATCACATAACTATGTTACAATTCAATATATACAAGAGTCATTAGAGACATGTAAAATGTTCATGCATTATTTACAGTGGTACTGCAAAATATAACAGGCTCAAGGACTATATCAATAGCTGATGAAAATGCATTCTCAATTTTAACTCTTAATGAAGTTTAACTATTATCTTTCTATATATAAAATCACATTTCATATTATAGTACAAACTTTCTCTTAAATTTTGAACTGTTGCACATGACACACAATTCATTTCCTTACTAAAAGTCATAAGAATTTAATTTGTGTGTATAAGAAAGCCTTTTCATCAAAATAGATAAAAACCATTCCAACAGTTCTGAATAACAGGCTAATTATTCGGTTTTATATTATGCTGTACTTGTGGGACCTTTATTCATACATGCCCTTAAAATACCACATTCAGACTGCATTTGCACCTTACAGTCCATCACTCATATGCCCAGAAGATGCTGTTGCTATTATAGGGTTTAATGCCATTTTTCAGCACACGATAGGCTATACATGGCAGCCAGTATTAATGGTGGAGGAAGAATCCAGGAAACCACACCGGAAAGAACCACTGACCCATGAGAAGCTACTGACTGACTTTCTCACATACCCACATTGGCTGAATCTGAGACTCGAACCCACACAGACTGAGGTGAGATGGAAGTGATCCATAAAGTGAGTGCTCTAGACCACTCAGCCACTTGGGGCCCCTAGGTCCAAAAGTAACTTCTGAAATAGGACTCTCATGTTTGAGATTAACTATCACATGAAAGTACAATTAAATTTCAAGTTAGAATTTCAAGTTTACTTACTTTTAGCACTTATTATCTGGTGGACACCAAATATGTTGGCCTGTATGTAGCTGCTGGTTTCCTGCAGTCTACCAGTGCAAACATCACACAGCTGGTTATCAGGAACCAATAGGACATATTCACCATCATACATGAATCTCTCTGTGAATGGTTTCTGATACACAGCTTGCATTATGATGGAAGAATGAAATGGTATTTTCCTCTCTGATAAACATTTGGGCTCATATGATGGACGTGTGCTCCCACTTGTCTGACAGAGTTCTTCATGATGGGATGAAAATTTCTGAATGTGTATGCACTTGACTTTCAAGGTGGATCCACAGGTCAAGCATTTCCATTCTTTAGAGACATCGATCACACCATGACAATGTTCTGTCATAACACAGAACAGCCCCTTCCTTACTTCTATTATTTTCTATAAAAAATTTTATGTACATATATATCTAAATTCATGGCATTTGAATATTCTAAAATTTTGGTTCACATCATTTTTCATTGTCTTTTTGAAATAAATATATATATGGTAACTACTTATCTGCATTGAGGAAATTATTGTTATCACAGAAGGCTTATTGAATATTAAATTTCAATGTTTCTAACAGACAAAATCAAGGAAATATGTTAATCAACTAAAAATAAGAGTACCATGTAAATAGACAAGATATAAAGCAAAAAAAAGCCATTATTTTCATATCTCTAAGTTAAAGAAATTTACAAAGAAATGAATAAGATACTGTCATGAACTGATTTTTTTCAAAAATTATGTTGTCCCAAAGCACTGAAGATCAAATAAGTCAATTTCCCATATTTTTTATGTGACATTTTACTTTCATTATTTACTGATATTAACTTTATAATGGCTAGATGAGTTTATTGTTCAAGACGTATTTTCCACTTACATACTATTCAAAAATAAATCTTTTCAAATCTTACTGAAAGAAACAAAATTGTAGCCAACAATTTTAAGTGATTCACAACTTTTTATGAAGAAGGAAATTTAGGTATTAGATTTGAATGTAAACCTACACTTTAAGGTGGGGTTGGAGTTGGGATGGGGGGTCTAAGACATGACAAAATTTCACTTACATCTGCATATGTATCACACTCGTTCGTGTCTGCTTCAGTATCATCTGAAAAATGTGATGTGTCTTAAAAGCAAAAAGATACTCTGAGAAATGCAATCATTTATATATTTTTCTACATATTACCACACAGTCCAACATGAAATAACTGGACATGGTGGCATATGGAAATTTTATCTGGAAATGTAATATTCATAAAACTGAAAATATGACGGTGAAAAATATGTACATGAAAATTAAAAGTAAGCAAGAATATAGTATAGATAATGGGTTCCCATATATTACAACATTTATTGAATATGTCAGTAAAACAGTAAAATTAAGATAAAAAATGAACCATTTACCACAAGATCATTCTGTGATTAACATATAAATGTCAATTTTGTCGGCCCTAAATTTTGGCTACTTACTTCTTATTGAATGTTTAATTGTCACAAGTTCATCAAAGTAATGTTAATGTTGTACATGTATATCATCACTGACAGAATACAATTGAAAAGTTTCCCTTTCTTACAGAAATGAGATTAGCAGAAGTTAATATATCAGTCAGTTATTAATGCTAATATCTAAGATGAAATGCAAATACATGTGCAACACTGAAATGAACATTTGAGTATGGATGGACTGACGATTATGGTCATGACATGATTTATTTATAATATCATTCTCTTATTACCCTTACAACTTAGGTTTCATAGTAATTTGCAATTGGCACTTGGAATATTATTTATATACCTGTTTTAAGAGTTGGAAAAATCTGGTTTACTGCATCAAAGTGGTCTAAAAAAGTTGTCAATGTGCTAATGTGGATGCATCCAGGCACTCTCCTCATAAAATCTGAAAGACAAATTGTGTCACTACATTAACAAGTGGACATAATTTATCCCAATTGTCCAAGCCAATGACCTGCTGAATAATTAATAATGGATTAAACAGTTCAACTATGATCACTGAAGGGGCCATAATTATAGTAAAAACCTGTATGTAATCACATAAATAGGTAATTATAATATTAGATTAAATATTTATAATTCATAAACAACACATAGTGTTAGAGAAAGAAAAAAAATGCCATGTCAAGTACAAGTCATCATATATGGGATAAAACTTGTACTAATAAGAGAGAACAAATGCAGAAACACCACTTACATAATCAAACTGTATTGGTACATCATGTTCCAAGTCATGAACACTGATATCAGTAATGCACATATAATTGATTTATATCAGGTCTCTCCAAAGCATATAAAAAGCACAACAAGTGAAGACAGGTTTTCTGGATCGATGAACTAATAGACAACTGGGAAATATGATATAGAATGGGTATCCTAACAAATATATTATATATATAAGTATACATATAGCTACATACATATAGCACATCACAAATAGCAGACACAGGATGTAGGAAACGCTTTGGCAGGGCTAACTTATGGAAAAGAGATAAAGGAAACCCAAGATGGGTCTTTTAAAAAAAAATAACTTGAGGAAACCGTCTCATAGAAAACACTAGGGACCAAATACCTCCTATTTATATATAATCCCGATGGGAAAAAAATTAAGGTTATGTTTAAAAGTAAAGAAAACATTCTAAAAAACACATCCAACAACACATCAGGGGGAATACACTCACACATAAACATACTTTTTCTAGTTTTTTCAAATAGGGGGAGGGGCATCTGTCTGGTGCCCCAATAAAAAAAAAAGTTTCTCCAAAACTGAACAAACGTCACATAACCCAACTGTAATCTGATTGTAAAGTTACAATTCCTATTGACACAGTGGACTAGATTACAGTGTAGAACACTGCTTCCAATTTGTGATATTAATTTAGTAAAATTATATGAAACTGCATGAATAACTCAAAATTTTTGCTATATCTCCCTTTCTTATAACAATGTCAGAACTGGAATATGCATATTTAAAGTGGATTATTTGACTGAGATTGCAGAGAAAACAATTTTTTACCAATGGTACATGCATCCTGTCTCCACAGCATTCTATTAATTCTGATCTAGGGACATCACACGTGCATTTATAGATCCAATGCATATCTTCATTGAAAGCCACTCCCCTTCTGGTTGTAAAGAGAAACTTCCCTGTCTGTGGAAAATAACAGACAGAAGATCTTTGATAACAGTATAAACTTATTAAAAAAATGAATACACATTATAATGAATGGAATAACAAACAGAAATCACCTTGTAACAAATCATATTTCAATGTTGATACCAAGATTAAAACAGTGAGCAGTTGGTAAATATGGCTGTCTAAAACCACGGAATATTGACCCGGGTACCCGTTGATGTAAACAAGGTAATTCATACAGTAATGATGCCTGTACATATATACAAAGGACAAAATATGTAACTAAACATAAAGACAGTATTATATGTTTTGAATACATTAACAATTGACAAGGTATCACTATTTTAAAGCAGCCTATCTCTTACAAACAAAACTTTGATTCCAACAAACACTTTCTTTTAGCAAGGTGTCCATCAAAATAAAACTCTGGCTCTAACGTAGAGGCTCTGGAATCAGTAACTTGGAGTATGGAGTGCTAGGCTAAATAACAATAGAATGACTTTTAAATTTTAAAGAAAAATTGACCTTAAGGGTCACCCTATCTTTGTCTAAATCCTGCAACAGAAATGTTTGGTAGGTCTTGTCAATCATGAAAAGACCATCAGATCCCTTTAAAAGATTACTATACATTTCTTCAGATGTAAGTAATCTCTCAGTAGTTGAATCCTCCACTACTGTCTGCGATAGATTAGAAAGTAAAACAGAAATAAATAAAATAAAGAAAAAATTAGGTAATACAAGTCATATATTGATATAACAGCAAACATTTACATCTTGAAGAGATTCTGCAAAGAAACATTAATTGCTCACATGTGTCTTTCACACAGTGCAAACATATGGGAACGGGACACATTTATATGTGTATTTAATTTTATTAAACAAAAAAATGTACAGCAGCAGGCATTATTCAAATGGATTTAAACTGTTATGAATTAAATATATTTTTACTACCCTAAAGCACATTGGGCAATGACAGATTCAAATGTTTTGGACTAAATATTATTGGCTTAAAATATGAACAAGAAGGTTTGAAAAATGAGATCTGTAATAAAATTAATTACAGTTAACCTCACCATGCAAGATTCTAATTTAATACTGTGCAAATAAGCAATAGGCTTTATGCTCTTAAAACTTAAAACAAAAAAACTTGTATCGTACCTCGGTTTCACATGGTACTGCATCTGGTAGTGTCAATGCAACAGGTTTCACTGCTGTCTTTGATGGCATGCCTGATGTAATACCTGGTGGTCTACCCTTCTTTGTCGCATCTCTACCACTGCCTCCCTTTAGAGCAACAATTTTGCTGAAGTCGTACTTTGCCTCACCGGCACGACAACATTTTGTCAACAAGTCTGATGCTCTGATTCTCTTCTGCAAATAATTAAGATAATAAGAATTTAAATATTTACATACCAAATAAAAATGTGCCACATGATTTGAAATTGCCAAACAGGCCGACATTGTTTTTGGGAAACACAAATTGCAAAAAATCAAATTATGTCAACAGGATATGGGTAGTGGGAAATTGTTAAGCACTGATGCAATATAGCATCTGATGCTGTTGTAGGTTTTAATGCCATTTTTCAAAGAATTTACAAATAAAGTACTGTTCTATCAAGACAAAGTTTGTCCATTAAAACAGATTGATAATTCATGGAGCCAGGCTGTTCAGTGAAGACAAATTTTATCATTAGAAAAGATACACAATTCAATAAGCAAAGACTGATTTATCAAGACAACTGTTGTTCATCAGATCTTCAATTCTATATTAGCCAGAACTGTTCTATTAAGACAAATTTTGTACTTCAAAACAGATTTCCAAATCAATAAACACAATCGGCTCCATGTAGACAGACTTTGTCTATGTAACAGGTTGTCAGTTTGTGAATATTGGACTATTCCAATATGAACATTTTTGTCAAAAAAAATATTTCCAACTCAATACGCAGTGACTGTTCGATATTTTTCCACAGAAAAGGTGAAGTTATTTTATTTTTATAAAACTGATACTCAACTAATTCAAGACTGCTTTATCACATAAAATTGTGTCAATAGAACAGCAGCAAAATTCACAAAGCCAGGTACTGTTTTATTAAGACAAATTTGGTCTCAATAGAACTGATGCACAAAGCATATACTATTCTATGAAGACAAATTATGCAAGAAAGCAGATCAACAATTCACGGAGCCAGGCTGTTCTTCGTCCAATAGCATAATACACATCACTCAATATTTTTGTTCCTGGGGGAATGGGGGTTAATGTTTGTAACAAAAGTCAAATCATCATAGGAGATGTTCCTGAAACTTTGACTACTCATTTCATTGTCAACTGACATCAGAACATGCTATACAAGGCCGTTATTTGAATACGATATAGCACAAAAACAATATTTTTTTTATGTCTTACATTGCAGGACTAGGATGTTCTATCAAGACAATTTTTTTCCATCAAAACATTATTACGCAATTCATTGAAGACAAATTTTGTCCATCAAACAACTATATGCTTCACTAAGCACGGACTATTCGATGAAGACAAATTTTGTCAACAGAACAGACACAATTAAAAAAACCAGGATGTTCTATGAAAATAAATTTTGTCCATCAAAAACACATTCAAAATCTTAATAAATCAGGACTGTTTCATAAAAGAACAAATTGTGTCAATATAACAGATGCTCAATTCACTAAGCCAGGGCAATTCTATGAAAACGAAATTTGTCAATAAAGCAGATGAACATTTCACTGAGCCAGGCTTTTCTATCACGACAAATTTTTTCAATAGAAAAGTAACACAGTTCACTATTCAGAGTGTTATAGTAAGACTAATTTGGCCATAAAACAAATCTATATTTCTCTGAACTGGGCTGTTCTAGGAAGACAAATTTGGTCAATAAAACAGATTTACAAAGCACTAAGTAATGAATCTTCTTTGAAACACAATTTTATCCACAGAATTATCCACAGAACAGGTAAAATTATTTTGTTTATATATGACTGTTCTATGAAGATTTTGTTCAAAAACCACATACAATTCACTAAGCAGTGCCTATTCTATGAAGACAGATTCTTCATGAATATATGGGATGGTTCGGTCAAAAACGATTTTGTGAAATTATTTCGTGAAATCGGGTCTGTTCTACCACAGGGGCTGGTTACAAAGCAAATTAATAATATTACAGGTTAGACCCTGATTCATTACGGATACTCTTAATTTGCTTTGTAACGAGCCTCTAGTTCTACGAACACAAATTCTGTCCCACCCCCCAATTTCCATATACATATTTAATACAATTTACTTTACTTTACTTTACTTCAGATTTAGTAAACAAAACATTACCTTTCGCTTAGTTAAAACCGATCTATGAACTCAAATTGTATCAGCCTAACAGAGCTGTTTTATGAAGAAAACTCGTGTCCATAAAACAAATGTAAATTTTTTTTAAGTGCATTGACGAGTGATCTTTCAAGGTAAATACAAAAAAAATTTGAAAAGATTAAGAATGTAATTTTAATAAGCAGCGACTCTCCTAAATTATGAATAGCAGTGCACGGAAGCATTAGTTACTAATTAGCAGATAAATCAATCACCATGCTACCCAATATCGATATAATACCTTTTTGACCGGAGTCGCCATTGTGTGGTTGAATACGTCGGAAGTCTGTGTTAGAAGAATACGGCACTGTTCGGTTTTCAGACACTTTTTGTTTAGCAATGTACATAAGCTGAAGTTGCAGAATGTACATAAGCTGAAGTTGCAGGATTTATAACACTGGTAATGTACATAAGTAGACAAGGGAGAGAGCATCTGTGTTTTTCAATAATAGGATTAATGAGGTGTGATTGGGGAAATTTTGTAATAATAGACTGGTTTAATGTTTGTATTGCCTAGTACAGTAGCAGAATACATAAGAAGGGAAGCATACTAATTTTGTAACATAATACTATAAGGAGTTGCCAGCATGTTAGACGTAGGAGGCTCGATTCGTAGAAGCTGAGAATAGTAGTATAATATATAACATAAATACTATAAGCCAGTGCAAAGGACTGTTGAAGCATGTGAGTAAATTTTTAGATAACTTTAAATAGTAAAAATTTCATCAATATATAATTCATTTATTGGATACGTGATCTTTGAAAACTGCTGGAAGTATATACCTTGTTTTTAAACAAAGGTAAAAATAAGATGTTTTTCTCTCTTAAAAATGATATATTCACGTTTAAAGTAAAATCTTGTTAATTTGGTCGGATTCAAAACGCATTGTTTAATTTGTGTTGTCTGAAGTGAATTTTGAATAGTTTCATTAACGTCGAGCATCTGCCGTTACATATCTTTTTTTATATATGTCAAAATGTCATTTTTGGGGTCCTTCAACACTTGTCAGATCCAACGTGCATCACGTTAGGATTGCACTCATATAATATATTGCACGTTTCTATTATGAATTTCTTTATAATCTCGTGAGAGGAGAATTAACACAAGTAAAATCTAATCGCTTCCAATGAGCAGTATACCATGTACCCATAATTTGTACAACTCAACCTAAATAATGCTTAAAAGTAGCAATCTATTTTGGTTTCCTTTTTCGGTCCATAAACATTCAATCCGCCACTTAAGGTTTCTCCTCAAACAATGTCCTTTTGGCGTATATGGGACAAAAATGAAGACAGCATTCATTACTTGCCAGTCGACTTGGATAACTTATTCGTGGCTGACAAGTTCCTTCGTTCCTATTTCAATCTGTAGAGAACTTCTTTCTAATGATCTAGTGCTGATAATTCCATATACGTATTCATAATATTTTCGACATTGTTATAGGTTGTTAGAGGACTCTAAAACATAACCTATCGGCAATTATTGGATGGTTTCTCCCTTTTATGCTGCATGACTCCATAGATGTATACAGAGATGTAAGTTTTATAATGCTGTAAAACATTCAAAGTGTATCCCGACTAGCCAACAAGGTAGGATGAGGCTGCCGATCCATGTGACCATATTTTAATGCAATGTTGTTTTTTTTTCAATGGGCTTATCTTTCAAAAATGTTGCCGCAATATTCGGTTCGTAATCAAAGAGTAGCAGGTTTGATTCCCGCCCAGACAGGTCCATGTCGACGACCTTGGCGTCTTACCGAATGGTACTTAGTTCCCATTTCCTCCGAACTGTGTATCACAATTGTATCAAAAGTGCTATTCAACCAGTAAAAATAATTATAAAATTATTTTATAACTTTCATACACAGACATATTGCGTGAAATGACCCTATTTGTGGATTCATTGTTTTCGTCAGAATGAATTGTTTGGGTATTACGCGTACGCTACAAAACTAGAATAAATATGTTTTATATAGTTACTTGTTAATATAATTGCAAACTGGCACTAACAAACCAATTTGAAAATAAACCCATTATCCTACTTTGCTCGTGTATAGTTTTCTTATCAACATTGTAATTACCAGAGCCATGTAACAATATTATATAATGACGATGATCATATTCTTAGGATAGTAATGTACCATGGTGATGCGTACTATACGTCTGTTTATTATTTCAATATTCCAGTAATTATTGTATTAATTTTTTTTTTAAATTTTTATATTCCTGCTTTGAATGTGACTAGAAGTAACAATTTAGATTTTTTTCTTTATACCTCAATATACATAAGGGTTGAAGTGAAAATCAAATGGATTGAACTTGTGGTGCTGATTATCATTCTCATTCCCCCTTTGTCATCTTACTATGTTTAATCTCCCAAGTATTCAAATATGTATACACTAAATTAGTTTAGTAACTCGAATGAATGGAATAAACTGTTTGAAATTAGCCGAATTACTGTTCGATCGATTATATATGAATTATAACACCGACTGTTAATTAAATCAGTTGTACTGTCATAAACATGCACCATGATAAATTACACTACACTGCAACACTATTTACCACAATATACGACAATTCAGCACATTATATTGCAATCTACTAGTTTACCACAACAGAATATAATTGACCAGAATCCACTTCAATCGAAAACAATGGACTTATAAAAAACATCAATCGACCACAATCTTCTACGATTAAGCATAAAAAAGTACCACATTCGACCAGTACATAAATATATATATATATATATATATATATATATATATATATATATACAGCAATCGGTTATAATCCACTACAATCAACCATAATCTACCACGATAATCATTAATCAACCTCGATCAACCACAATCCAATACAATCAACCTCACTCTAGAACGATCAACCACCATCTGATACGATCCACAACAATGAACCACGATCTACATCAATCAACCAAAATCTTTCACCATGCACAACACAATCAACCACGATGTACCTCGATCCGCAACAATCTTCTAGACGCTGCTACTGATAATCGCGAAAAGATCCCAATGAACCATTACATCTATTTAATTAATTATGTTTTAAATGTTAATCATGATAATCGACAATGACAAATCTGCTATCAATCACAATCTTCTGCAATCATGAATGTAAATCGCACGGTTGACTTGTCCAAAATCGGATTAAATTGTGATATATATATATATATATATATATATATATATATATATATATATATATATATATATATATATATATATCGCACACGATATTTCCTCGCATGGGACATTACTCAATACATTTCAATACATGTGCATTGATTACGATAAAATCCAAAACATGGGGCATTTCGTTCAATAAATTCGGCGTATTGATTCTAGACGTTTTTGCCCGGTACATTCTCAAATTTAAAGATTAATAAGTGACACATCCCGTCAGATTTTACTCTGTTTAACTTCTTCTGGTTGGCTACCAGTAGCAATATAAACTTTTTTAATCAGTCCCGGCGGTCCCCGTCTACTCTCGCAATTTGTCAGTTCCCATCGGTGATAGGAAATAATGTGAGAATTTTAATAGACAATTCAGTTTGCGTTATTATATAGGAAACAATGCATATCTTGCTATCATTAATTACCAGTTTTATTTCAATCAAATCAAGCTAAACTTATCTTGAACTTCAAACTATGTCTGCCTACATTGTTGGTGGGAGATTGTTGATTTAGAGATATCCGATATGTGTTGAATAACATCATTACGTACATGAATATTTTAAGCGGATACCCCATTTTTGTCTTTCCTTCCTATGCAAAGGACTTAGGGGGTATGTGTTATATAGTCCTTTATTGAACTGTATTCACACTTGCCAAAATTATTTTTGTAGTCTATCCTCTCATAGCGACACTTGAAAATATTGAATTTATCCAATGACTATACTATATACCTGGCTGAAGCATAAGTAGGTCCGAGATACGATCGACATATTTGAACAAATCCTGACATTTGATTTTCCTGATACTGCAGAATCTAACATAGAATCTAGGTTGAAAACACATATTCCATGAAGTTCCACTGGTATATACGATTTACACTAATATCAAATTTGAAAATGAAAGCAAACGATTGTAACCAACAGCACATTCAACAGTGCTAAAGGTCCACTAGTCTTGTTCCCTGTTTAGTATGCTCCCATGCGTTGTATTCCGCTATTCTATATTATAGCGTTGCATGGGAACATACTAAGCAGGGAACCAGACTAAAGGTTCATTTCGTAATGGGGATCATCTCGGCCTTTTCCGTCAAGTCAAGCAGGAAATCTCTGATTTGATTCGACGCATTGAAGAACAATATTTGGTCACACCTTTGTTCACATGATACGATAGTGTGGCGGAAGAAGATAAAGTCGCAAAGTCTGAACATATGTCCTCCATTCAACCAGAGAAGAGGCGGCAAACATAAAATTTATATTCCTACAACTTCTTCAAACTTAAAATTTATGTATATTCCTACAACTACTTCTTAGGCTTTATCTTGTTTGTTTTTATTTCTAATCGAGCAACGATCCGATAGATTTACCTTGCTGCACATAAATAGGTGACTTGTTCATTGCTATCTTGTCCGATCATGATATATAATAGAAGATATTTGCTTCGATTAAGATTGAAATTAATTATATATTTTAATCTTTCTTCTTGCATCGAGGAAACGGTGTGCCATGAAACAATATGTATTAAAATATAAGAAAGAATTATAAACTAATGCATGTCAATATCAGTTCAAAGTACATTTGTTCAAAGAACTGAGACTAATGTTAATGTTGGTAGTATATTTACTTTGTGTTCAGTTTCAAAAGACTTTTTGACGATGAGTTTGATTGATAGGGTCAGCATGACTTGACAGACACTTTGGAAATATTGTGTAACAAAATAAAGAGACTGATTTATTACATTTAGGAAATGAATGTGTAGAGTCCAGTCATCGTTAATTACACATTTTTTAACCAGTTACACGTATTTTCATCTCGAAGATATGGTCTTAAATCACAATCTCAGTATCGTATAAATTTAAAAATCTTTTTTTTTTTTTACATTTTTAAGGTATGGTGGCGGGTGTTCATTGTTCGCATTCAGTCCTTAACAAACGTCTTTGTCTAAGAGGTGAAAGATACAGTGGGGTTGTTTGACTTTTATAATTCACAAACCTGTTTCCTATTTTAGAAGTATGTAAGTTTTCTTTGGATGCTAGTTTGGAGAAATTCGATGTTCCAACAAGAATTGTTGAAGCAAACGATGATGTGAAACGTCTAACTATCCAATAATAATTGAGATAAGGTTAGATTGGTTGCATTGAGGATTTTAACGAAGAACGGTAAGACCTGAGTAAATCGAATACGTACATGTAATGAATAATAAATAATCGTCAATATCTTTTTAAATTTAAAATAATTGGACATTAATATGTTCATTAACTTTAACTCTTTTCATCCACTCAAAATATAGCTATATTCAAAAATAAAACTCTACACTAAAACTTCAGACAGTATGTTGAATGCTTAGAATAAATAAATACATCTCTACCACTACCACTCTGGTGGCCTAGTGGTTAGAGTGTCCGCCGCGGATACGGGACGTCGTTGGTTCGATCCCCGGCCGAGTCATACCAAAAGACGTACAAAAATACTTAGAACAGCCTCGCTTGGCGCTCTGCATTATGAGGTTGGAGGTTTAGTCAGGTTCCCCACTTAGTATGCTCCTTGCGTTTGCACTCCGCTATAGCAAAAGGAGCATACTAAGAATGGGAACCAGACTATATAGCGTAGTGCAAATGCAAGGATCATACTAAGAAAGGAACCATATTAGTTGATGTAAGGACTTGTTGGCTTCTTGGTGTCAGGATAATGTGACAGTGCTAAACATCACTACACATAGCAATGTGACTGAAAATTGTTGTTAAAACTACGTTAAAAATCCTAATCCAACACAGACAACAATCTCCAAACTTACGTTAAAATGCTCATAAAATGTAGTGTTGTGGTAGAAATGGGGAAAACGTGTAGATAAAAGTAACATCAATTAAGACATTGACACAGGATTACTAGAAATTACAAATTTGAAGGAAGGAAGAGAAGTATCTTTTTAAAGAAATGACACATACTTGTCCATACTTATCGATTTAAATGGTTAGATTGGTTAGAAAGTACTAGACATGACTGATTAGGATACCTCTCGTGGTTTCTTCGATTTTATATATTCAGTAAATAGTCAAGGTTTGTTTGATATTCTAAGGTTTACAAATATAATATATTACTATATTTGACTATTACGTCACTTTAATCAATCTCAAGAAGCACTGCATTATAAATAATGACATCAGTATATGTCTTACGAATTGTTTGAAGAAATACAGCGGGCCTTTAAAATAAAGAACAAACAGAGATCATCGAGGTGAACAAAATAGCCAAACATAAATGAGCAAACGCTGCTATTGTCTAAATTAATATACTGAATAATTTTGTATAGATAATAGATACACAAGATTGTTATGAATCGTCTCATTGATAATGCTCCTTTTGATTTCCCAAATTGCTGGCATTGCGCATTTTATTTGGTGCTGTTTAATACACATTCAAATTATGTTTCATAATCGTATATACTGCATGCTATTTGCGTTTCTTATTTTGCAAAAGACATCCCTGACGACGGACATGTCTTTTTTATTGGCGTTTTACGGCACCTCATCCCAACGGTGAGCACACAGTGGTACCTAACGGGTTGAGTACGAAAATGTATAAATAAACTGCAGAAAAATATCGGAATATAAATCTTTCCAAACAAATGTAAACATGAAGTTCAAAAAGAGAAAACAAAAGGTAAAGATATTAAAATTCTGTAAAGTATATTTAATTTGAATTAAAATATAAATAATTTTTCTTTATTTTTAAAACTTGCATACGGGGCATCCGGTAAAAAGTCAAATATTTTTTTTCCCGAGCACATTCTCTGATCGAATGCTACCATTTATCTTTTTAGTGTATAATCTCGGCTTGAGGGTTATTCTCTCATATTGATAAGCATAGCTTTCTAGATAGATACAAATTAGAATATTTTATTTTCAGACGATTTTCCAACTATAATGCGACTAATTTACATTTTGAGAAAAATATTATCGCAATATTCACAGTAATTGGCATACGCTTCAGGCATTCACGAGTTAGTTCCCCTATATGATGCTTCGTAAAAAAAAAAAAGAAAAAAAAAACGCACAAAAGTAGAATGTGTGTTTTAGCGTCAACAATGAAATCATTGTTGTTATAAGTGTATTGCCATTTTTCAGCGCATAATGGGCTATTCAAGATTGCATGTATAACTGGAGGAGGACAATAGCGGAAAAACCACGGTAGCAGCCACTAACCCACGGGAACCTATGTATGTATGTATGTATGTATGTATGTATGTATGTATGTATGTATGTATGTATGTATGTATGTATGTATGTATGTATGTATGTATGTATGTATGTATGTATGTATGTAAGTGTGTGTGTGTGTATCTGTATATATGCATGCATGCATGCATGCATGTATGTATGTATGTATGTATATATGTATGTATGTATGTATGTATGTATGTATGTATGTATGTATGTATGTATGTATGTATGTATGTATGTATGTATGTATGACTTACTGACTGACTTTCTTTATGTTTGCCATGATTGATCATCCATAGAATCAAAGATGTCCACTCTCTTGCCCAAAAGGATATGAAGTAGGGTGTCATTGTCCTAACATAAAAACCAGTGGGAGTCTAGGATGTCGATGGCATCTATTATTTTTTCAAACATAGTGTTACGCTCGTCATTTAGGGCGTTGTAGAATAGTAACATATGCTTGGTTCTGTCTATAATCCATCTCTTGCAGAGTTTACCATTATATTCCTTCTCTATTGTAATGGGACACATAGTTAAATAAGCAATGTTAGCGAAAGTCCAAGTTTTATTAGGAACACATTTACCAAGTTTCCAAACTGCAAGTGGTTGAAGATTAGTATGGACACTTGCGTAATGTAAAAGTTCAGGTCTCATTTCAAGTTTAGATCTCCACAATGATTCTTCGCAGTAGTGAACTGCCATTTCAATATTCCTCCTCCATGCCGATTTCGGGGTAGAATATAGAGTGTTCACGTATAGGTATAAAAACTCGCCAAGCTGGTATTTCAAAAGAACACGATATATATCTTTAACAAACCCAACGCTCTCGCCCTCATGTATGAAGAAGTCAAGGATTCTTCTGTGGAATATAATTTTCCATATAAATGAACCTTTAGCTCTGCATATTTTATTGAAGAAGCCAAGTTTGATTTTATCCACATAACCCTCAATGGTCCACAGTCCAAGACTGCTAATTGTATTTTCTGTACAAGAGCACTGATCGAGACCTATAATTCTTCTTGCCGCTTTTCTATGACATACTTTTAGATCGCATACCTGTGACTGGCTCAAGCTGGACCATAATTCACATGCATATGTCATTGCAGGTAGTACTATTATTGACCATATTGTAGCACTATTAATTGGATTCATTCCACCATTTCCAATGCCAGCCCCAACAATGGAATAGAATACTGACCTTCCTTTGTCACAAGCATCTTTTACTACAGCAGTATTGGAAAGATCTTCGGAGAGAGTAACCCCAGGATCTAGAAGAAACTATAGGGATCAATTTATCTCCAAGCATGAACATATATTTCTGTGTGATTTTCGTCTTCGAAAATATGACAATATTGCTTTTATCAGCATTGTACCGCAGTCTCCACTTCGATGGATAGTCATTAAGGTTACGAAGTAAAACACATATACCATTAAATGACGAAGATAGCAGGGACGTACCATCTGCTAGTAAAACACAGGAGATACTCAGAGTGCCAACTTGTATTCCAGATTTTGTAGAATCCAGCAAGGATATTGGGTCATTTATCATGACTAAGAATAGCCATGGCGATAGCGTTCTTCCTTGACCTACTCCTTGATTGACAGCGTATGGTTTCGAATGATGTCCGTTGAGCAGAACATTAGCCCTAACTTCTTGAAATGAATCTCTAATTAATCTCCACAGTTTTCTGTTGATTCCGAGATGGAATAGCTTATAAAAGAGGCCATCATGCCATACCGTATTAAAAGCCTTCGCATTGTCCAGGAATGCAGCATGCATACATTTTTGATTGGCCTTCCAAATAATGGGCTATTCCTTCTTTTATAATGAAGGCTGCAGTAATGCCACTGCATTCACTTCGAAATCCTTGTTGTAATGGGTGAGGGAAACCGATTTTATTGCTGTAAAGAATTAGCATTTTCAGCAATATTTTTTCAAAAACGTTTTGAAATACTGGAACAATTGAGATATCTCTATAGTTATTCATATCTAGCCTATATTTTCTCCCGCCTTTAAAGATATGTATAACATTTACAAGTTTGAAGTAATCAGGATATGTTTCCAAGGAAATTATGCTATTGTATACTTTGCACAAAATATAACTAATCGACTGACAGGCAAACATTAAATGCTCTGCACATATGTTGTCATGTCCACATGATTTATTATTCTTCAGCTCTCTTACCGTATCTTCAATGTCTTTCGGTAGTATGGTTTCACATATATCCTTATCAGCTCCGTCGTCAATATTTGAATCCACAATATGTTTCATTTTGTTTCTAATGTCAGCTGCAAACGATTCGTTGAAATGAATATCTGGTATTTCAGTACTTAACATTTTAAAATGTTGGCACCACGCGTCACGAATTAAATCAGGGTCCCGTATTATTTCTCCTTCCACTTTTAGTTCAGAAATATCTTGTCTCTGCCCCTTTTTATGTAGTCTTACTATTCTGTAGAATTTCCCTACATCCAGTTCTGCAACTTTTTCCAGCTCATTTAATTGATCTTGTTCGTACTGGTATTTTGCCTTGTTTAATTGGTTTCTGAAATTTCTTTTGGCATTTTTGTATTCTGCATACGTTATAAATTGTGTCACACGTTGCCGTTCATCTTTTATCCATAACAATCGTTTTCTTCTCATCTTTTTATGCAGTTCAGCCACATTAAAAAATTTCCAGTAAGGTTTTAAGTGTGGGAGGAATGTTTTTTCGGGAAGCATTTTATCAGCTGTGTTGCGTAAAACAGTCGCGACAATAACAAGGGTGCTTTGTACATCCGAAATACTATTTACAAATAGCTCCATTGAGTTCAGGTGCTCAGTGATTTCATTTCTGTACTTCTCCTGTTGTTCTGAAGAAACCTTTTGCCAGTTAATTGTAACTGGATATCTGGGAAATGCTGATACCAGGAGTTCCTCAGGAACTAACAGCTCTACTCGTGCAGGAAAATGATCTTATAAATTGAGATGATGATCATCTTCAATATTAGCACTATGAACTAAATCTATTTTGGAGGAGGGTATCAAAATGTAGTCAATCAAAGACGAGCGTTTGCCATCAGATGAGCAATATGTATATTCTGGTATTTCAGAAGGGAAAATATCAAATGTTGACATTAGATGCCTATTTGTCAGGAAGGATTGTAGTATGTAACCTTTACCATATTTGCTTTTTCGAATCACTTTTTTGGGTAGCTCCGCATTAAAGTCGCCACAAATAATCACACAACCGTTTTGATTATATTCGTCATATAGGCATTCCACAGTTTCCATTATTTCTTTATAATCATCTAGAGAGGCGTTTGTGGAAGGAAACCACACACAGAACAGAAACAATTTGATAGCGCATAGGTTAATTTCAACTGCAATAACTCTGTCGTTCCCAATGTTATTCATTGGACGAACAGGTAATGATTTCAGACAAAAAATTGTAGTTCCTCCAAATCCAGAGGGACGCTTTCTTTCTCATAGACATGAATTAATTCTGCTATCCGGTCTCGAAAAGGCCGTAAAATTCCTGTCAATGCTTTGAAAAAAAAATGTAATTGCTCTGGATATAGCCAATGTTCTTGTATGCATACAATATCTACCGTATGAAGTAATGAACACAGATAGGGCGTTCCTGTCATAATGCCCTTCACATTCCAAGTCATTATGTTTCGAGTAGTCGTCATTCAGAAAGTAAACAAAAGCTTTTCCACATGCACGTTGAAGAGAATGACTCGTTTATCTTTCGTACCATTCTCTAGCTAATACAAATTCTGGCCAAAATCCCTGCTGTAAAGTTTTGGTAAGCAGATTTTCCGGAACAGTGACACGAACGGTATAGGTTTCTCCCTTCATATTGGACCACTTTTTACGAATCTTAATATTTGTGATCTGTACTCCTCGATTGTATACATGTCTGCGTATTACATGATTTAACTCTTGAGGTCCATAGTCTGCTTTAATTCGAGATAACAACAACGATTTTGTTTTTGAACCCCTCTTCATTCCATTGAATGTCATAGTACTTATTCGCACCTGGATTGGTTTCGAATTGTTATTGTTTGTATCATTCATGCCGTCCTTTCTCAGCGTAGAATTTGTAGCATCCAATACTAGTTTTTGATTAGTTTTATTTTCTTTCTCATCAATTTTCGTTTCAAATGCTCTTCCTGTATCTGTTTCACATATTGCAGTTGAAGATGTAGTGTTTGGGGTTTGTGCTACTTGAGATTGCATCAAACCTGTAGTGCGATTCTTGTAAATTGGTACCTTAGAGACGCTTACGCCGGTATTTCTTCTATATTCTTGTTGATCTGACAAAATCCTCTCTCGAGATTCTAGATGGTGACTATCAATTACGCCTGTATTCGGAATTGTATTTGGTGTGCCAGATGCACTTGCAGTTGGGCAATAAGATCTAGTCATATTTGCATAAGAGCAAAACAGCTGCAAAATTTTTTAAAGTTGGAGCTAAATTCCACGCATTTGTGCACTTACTGTCTCAATTTGTTTGTCGTGTACAGTTTTTAGCTTTTCGATTGTCATTGCCTGACTCTTTATTACATCTACCATTACATGTAGATCAGACTCCAAACGCAATTCCGACTCCCTTGACTTATCAATGCACGATTCAAGTCTTTTAATTGTATCATCCTTACTTTGTATCATCTCAACCAAACGAATATTATCCTTTTTCATCCTCTTCATTTCTTCCATAATACTTGCACACATGGCATTTAGTTCATCATTTACAAATTGTTTCAGATCTATAAATGTTTCATATTGTAAAATGGGAATGTTGCTTTCAACTCTCTCAGCTTGACTAATTAGTTCCACAATCCCCGAATGATGTATTACCTCTTGACTGATCCATGTCATTCGACTGAATTTCTTGACTAGTTTCTTGAAGATTCTTTAAGCAACTCAGACTGTCTACCCTACTTAGTTTTGTTTCCCATACCTGGACATACATGCCTTTACTTCGCTTGTGTTGCCATGTATGTATGTATGTATGTATGTATGTATGTATGTATGTATGTATGTATGTATGTATGTATGTATGTATGTATGTATGTATGTATGTATGTATGTATGTATGTATGTATGTATGTATGTATGTATGTATGTATGTATGTATGCATGCATGCATGCATGCATGCATGCATGTATGTATGCATGTATGTATGTATTTATGTATGTATGTATTTATGTATGTATGAGAAGCAGAGAGGGTGAATCCGACAACTTTATAGAAGCGTCTATTTGGCAAACCAAGGCTTCCTCCAAAATCGAAAAAAATGTTATCTTTGGAGACGCAAAGTCGTTGTCGCGTCCCCTCTGCTGTTATGGGGGTAAATATCTTTTTACGATTTCACAAACAGACTAATTTGTAAAACCTCACCTCGTAAATCAGTCAGATTATTGGACTGGTCAGTGAGTTTAAAATTAATTCTCGTTAACGAATCATTATGACATCGCATATACACTGGGTTAGTTGGATCCTCAATGATTAAAAATCCAGGTGGAGCTGTTGGTGCAAATGAATATAAAATATATCCCTGTTGAGCTTGATTTGATCTTTCGAGATTTATTTGGTAACTGCCTTCGATGACATCACATACTAAATTCACTGCAATCACCGAGGATATATTAACATTTTGAGGAGCGATATGCCTACCATCTCCATCTGGGTCATTATTATGTTTGAGGATGGTTGAACCCTTGTGTTGTTGTCTCCATGCGGTGAGTATCATAGTAAAATCATTAACGGATTTTTTTAGTTCGTCTGCGTTATACCCAAGAAATTTTAAATTCGGTAGATCAGCTTCTGTTATATTGTATACAGTTAGGAAATTTCGTTTATAGTAATTTATGGTGTCATCGCTATGATCAATTATTACTTGAATTACTCGCTGGTTGATATATTCCATGTCGGATACCAGTTGATTTAATATTTCAATTCTTTTAATGATTTCACTCCGATTAGACTCATGGAAAGCTTGTTGTAGTCGTTGTAGTTGTTGACTGTGTTCTTGATTGATCTCTCTAAAGTATTCCATAATTCTGTTATGATATATATATATATATATATATATATATATATATATATATATATATATATATATATATATATATATATATTTATTTATTTATTTATTTATATATGTACTTGATTCTCGAGTCTGTCCAACCTTAAATCTCCAAAAGGCGGAATCCTGAGCAACAAAATTAAAATAACTACCCAGCAGTGATGACCTTTTTATATCGAGGAGGTGTTCTTTATATGATGTGGTAATTTCATGGTATGATTGTTTATCCGTAACATGATCAGATTTGTTCGGTTCACCTGGAGGTGTTATTTCAGGCCAACCGAGTATTGTCCTTATTGAACTCTGATAGATGTCTACGACATACCCGGGCGAGTTTATCTCAATGGCAGATGATAGTGTTGGTTCATGAACCGTTATAGCGATTTTTGATTCTTTTCCAGTAATGGAGTTTATTCTACGCTGAAATTCATTATTGATCTGTTCGATTTGGTAAGACCCAGATGGTAGCGAAACAACGTTCCAGTCTGGAGTAGCATCGGGTTTATTCTTACTCGCAAACACCAGGGAATTATTCGGTTGCTGATCACGAATGGTGCTGATCTAATGTTAGGCCAACTGTGATACACTCGTAGTTTTGCTAGTGCTATCTCGTTAACTGGAACCGCAGTAGGGAAATTGACACTGAATTCAGGATTCGTTGAGGTTATTGAGATCATGCTGGTTTTTACCGGGGTTGTGTTTTCCGCTATTTGTTGAAGCTATTTGGCGATGTTGCCATTGTTATTATACTTATGTTGTTTTTCTAAATTTGACATCGCGGAATCATAAACACATACCATCGCTGAAAACTCACTATCGGATATTAATGTGTCATCGACTGACGACGATATCATCGAGAATAATTGGGAGTATGCGGTTGACACAACATGGAATTTAATTAGGTAATCCTGCAGTTTACGCTGGCTGCATGATGATATTTATTTTGTTATAATCGAAATAATACAAATTGGAACGGCTATCGGGGCAATCATTGTCACCGAGGATAGTATTATACCGGGTCCGGTGATTACACCTGATACCGAGTACACGGTAACATCAACTGCGGTGATTCTTCGTCTGTATTTTTCTATTTTTACTTCATACTCCTCAGTGAGTGTTTTGAGTTTAGTTTGAAATTCTCTGACCTGATCATAGCGATACTGTTGTGACGTTGCCAATGATGACATTTTATTTATTACAGCAGAATTAAATTCAGATGTTTACTTAAATCCGCTACGAATTCCACATACCATGTTACTGAAACCCTAGCCAAATTATTATCAGTGGATGCTATTATGAATCGATCAGTTGTTTCCTTGTCGATGATCGTTGATATCATATTGTTGACCCCAGATGAACTCGTTGATGAAATATTAAATTGAGTCGGCGACACTAGTATTAATCGATAAATACCTTTGACGGCCGCGGTGATATTTAATATGTTCGTGGATGGTGTCCACGTAAATGATTCGTGTTGAATCGCGTACACGTTATTTACGATATTTTTTTGTTCGTGAGGGATTTTTATTTTTTCAAGTTTTTCTATCATCCTCGGTAGATCATCCCTGATGACATCGTTGGTCGTTTTAATATCTTCGCGCATAACTTCTATTCGCCGATTAATCGTGGTTATTTCATCGAGTTTTGTGCTAATATCAGCGAGATCTATTTTAACATCATCGGGTTTTGAATTTTTTTACCAAAACATTTATCAATGGCGTCATCGGTCCTGTTAAAGTTTTTACGTAACGTAGTAAATTGAGATACATGAGCGTCATAATCGGATCGAAACTTTGACAAATTATCCATGTGGTCACCGGTGGATTTCCAAAGAAATCTAATAGAGGTTTGTCAATACTGTCAATTATATTTCTTTGTAATTCAGAAAACCGATCGAATTTAGTTATATGGTCATCATATTCATCGCGTAGTTTTTTTTAAAGGTTCTAAATTGTTAATTCTATCCACAGTAGTTGAAACAAGTACACCCGGTTTGAGTTTACCCTGATCGAAAAACAACGCGATAGTATCTTCTACTGCATCGCGTTGTTTAACTAAAATATCATCAAGGGAAACATTACTAGTATTCAATTTACCCTGACGATCTTGAAATACAGCTATTTCATTTGGATCAACACTTGCGAGGTTTAACATCTCAGCTATTTCATCTTCGATTATGTTTTTACATCACCGGTTGCAGATATATCCGTGGTGGTTTTTTTCAGGCTTGATAAAGACCTCCCCCAAATATCAATCATTATACTCTAAGATCTATCTAATAGCGATTACTCGTATATTCGTGTACTGTTTTATGGTGTGGTTTTCCCGATGATGAACTCTCGTTGAGGACATTTACTACATCTATGCCGCATATTGGTGAGTCATTCATTTTCTGTGTTGGTAGCGTAGAATACCAGATAGGAGTTTTTAGGCGGTTTATATAACCCATACATTCTTTGGGCGGTGCTAATCCATATGAATCGAAATAAATGATCACTCGCGGATCAATCGCGTATGCAACCCAGTGGGTTCCAGGTCCGCTGCTGTTATCGAGTTTAATGATACAAGTTTTATATTAAATATATATATTTTATATATGAATTTCGAAAATATGAATGTCGTCATTAACGAGATTTCCAATTTGAAAAATCAAGGAATTCAATTGTCAGATAAATTAGATTGTAATCAGATTCTTTCTGAATTTCAAGATATTGATGATAGCGCTCGGAATGATAGATATGTACTTCCAAGGGAGTATGGACTGATCAAACGAATTCAACACGCAGTAAATAATTCCCTTGCATTCTGTAACGACATCAATAAGTTCGTCCCGTTATTCGCTGCTGTCGAAAAGGTCAGAAGTGAATTGGGGAAACAATATGAAATCAAACGAACAATTAACTCGAAAATCAAAACTATAAAAGAGATTATCCGCCAAAATGAACATTCCCCTTTGATTCCCTCAACATAGTAAATAATAATTGACACTCTAAGCACACCATACATGAGTAATACAGGTAAGGAACATAAATTCTATAGACAGGTATGCGCTTACTCACCTAGAACGAAATTCTATAAACAGGTGATTTATCACTAGACGGAAGTGTAACACAGTGTGAAATTCAAAAGAATTTTGGCGGTGAGTTTCACTTACAATTTAAATCGTACATTAATTGATAATGGTAAATGAAGCGCTAACGACTAAATTAGCACGTAAACGATTAACTTCGATTAAGAAATTAATTCCAGTTCGTGATTCCGTGCAAAACAAACTAAAAGCAAGACAGCAATTTCAAACTGATTTCATAACGGATACTGAACAATTATTTAAACCAATAACCACTGCAACGGGAAAAGTCGTATAGACCACTGAAAAAAGCCACATGGGTAGATATTCCTGAGGAACAACGAGAGAAAAAAAACCCGCCCTTCTCCCTGTACTTGAAAAATAGCAAAGAGATCCAAGCAAACAAAGGAATCTTTAATACAGATCAAATTTCTATTATTTAAACTAATGTAACTTATTTAATTCAATTTTCATTCATATTTCTTGTCTGATGCATTTATAAAACAGATAAATGAGTGTTCAGAGGCGACAGTGCATACATACCTATTCAACGTTGTATAAATAGCTATTCAATATTATATACATAACTATTCAGCCTGACAGAATTTACAATGTCATATGTAAATGGAAGAGACTATTCGCATTGGCGTGACCATTGCAATGCCTGATCAGGAGCTCCTACTATCAGGTAGTAATCTGAATCGACTACGAGATCAAATGTTGTATGAGTGTAGAGTTTGAATGTTGCATAGATTTGACGCTGAAGAGTTTGTCAGCGACAAGCATTTGAGGGTCTGTTTCTCTTGAGAATAATCATCCACAAATGTAACCTCCAATAGTTACAATAACCATAAAGGTTATGGGGTTTCTAAGTGCTGAAATGAAATTGAAAGTTTTTATACATTATATAATGGTTTAATCGCCAATGATTGTCGTATGTATGTATGTATGTATGTACGTATGTACGTATGTATGTATCTATGTATGTATCTATGTATGTATGTCCTCTGTGAAATATATATTTGTCAGGATTTAAGTAAAGTAATTTCTGAATACATCACAAAAAAATCATGAACACAAAAGGAAATATGTACAAAGCACAAGAAAACAATATTTTCTATTAACTTTAAATTCGGGCATTTAGATAAGGGAAGAATCAGTATGCGTTCAAATAAATTAATTTAATCTATTAATTTTGTGAGCATCGTATTCAGGGGTTTTGGGTAAAAAATCTGCATTTCTAATATAGTTATGCCTGTTGAAAACTTTCATCTTCTTTGAGGATTAAAAATGTTTTCATGATTCGCTCTCATGCTACCATAAATCTGAAGCATTGTAGAACTTTGGGATCACTTAACATTTTGCTACAGTTTCAGATTTTGAATATTATAAATAATATTTCAAACTAATTGTGTTTTAGAGCTTTATGATAAGTATAAAATTAAAAAAATAGTATACAAAATTTATATTTCTTGAACAAAATATTAAATCAAAATTACCAAGACGCTTTAACATTTAATTTATTCAAGTTTCAGGCACTTTTTTTTATTGCTCGTTAAAACATGTTGCAGAATGCAATTTAATTGGTGATATCATCTTCTAATTAGACATTCGTGTAGCTATATATCTGTTCACGTGTAAGTTTATTCATTAGGACATTTCATGAATTATGCATAGAGTTGCTAGAGAGCATTACTTTTGCAAAGTTCGGATGGGGCATTAACGAAGTGACATTGAATTGATTTTGTTGCGGAAATGGAAGAAAACATCCATATTGGGTCTACCATTCCCATCGCTGAACAAGAGTTCGTATCATCAGGTGGTACCCAGCAACGATTACAAGGTAAACTGTTTTCTGTAATGAATCTCGGAGTGTCTGATATGTTTACCACTCAACAGTTTGTGGACAAGCAATTGAGGCTCATGCAGGGTCGTACTAATAGATATCAAACTACATACGTTGCCAACATTTCAAAGTGTTATATGTCACATGCGACTGAATGGATACATGTTGTAAATATACGGAAATTTTCAAGTAAAACGTTTGTAACAGCTATAAATCACAATTTCTTTGCACTGCATGTTATTTGAAGGTACAGTCTTAGAGAAACAGAAAGCGTCACAAACAGCCTTTCATATCTCGGTCTCGTGAACAAAATCTGTAGTGGTTGTGACTATCAGCACATGGGCATATTGAACACGTATCTATCAGCGAATATGAAATATAGTATCCGAAATTTAGATTTCTCGGATAAAATATTAAATCCAAATTACCAAGACGCTTTAACTTTTAATTTTTTCATGTTTCAGGCACTTTTGCATTGCTCCTTAAAACACGTTGCAGAATGCAATTTGATTGGTGTTATCATCTTCTAGTTACGCATTCGTGTAACTAAATGTCGGTTCACATGTAAGTTTATTCATTAAGACATTTCATGAATTATGAATAGAGTTGCTAGAGAGCATTACTTTTGAAAAGTCCGGATGGTGCAGTAACGAAGTGAAATTGAATTGATTTCAGTTGCAGAAATGGAAGAAAACGTCCATATTGGGTCTACCATTCCCATTGCTGAACAAGAGTTGGTATCATCAGGTGTTACCCTGCAACAATTCCAAGGTAAACTGTTTTCTGTAATGAATCTCAGTGTCTGATATGTTTACCACTCAACAGTTTGTGGACAACAAGTAATTGAGGCTCATGCAAGGTTTTACTAGTAAATTTCAAAATATATAAGTTTCCAACATTTTAAAATGTTTCAAGCCACATGCGACTGATTGGATGCCTTTTGTAAATATACGGAAATTTTCAAGTAAAGCGTTTGTAACAGCTATAAATCACAATTTCTTTCCACTGTATATTACTTGAAGGTAGAGCCTCAGAGAAAAAGACAGCGCCACAAACCGCCTTTCATGTCTCGGTTTCGATAACAAAATTGGTAGTGGTTGTAACTATCAGCTTATGGACACATTGAAATCGTACCTATCAGCGAATATGACATGTAGTATATGAAATTTAGATTTTTCGGATAAAATATTAAATTGAAATTACCAGGACGCATTAACTTTTAATTTATACATGTTTTAGGCACCTTTCATTGATTGTTCAAATACGTTGCAGAATGAAATTTAATTGGTGTTATCATTTTCTAATTAGACATTCGTGTAACTAAACATGTTAGTTTATTCATTAAGACATTTCATGAATTATGAATAGAGTTGCTAGAGAGCATTACTTTTTCAAAGTTCGCATGGTGCAGTAACGAAGTGACATTGCATTGATTTCAGTTGCAACAATGGAAGAAAACATCCATATTGGGTCTACCATTCCCATTGCTGAACATGATTTGGCATCATCAGGTGGTACCCAGCAGCGATTACTAGGTAAATTGTTTTCAGTAATAAATCTCGGGGTGTCTGATATGTTTACCACTCAACAGTTTGTGGATAACAAGTAATTGAGGCTCATGCAGCGTCTTACTAGTTGATATCAAACTATATACGTTTCCAACATTTGAAAATGTTATGTCACATGCGACTGAATGGATGCATGTTGTAAATATACGGAAATTTTCAAGTAAAACGTTTGTAACATCTATAAATCACAATTTCTTTCCACTGCATGTTACTAGAAGGTAGAGTCTTCGAGAAAAATAAAGCGTCACAAACAGCCTTTCATATCTCGGTCTCGTGAACATAATTTGTAGTGAGTGTGACTGTCAGAACAAGGGCACATTGAACACGTATCTATCAATGAATATGATATATAGCATACGAAATTTAGATGTTTTAGATAAAATGTTAAATCAAAACTACGAAGACGCTTTAATCTTTAATCTCTTCATGTTTCAGACACATTTTATTGCTCGTTAAAATATGGTGCAGAATGCAATTTAATTGGTGTTATCATCTTCTAATTAGACATTTGTGTAACTATATATGTCTGTTCACGTGTAAGTTTATTCAAGAAGAAATTTCGTGAATTATGCAGAATTTGCTAGAGAGCATTACTTTTTCAAAGTTCGCATGGTGCAGTAACTAAGTGACATTGAATTGATTTCAATTGCAGAAATAAAACAAAACTTCCATATTGGTTCTACCATTCCCATTGCTGAACAGGAGTTGGTATCATCAGGTTGTACCCTGCAACGAGTACAATTTAAACTGTTTTCTGTAATGAATCTCGGAGTTTCTGATTTGTTTACCACTCAACAGTTTGTGGACAACAAGCAATTGAGGCTCATGCATCGTCTTACTAGTTGATATCAAACTATATACGTTTCCAACATTTGAAAATGTTATATGTCACATTCGACTGAATGGATGCATGTTGTAAATATACGGAAATTTTTAAGTAAATCGTTGTAACAGCTACTAATCACAATTTCTTTGCACTGCATGTTAATTGAAGGTAGAGTCTCTGAGAAAAAGAAAGCGTCACAAGCAGCCTTTCAAATCTCGGCCTCGTGAACAAAATAGGTAGTGAGTGTGATTATCAGCACATGGGTACATTGAACACGTATATATCAGCGAATATGACATTTATTATATGAAATTAAGATTTTTCGGATCAAATATTAAATCAAAATTACCAAGATGCTTTAACTTTTAATTTATTCATGTTTCAGGCACTTTTTATTGCTCGTTCAAATACGTTGCACAATTCAATTTAATTGGTGTTATCTTCTAATTAGACATTCGTGTAACTAGATGTCTATTCACGTGTAAGTTTATTCATCAAGAAATTTCGTGAAGTATGCATAGAGTTGCTAGAGAGCATTCCTTTTGCAACGATCGGAAGGTGCAGTAACGATGTGACTTTGTAACTGATTTCAGTTGCAGAAATGAAATAAAACATCCTTATATATATATATATATATATATATATATATATATATATATATATATATATAATTTTAAAAGTACACGCGTGTCTATCATTTTGAAAACTTTGAACAGTGCAAATTTACATACGTGCATATCTCACAATTGCACTTCTGGCATAGATTGTCGAAATTACATACCCTGTTAATTTAAGTCTAACTCTCCGTTCAATGACACAAATACACTCTTATTTAAATGTATATACACCGTGTATAGACATGTGTATTTGAATAAGGTCATAGTGTTTCTTCTTAATTTGGATGTCACTGGACAGGAAAAATAAGTATTAAATACAAACAATCTACATTTCGTCTGAGCTAACTCACCGTTTATATGCATTGGCAACATGTGACAATGATGTATGGAACTTATTTAAGATCTCATTTACATATAACTTAAGAAGAAAGTGACGCTTCAGCGAGAACTCAGAAACGCTTATAGAGGTTTATGTTAAAATTGGACTGTAAGTATATGTAGAGTATACAATGATTCGAAATATGCTTCCGGTGTAAGGTTATCTTGGTTGTTTTTATAAGCGGTGAGTGCGAATACTGAAGACCCAGAAACTTACAATTTTTTCTCAGTTAATCGATTTCATCATCTTTTTTTAAATAACCAAATTATGTGGAGTATTAAATTTAATTGTAATATATCAATTGTGATAAACGGTAACACTTGCTATCATTATTGTCATTTGGATATATTTTATTTTTCAGCCCAAAACCAGGAACTGCAGAAACAAATGTCCTGTAGAATTTGCCGACAAACCTCATCAGTCATGTTATAGAGTTTTGACATTTGAATCGTACAACGGGAACCAACTCAGTAACTGTTTGTACCTTTTGTAAAATATTCATTCAACGCAGATATCGCATCCACCTGTATCCGCCTTTTTAAAAACGAAGTGATACATAACAAACGTAAAGATGGATTTTTTTCTAGATGAATTTTGCCTTTGGAATATTCCATACAATTTAATCCTATGTTGATTCAGAGTTGTTCATAGTCAGTGGAATATGAGTAGCTAGAAACACAATGGACAACTGTGATACTAAAATTATGTACAGTTTAGTAAGAAGCTATACAATTAAACACATTTACGATGAAATCGTACATATGTACATGAAATCCGGATTACGTATTAAGTAAAATACAGGAAATTAATTGTCAGATGCTTTGCATGTGTGATTGTAGAAAACATTGTATCCCATTGATTTGGATTATTTCGTATTAATTTTTAGTGGATAGAATTAGTACATAAATTATTTGAACATCAGACAGATTCCAATTTCGATTTCTTTGTTCCCGATGGTGTAAATTTGAATTTTATATATTTATATTTCAATATGTGTATTGAGTGTAACATATATAATTAGAGAGCAATTGTTTATTTAAATTATTAATTGGAATTACGAAGTTCTCGTTGATTTTTAATTTACTCGTTAGTTTTGGAACTACAGTGAACTCACCCCAAAACATTCTGAATTGCATCATTGTTGATACATCAATATAGTAATGACTATTTAATTAATTCAGCATATTCTACACTTTGCACTTGTGAAAGGATGTTTGGATTGTTTTGTGTTTGAATTCCCTGTACTATAAGTGTTTCTTTAATTTTCATTTTGTAATTTAGGGAAATAGGTAGTTTCTTGATTTTATCCAACTTCGTGGTTTCGCTTCTTTCTGTTACGGAATCTAATAAATAACAGGTAGTCGTGACAGGAACTAAGTTTTGATATAACGTTCAAAGCTGTCGGTTGTTTTCAGTAAGAGTTTATCTTGCCAATATTTCACTTAAAACGTCTTTCTCCACGTTCTTTACTACATTGTGATACTATATACAACTTTGTCTTCTCAAGTTCAATATGTGTTGTTTATCTGCATTATCTCTTTTACCCTTGTCCTTCTTTTCTTGTAAATGAGTGTTTTTATATTTTAATCATCAGTTTTAACTATTTGATTGGACTTAAAATCGGCAAATGGCCGTTTAAATATAAACGAAAATAAGACAGCTGAGATCACACGATCAAGGATGCAAATTAAACCGTGATAATTGCAAACGGTTTTGTAATTGAATGAACATTTTTGTAATAAAAAAAATCTGTCAATAAATACGATTTTTATTTTTCCTAAGGAAGAGTATCTTTATATGAAAAAATCATAATGTAATGCTGCAAATTTTACCAAATGCCTAAATTTGTACACGCTTTACACTGACCAAAACAATGCTGTTTAATCAAAAACTATTAGACGACTGAATATATATTATATATGTCGATACTCTCTGCATTCGGCAGGTGTGTACCGGATATTGGACCTGACCTTAAAGACACATCAGTACCAGTTTCCATTCCATAGAAAATGCCATGTTTTAGTACACGAAAGGCTATGCATGGCGGCCAGTATTAATGGCTAAGGAAGAACATGGGAAAAAGCCCGGAAAACCACCGGCCTACGAGAAGCTACTGACCAGCTTTCTCACATACCCACATTGGCCGAATCTGAGACTCGAACCTACACAGACAGAGGTGAGATGACAGTGATCTGTAACGGAGAGTGCTTTAGACCACTCGATGTGGTTTTTGTTTTAAAGTTCCTTTTTATATAAAAAAAATTGGAGTTGACCAGAATTGCTATTTATTGTTCAAGGATGCATGATTTTTAATTTTGATTTTACACCTTTTAGTAACCAAGGGATCTAGACTGTAACTACTGCTGTCTGACCTTGAAGGGGCAATTTTCGAGCTCAAATTACGGACGCTGCCAGGGCTGTAAAGAGCCATCACTGGCCCTGGTGTAAGAAATACCCGGGCTTCCCCTAATCCTTGTTTAAAATTAAACAAAAAATGTTTTTTTATTAAATAAAAAAGTGTTGTTCGGGCCGGGCCCTGGGGATTCATTCGTTGTCCACCGCCCTGCTGTTGTCGGACCTTAGGATGTGTGAAAGCGTGTCAAAATATCAATTCCAAAATTTATATAAAAGAAATCAATATATAATACAGGTTAGATAATCTTTAGTTTGTACTCAATGGAGATTCGACCCTAGGTCCGCGGTAAACGTCACTCATGAGATCATATTCCCTCATAATCTAAGCACACATTACCCCCCCAACAATTGATGTTATTCAATTGGTGTTATATGCCCTCGTGTATAACAGACACACTCGCATGACGACCTAGCAATTAATTCTCAATTAGTTCTCATGCTGCTACACCATGAGTCGCTATTCCTATGAAAGATATAAAGGTATATATAATTAATAGTATGATAGTATTATTTGTATTAAAATATTAATTATACCTACTAGTATCAAACAATCTTCTATATAATCCAGGGATAGCACTTTTCTTTCTATCTGGTGTAGCTTTCTCTCTCTCTCATACATACATACATACATAAATACATACATACATACATACATACATACATACATACATACATACATACATACATACATACATACATACATACATACATACATACATACATACATACATACATACAATTGATTATACACTAAAAATGAAAATGATTCTGATTAATTAAACATACGGTCAGAAAATTCACCCACCTGAGTCCCGGTAAATCAGCTTTCCCGAGTCAGCTGATATTTTGTAACATATTACGAAAACAAATCTTAGTAAAATCAAATAACATTCGCGGTACACAAGGGTCAAACTGCTAGTGACGAACGATTCCTCAAATACACTATGATATAAATAAATTTAAGTGTACCATGACCGAATTTTCATCGCACCTGTTTACTCTTATTACAGTCACTGATTTGAAGAATAAATGCCCTGTAAAGGTATTTAAATGGTAATTTGACTCTAGTGCACGCAGAGAAAACAGTTCGGGGCCGTTCACAATGAATCTGTCTGATTGAAATGGTAGAATGCTATATATATATATATATATATATATATATATATATATATATATATATATATATATATATTGGACTGTCTACTTCAGAGACGGGAAGATTGAAGAGTAATATTTACATCATTTTCTCAAAACCTTTGCGATAGACAAATATTTTCTTATAAAAAGCGGTTCATAAATGATTGATATGCGTAAGTGGTCATTTTCCGACATTCTAGCAGGGACGATAATATAATTATCAGGTAAATATTTTTTTCAGATATAATATAGTTTCTATTTAATATATAAAGAAATAATGCGCGCGCACACACACACACACACACACACACACAGACACAGACACAGCTATTTATTGATATCTACATGTGAAAGATTATATTATGTATATTGATGGGTCTATCTTACCATGCAGATTTTATTCTATATTCTATAACACAAGAGACGAAACTGGAACTATTCTTTGACGAGCTTATATGACTATATTTCCTCGCACATATATTTTTGTATCGTCGATGCAGGCATGTTCCTGAAGTTTTAGATAAGTTGCCCATGCGTTCTCGCCCATATTACTGAAAAGTTTAAAACAGTTCTTACATATTCATTAACTATAATCAACTCATAGCTTTCGATTTCGAATTAGCAAAGGAAGAGATGGCACGATCTTGTTGTTTTCTAATTGTCTATACCTTCACAATGTAAAGTTAGGAGAATTACAGGGTCAATACAAAACTGAAATTAACAAGCAACCATAAATCCCACCATGTCCAGCGTTAATTGGTCCATGTTAACCATGTTTATGTTGAGAACCCCTTTGTAAATCCTGAAGTTTTCTAGGACTTCTCCATTGGGGGATAATTAGCTTTCAAGTTTCTAAATTATTTGCTGAGAGTATGGTTCCAAAACATGTATGAAGTAAGGCTTGGTTTGTTTCAATACGAGTCTTTGTCACAAGAAATGTTGAGCCCCAAGAGTAACCAAAGACAAGAGGCGAATTTAACATATATTAAAGTGTTCAAAACAGGTTATAAACACATGATCTCGAAATCGTAGAAGTGTGTGATTCCGCAAGGAGTTTTGGGGTTGAAATCTGATTTATCAATCTCGATCTTAATCAATTTTTTTCCGATTTGTTTATTGTAGTCGTTCAACCAGCCAGACACCGATGTTGATATTCCCTTGCTTATTCGAAGTAATGATTTTGTTGATTCGTTCTTTTTTTTCTCTTATATTTGATAATAAATCAAAACTTTCTAAACTATCATAACTTAATCAGTTTCTACGGTTATCAGATTTCATTGACTTCGTGGCTGCTATAAACCATGAATTTAAAATTAAAAAATGAACAATGATTATTCTATGCAAACATCATGGTTTCTGTACTATTCCTCAAATACAATCAGTCACATAAACGTCTTCCTTTGCAAAAAACATGCAAACTGGGCGCACACACACACACACACACACACACACAATTTCATCTTCCGGTGAATTTCAGAGATCATGTTAACATGTATGTTGCATTAACTTTCAGAAATTCCTTAAAACATCATTTGATACTTTTAACAGAAATGTACGAAAGGAACAAAGTTAACCTAATAAGTTAAGCTGCTGGAAACGGAAAAGCAGACTGTGTTTCAAATTATGTACGTCGCAAGTATTTCAATGTATCAATGTCATCAGATATGAAAATAATAATGTTATGTTAGTGCGTCTTTATATGTTAAGAAAATTTAAGAAATGCATTAAAACATACGTTATTTTTTTTTATTCCATCAAACATTTCACTTATAATCTGCCGCTTGATTTTATCCATCAATTAATATTTAAGGTGAAACATCAGGACCCACATCTATCATATTGATTTGTCCAAAAGAAAAATTAGAAAAGAAGAAAATAATTTTCTAAGTTAATCAGGGAGCAATATGGAAAGATAATTAAATGTTTTGGTGTAGGGAGAGAAATCGTAGCTACTTATTTTCTCAGAACATTCAGGTCTATCAATTTCTTTCCATAATGGTTTACAGCAGAGAACATTTTGAATCGAAACCACTAAATAATATAATAACAAGAAAACTACGTTAATAAATATTTGCTAAAACAAGTCCAGACTGCAGCAGATAAAGACGAACTGTACAGAAGGAACAAAAGCGTGCCTTTCATTAGTTGCCGATTTAATAGCCGGTGCATACAATAAATCGATCTAACACTGTTGTTTCTTGATTTGTTTGATTATACAGACAACCACGGTTGGTTTGCTTTACTAATCTAAAACCTTACAAAACTATGAAAATGTTAGGTCACTCGGCAATCATGATACATTTTGATTCACACATTGGACAAGTAATAGTTCATTGTTAAATTTGATCTTACCAAACTTGACTCTACTATGTACCGGCGGACTTCGAATATGTGACACATATAACTAAGAGGCTTAGAACAATGTATTACGACTGGTGCATCAAGAGTTTAATTTTGCGTAACTTCATGAAAAGTAAATGGGAACAACTGCTCATACTTTATTTTTCCAGATGGCGTTATGCGTATAATGATGTTCGACAAGATTCACATGTGTCTTTAGGTTTGCAAAAAGTTTTATCTCGTACAATCTCGCAGGCCTCGGGTTTTATAAAATGCAAAGAAAAATTGAATTTGAAAGGATTTACTCGGGATTCCGTTTCTAGAAGTCAAGCGTAAGATGTGTGTCGTGTTGTTATGCAATAGTCAGAGCAATGTTTCACCCTCAAATCGTTGTTTAGGTGTTTTGGTGTCCATATTTATTGTAATGAGAAAGAGATTTATTCTGAAAACTCGGATGGACCAACGTCACTCTTTGAATCTTTCCTGGTGCGGCATTTATTGGCCCACTTTTCGAGACGGTTCTCTAAGCTCCAAGCACCCAGTGAAGCAGGCAGGTCATGGCGGGCAGCACCTTACGGACTGAGGGCTACCCAGCTTATGGCGGGCTGTAGCTGTCCAGTGAGAGCTGGTGATCTCCCCCACCGTCAGAAGTATCTTCTGGAGCCAAACTCTACACAAATCGAACTTTGGCTTAGTTCCGGTAAACTGCTACTTCTCGTGTTGTGCCGACGCCGTACGACGACGCTGGAGAGTTCTCTCCGGTGGAGCTACGAAGCCTGTGCAGGTTGGTATGGAGAAGCAGCTGTTGTCCATGCAGCAGATCCTCCTTCTCCACGCAGCTGGTGTACCCAAGGGAACGACGAATGCCCATTCAGCTAGGCACCAATCTATATAGTGTAATATATATTATATATAAGAATGTTTATTTTTCGATAGATAACTCAGAAATGTGCAATACAATTGCATAATTTAACTAAAGTTTAGTGTACGTGGCCATGGCTGAATTTAGTGATGATTCAAACAAATTTATGGCAAATTTGTCGTGCTCATATTCGTTGTGAGGAATGTGAACTCTAGAACGTAAGGAATCTTAATACAATTCTGCTCGCTGAGATTAAACAGTACCACTTTAAGCCGGAACGAAGCAAATGAGTGGACGAGGTCCCTAAGGAGTACATAGGGCATAAATAGGCGGAGTAGTGCTTGGGATATACCTTCTGGTAATTATTATTTTCATTATGGCAATTATTATTATTATTATTTTTATTTGCATTTTCATTAGCATTATTTTTGCAAGTTTCATTATTTTTATTATTATTATTATTAATATTATTGTTATTACTATTATTATTACTATTATTCTTATTCTTATTATCATTTCGTTAGTGTTATTTCAATTGCACAATAAAAAGAGAAGGTCAAACGGGGATGTCTTAACAGTAGATTGTCAAGTTGATGTCATTCATCAGTAAATAGCGGTGTTACAAGTTAATAAATTAACCCCTAGCGTAGCGTTTACGGGGCAGGAGGTAGTAGAATACTTCCATGTTCTGTAGCCTCTAATGGAAATCGCCTGGAAGTTTATGTATTAAGATGCATTCAGAAACAGCCTCCAAAAGGTGTTTCCTACTCGCATTTCATGCAAAAACATCACATTCCTCCAGACGATAATGTGTTACGCACTTAATACTGAGACTGAGAGGTATATAAATAAATACTTTATTAATTTGATGACAAATTGTTTCTTTTAAACAGTGATGAAATGCAGACCACCTATGTTCGTTGGGTTTGATTATTTACTACCTTCCACAGACAGTAAAAGTGAGGAATGTTATTAAAAAGAAAAGGTACTCATAGATCTGGTGTATCCAAATATTCAGCAAGCATATATTTTCTCTGTGGGTCTTGCTGTATACTACTAGTGGTAAAGGAAGTACACATATTTATGGCGACACAAGTCTTGAGAATAACAATAGTAATAATAATAATGATAATAATAATAATAATAATAATAATAATAATAATAATAATAATAATAATAATACGTTGCTGATTATTATGTTAATGTGCTACAAAATGAAGCACACAAGTCTAACCATACATCAAATATACATATATTTCATACTTTAAATTGCAATAACACCTCATAAATTGTACCCACAAGTTTGCTCTCTAACACTATAATGAATGACGGAGTGTATTTACCATGTAAATTGGAGTACCTGTGGAAATTGCAACAATAAATAAATAGTCAAGAAGCGTCGATGCTGTAAAGAGATTATGATTTTGAATAAGACTGAGGAGGTCAAGATGGATGTCATCATTGAACATGCAATACTTCATACAGTTTGCTTGTATGAATATGTCCTGGAAGGAACATATTGTGTCTACATGCAGCAATATGGAAATTGAGAGGAAATCCTGTCAGAGGAAGAACACTTGTAGGTAATATATTATTACAGTAGTTATGACGAAACTATCAGGCTCAATTTTAGGTCACGTGATTGCTTTATATGCTTGTGAAAATTATGCTTAAAATTCATTTTCATTAAATCCTTCCATTATTAATAAAATGTATTATTACTATCACTTTACTCGGGTGTGGAATTTTTTACCCAAACCTTTCATTTTTATAAGAATAGATCGTGAGAAATCATTTATCCAATATCTTGGAAATTCTCCTGCATTTTTAAAATCCTCTATGATTTCTTTTCTTGAACAAATTATATACTATGACATTAAACCACATTGCTGTATCAAATTCTATACAATGACATTAAAACATGCTGCTGTCTGTTTATGTTCACATTTGATTCATTTAGCGTCCTAACACTGGTTGTAGTAAAATCTAATTTTATTCTAAAGGCATTGACTCTGAAAACATGAAATAACAGAAAACCGGGATATATAAAATTACATAATTTTATTCAATTTTAATCATATGCTGTATATTCTATTTTCAGTCATAGATACATGGCAGCATAGAGGTGGCAATAACTGTCTATCAACTGACTACGGCTTCTTGACCACTTCCTCCAACACTTCCATCAGTTCTTCAACATAGTCTGGAAAAAGAATTGTTCCCCCCAATAATTCAATCAACTGAAAAATGCTATTCCCTGCCAATATTCATACTGACAATTTACCAAAAATTTTTTTTTTGTTACATTGAAAGTAAGATATAATCAAATAATGAATGAATTACTATAATAATAATAATAATAATAATAATAATAATAATAATAATAATAATAATAATAATAATAATAATAATAATGATGATGATAATGGTAACAACAAAAACTTTTGTTGCGATATTACGATTTCAAATATGTTCTATAAAACGTGTCTGTGTTAGATTTGTTCTGATCGCAATTTTTTACGTTTGAGTTACTTTTTTTCGTTAGTTTCTTTCGTTTGTGTGTGTACGAACAGGGGAGGCAGGGAGGAGGTCGTTGACTATACATAGTGATATGTTCACTCCAACTTTAGTACAACTTCAAATAACTTTATCTTACTATATGTGCTTGTATATGAGTTTTATCAAATGGTATCTTTCAGTGTATTAAAACCTGCAATATATACATACCCTCGGCTACATTTCACAGATCATCAATGTGTGTGACTCTCATATTCTCTCTGATCTATTTCTGTTCTGATCATACATTGTCTGTAATAATAGTGTCCACCTCCACACTGTGGTTCTGCAGTTTTTTGATGACTCTAGAAAGTCACTCTTTCTCAATGTCATAACTACTCGTCACTTAATTGATCTGAGGATAAGAGAAATTAAACGTGTTGCGAAAATTAAAAAATGTGACATCATAAAAAGCTAAAATAGCTGTAAAAAGCTTAAATAAGTTTACGAACAATTTAAAAATGGACTTATGCATAAGTAACAATGAAAAGGTAAGCTCAGTTTGCTGCACGAGTATCATGTATGAAGGCTGACAAGTACATGAAATTCTGCAATGATCCTTCTCTTTACTTGTTGGACATTTACTTCGCTCCCGTGTAGTAGGTGCAATTTTAGATGTGATTTTTGATCATGGTAGTTACTACACGTGTCAAGGTTTCTCATGAATATGTGTATTATTTAAAGTGTATTATTGCTAAATAATAACAAGGTGACAATTGTTTGGTCTACCGAGTCAAACGCTAACACAAAAGTACTGAGCTTAGTTAAGACAATATTATATGTTTCGTTTAATTGTTTGTGTTATTGTTAAGTATCCTATCAGTCTGACATTGAACAGTACTACTACATAACAACGGTTCCTTTGGCCTAATGGTTAGAGCGTCTGCCGCGAAAGCGGGAGGTCGTTGGTTAGAGTTCCGGCCGAGTCTTACGCAGAGGCGTAGCTCGGGGGGGGGGGGGGGCAGGGGGTACATATGTCCCCGGGCGCCTTGTACAGGGGCGCCAAAATGAGGCTTACAACGTTACATTATAATAAGAAAACAAGGGTAATAAATTCACAAGATCGCTGGGGCGACAATTTTATAGTTCGTCCCCGGGCGCAAAATATCATCGCTACGCCTCTGGTCTTACCAAAGACTTAAAAAAATTGTACCAATAACTGATGCCCCAGTGCTAGACATCACTATAAACTGACTCACTGCAGACATCGTAGCCATATGACTGAAATATTGTTAAAGCTACGATAAAAATCCTATTCAAACAAAGAAAACTACTACATGATGGTGCATCTATTCCTTGTAATATGAGTGTGAATAATATGTTTAATACATATGCAGTAGGTATGATAGTCACACACGAAGCCTTTTGCATCTCTGACTAATAATTGACAATTGCACCATGCTTACTTTTACAACTAAGGGTTGATCATAAAGTTTGACATATTACCAATACATTGTAATTTTTCTGCAATATTTTGTTTTTATCATAACTTAATAATTGAAGCATATGCTGATACAATTTGTGTGGCCTTAAGAATCGAAGTAAACTATGAAGCTAAACCAAGGATGCAAACAGGGAATGAATGAAAATTTCACTATGACCTCAAAATCCGCGACAGGATATGTCACACGAGCTAGTGGTTAGAGCGTCCGCCGCGGAAGTGGGAGATCGTGGGTTCGATCCCCGGCCGAGTCATACGAAAGACTTACAAAAATGGTACAAACAGCTGCCTGGTTTGACGCTCAGCATTAAGAGATTAGTTTTAGGACTGGTCAGCCTGGTGTCAGGATAATGTGACTGGGTAGGACATCATGCTACATTGCTGCGGTATCTTGCCCCAGTGCTAATCATCACTATAAACTGCCTCACTGCAGATATCGTAGCGATATGACTGAAAAACCTTTAAACCTACGTGAAAAATCCTAATCAAACAAGCAGACAAACACACCATATACTGTCTTCACTTCTCTCTAGCGTAATATCTTGCAAGTGTTGGTTCTCAATAATCTCATTTAGTATCAAAGAAAAGATAATAGAAAAGGTACGTAACATCCAAATATTTGTTGCACCCATGACACTCTTTTCCTTCTGCTATTTCAGTGTTTAAAGGCACACGACCAAACTGTATGGTTTGTTTTTGTCCTGAGATAGTTTTATATTCATCAAGCCACCACACACGTCAACGCCGATATGATTGGATCAAAGGGTAAAACTTAAACATCCATGCATAAGATAACCGTTTCACGATGTAAACTATTTGTACCTTGACATAAAATAGGTAATAACATGATCGCATCATATTAGGAATTATTTGAATATTTTAAATCAATGAGAGTATACATTAAAGTATAACCTTTTGAGCCAATCACATTTCGGCGTTGACGTGTGTGCCGCATAGTTTGGTAACGCTTCAGAATGTACGGGTACCGAAAAGGCCCAGGTTGAAAAGGACCTGTCCAGAAAGGCCAGTAACGGATTAGAAAGGACCTGTACGGAAAAGGCCCGGGTCAGAAAGGACCTGGAAAGAAAAGGCCTTTTACAAGATTGAGTAATAATAATAATAATAATAATAATAATAATAATAATAATAATAATAATAATAATAATGAGACAGCTTTTATACGATACCCATAGCTATTCGCGTCTAGGTTAATGACATTTATAGCTATATTGCGTACACTCTCAAAACTGAAGCACTGGTTAGTGATGATAAATACCTAGACAAAAATAAAGTACAAATTGCAAACAGCAGACCTTTGCGAATTACGCAGATTGTATTGCCGATATTACGAAAGAATAATGGATCCCCGTGTACTTTTCACACTTTCTTTAGCTGTTTCTGTCTTTGATTTGCTTAATATATTAACAAACGTTTGATAATCGCATGCATCCAGTCTTAGCAGCGCTTGATGTGCCATACGCCTTTAATAGGTTTATAAAAAAATATATCGATTACTGAGACACTCCTTAATACCCCTCCCCCGACGATTATCTGCAAACATCCTATATGTACATTCGCACGCTCATCAACAAATTCTAAGATACTGCATGTAAAACCTATATAAAAGTGACAAAGTCTTTACTGGTGATCACTGATGCTGGTGCTTATGGATTTATATGTATGCTAACTTTATTACAATCTATTTATTTTCATTTTAGCATTGAGTTTATTAAATTACCTGTAGTGTACAATTTTTATCAGCGACACACAATAAGGTTTATTTTACTTATTCTTTCAACTTGTTTAAATCTAATCTGTTTTTTTTTATAAAAGTCTATCATTTTATTAAGACTATGAAAAAAGATAATCAATTAGTAAAATTACGTATGTTCACTTGATACATTGTGCTCGGGAAGTTAAGTCATGCCATCAAGCGATTGCTTGTGACGTGTGTGAGTTTTGGCAACATCGCAAGTACAGCACTGGTATGTACACTTTTAAATATATTCCTAGTTTCATGTTAATAAGACTATGCTTAAGCTGTAAGGTAATATACAATATTGCCACCAATATCAAATATATTTGATAACATATATGCGTGTTACACTGAGAATTGGTTACAGTACGGCATATTATTTGAAACAATCGTAATGCTTAAAACTCACGCTTATGCACCAAGTTTAAATTTATATTTAAAATTGAACGCGATGATGTATCTGCGTAGTACTGATGTGTCAACAGTTTTCTTCTTGTATCAATGAATATTATTGCAGGTTGAAATTCAGTATACATTCTAAGAAATGTCATTATCCAAGAATTTTATCATATCAGAGGACTTTAATTTTTCCAGCGAACTTAATCAATTAAATAAAATAATAATAATGATAATGATAATAATCAGAACTTGCTATAGAGTCTAATCTTTAGAACCTCTAAGCGATTTAACACATTTATAATGATATGACTATAAAAAAACACCCCAAAACCGCACCATGAAATTAGAAAATGGGGAAAATATTTATGGCAGGAAACATTAATAGGTCTGTTAGTTTTTTCTTGCAGTCAAAAAAGGTGAGTGTTAAGAGCACCCTTGAATGGGATCACTGTGTCTTTCTGTCTAATTTTAATGGGCAATTCATGCCACGTTGCTGGGACCTGGTATGCAAAAGATCGTTGTCCATATGACTTCATTTTGATGGTGAGAATAATGAGTATACGATAGTTAGAAGAGGAGCGTAAGTGTCTTGCTGGAGTGTACACATGGGTGAGACCAGATAGGCATGTTGGACTGTAGTCCGTCAGTGAAACGTAGCGCAGAGAACAAAATATGTGTTTCATTCTGGATCAAATAGATAGACAGTGAAGGGTACAGAGCAGCGGTGAGTTGTGGTCTGATCGCGACATTCTAAGGATGATCCGAGCTACTGTGTTTTGAAAGTTTTGGAATTTCTGGAGTAGATAATGCCACGAAGCAGGCAGGACTGAGTGATAGTAGTCCAGTCTTGTAAGTACTAATGCCGACAAGTGTGTTAGTGTCATTGACTGAAAGATCTTTCCGAATAGAGCTCATTCGTCTCAGCTCAAGATACGCGGTCTTACACATGTTCATGACATGCTGTTGCAGGTTGAGAATACTGTCCAGAGTAACACCTAGGTTTCGTACTGACTGTATGAATTTAATGTTAGTGTTGCTGATATGTCTTATATAGGATGTGAATGAGAAAGTGTTTGTGTTGTGATAAAAATGGCCTCAGTCTTATCATCATTAATCTGCTACTTATTACATGTCATCCATGATTTCACATCATAAATGCAACTATCTACTCCATGGTTGGTAGCATCAACTTCAGTTGGGTGGCTAGATTTGTATATTTGGATGTCATCAGAGTACAATTGGTGATACACTGGATCATGATCTATGACATTTGAGAGCGGCTGAGTGTACATAATGAAGGGAACAGGTCCGGGAACAGGTCCAAGAACAGACCCCTTTGGAACACCACAACATAGATCAACATGGCCGGAGTGTATTCCATTTTCAGATACAATTTGTGTCCTGTTGACTAAGTAGGACTTGAAGCACAGTTAGGCTGTATTGTGAATGCTAAATACATGCTAGAGACGATGAAGTAATATACCCTGTTCTAGTGTGTCAAATGCTGCATACAAATCAAGGAGAGTGAAAACTTTAATCTTTCCGCTATCCAAAGTAGAGAGAATGTCATTAACTACTTTCATAAGAGTAGTTTAGTTACTGTGGCAAGGGCGATATGCAGACTGTACATTGCTTAAAAGACTGTTTTAATTCAGATGAGATACAAGTTGGATTAGACCAACGTTTTCTAAGATTCTTGATATAAACGGGAGATTAGAAACTAAGCGTAGTTTCTTTAACACGCTATGCTCGAGTGTTGGCTTCTTCAGCAGTGGCTTTATAATGGCAGTTTTGAAACATGATCGGTATTACCCAGATGTGTGAGAGAGAGAGAGAGAGAGAGAGAGAGAGAGAGAGAGAGAGAGAGAGAGAGAGAGAGAGAGGTGGGTGTATTAATAACATCAGTTAGTGAAGGCTATATTCAATCTAAGTACTCAAGCAGCAGTGATGTTGGAATTGGATCAAGTTCACATGACGTTCGTGCACTCTTCATCACGATTGTCCGTACCAGATCCATAGAGACAGGTTAAACGCTGCTAACGGTTGTCGCTGATATTCTGTATCATACCCGTATGGTGACGATGAGTGAATTGAAATTGTGTTGTCAAGTTTATCTCTAATAATGTGTATCTGGTTACGAAACAAATCTGCAAACATCTCAGGAAGGTCTACTGGAGAGAATGTAGTTGGAAGTGGTGTACATTTGTTCCTTGACATCAGCTTGTTAGTAATCTCGATGAGACCTTTGCAGTTGAAACTTTCCGTGATCTTAATCCTGTTGTAGGATGATTTGGCTAAGTGGGCTATGTTTGTGACGTTCTTTTTAAGGCTTCATAGATTTGTTTATGAAGAGTGAGTCTGGTGGAAAGCCAAAGCCGTTTAACGACGATCTCTGTTAACAGTCAGAAGCTGATCGCTAACGCTGCTGTGCCACGGATAACACTTTTGAATTGATACTCTGCACTTGGTGGCTGGGACATGTTTTTCAAGCAATGAACACATACAGCTATCTAGTTGTTATGCTGTAGGAGGTAAGCTAGTTGTTAGCTTTGCTTGGATTTCATGCATTACGCTGGTTCTTTATATCATATGGACGTTTCTCTTAGTAGCAAATATAGCTGGAGGAATAGGGACTGCTAAATCCAGATGGCATATAATGCAGAGGTGATTTGATGCAAGTTCATGCAATGATCTGAGGAAAATAGAATTCAGCACAAACTGACACAAGATAATATAAATTAAAGTGCCAGATACTAAAGCACAGCTGGTAAAAGTCTGAGTCACAAGACAATATATTTCTCTGTTTTACATTAGCTTACAATCAGCATTTTCTAAAAACAATTATTAGCTAATGAAAAATAACTGTCTCGAATGATCTATAGAGCCTTTCTAATTTAAAGCACAATACTCTGTAAAACTTACTTTGGAATCCAGAAAACCCTGACCCAGTAATATGCACTGCTGCACGCAATCAAAGAATGTAAACAGAAAACTAAAAGTTTATAATAGTTATAATATTACAACAAGGATACATTTTAGGGTATTTCAATGAATAAGAACCTATTATCTTTCGTAAACTATATTTTCATTTTGGCATCAATGTGCAGGCATAGTAAGGAAAATAAAACATATTTTATATAGATATTGATATGTATATCTTTCTTTAAACGCACTGCCAATGTTAATAATAAAAACAGCAATGATACAATGTATGTACGTTATACCCTAACATTGGATGTATCCTATTAGATAACTGGGGGAGAAAAAAGTGTAGATTTTAACAGTACTGTACAATTTGTTTCACAAAGGTGTAGAATACAGAGCTTGAATCAGTGTCCTCAGTTTGACTCTATCACACCAAGTTTGTCAAAGAAATGATGTTGAATTTTCAGGTCGCTAATATATCCGAAAAATAGTAATTAATATAGAATAACAAAACATTTGTTCTCACAGGTTTTGCAAACTACTGCAGTGCGACACTGAATGGTCGAGTGGTCTAAAGTACTCACCGTTACGGATCACTGCCATATCACCTCTGTATGCGTGAGTTTGAATCTCGGATTAGGTCAATGTTTTGTGATGCAAGAAAGCTTGCTAGTAGCTTCTCGTCGGTCGGTGGCTCTTTCTAAAGTTTTCCAGGGTTCTTCTAACCATTAATAGTACCGCCATGTATAGACTATCTTGTCACAGGCACTTCATTCCGGGGAAACAAATGTGTACACTCACCACTTAACGGTAGTACTGGGAGGTAATCCAGATCCATAGTGAAAATACCAAGCCACAATAAATATTTAAATTAATCTGGAAGAAAAATCAATCTAACAACTACACTAAAATCGGATTTATTGACAAACTGTAATATCAAAAGCCACCTGGAGGGATAAAACCAAAACTGGAGGGATAAAACTTCCGTATCGCATCAATTAACAGAAACGGAATAGACAATGACAAAATTACACAATTACACTCAAACACTACGACATTCTAATACAATAAACACACAACCAACTCAAACAAAAAATGAAAAGCAGACTGGAGGAAAACATAAATGTCGCACTAGTCACCAACGAGTATAGGGACACTGACATTAAAGCGGGACTGGCCACAATCATTATGACTGAAAGTAGGACAAACTGGAACAGATTAATGATGATGTTAATTTAATAGTGAGGGTGCAGCACATAATATTAGATAAACTACACATCATAAACATATACTGTCCGGTAACTAGATACAAGAAACACGAATTCATAGAAAACTTAAGTAAACACATAAACAACTACACATCGCAACATCTAGTTTAAGGAGGGGACTTTAACTGGGTGGGAGAGGACATTGCTAATTTCATAGAATAGAGAAACTTGCAACAGACGAGGAAATTATTGGTAAACTACTAAGAGACCATAAATTAACATTCATATATAGACGACTAAACATACTTAAAACAGAATACACCCACGAATATAGGAATAAAGGGGCAAGTAGATTAGATAAGTTCTACGTAACAAATTTTGCTACTAACATATACAAAAAAGCCGAAATTCTAGATTAAACAATTTCGGGCCATAAACTGATAACAATGGAAATGATTACAAACAATAGGAATAAATGGGGAAAGGGGATATGGAAATTAAATAACTCAATCCTAATGAATGAACACCTGATTACAGAAATAAAAGAAGAATTTGAAAAAAATTAAAAAGGAAAATGAAAACTATTTATTGAACATAATATCAGATTGGGATATATTTGGAAAGAAAATAAAAAGCTTAGTAATATATCATTCAACAAAAATTTTAAAAAATCCAAATAATGGAAACAGGAATTAAAAATAATAATAAAAGGTAGTTTAAAGAGGAAAGGAATAACTATTTAAAAGAATTAGATAAATTTGATGAGGATAGGAAGAGAAATGAAATACAAGCAGGAACATTTAGCCACATTTACAAATAAGCTTTTTTTTAAAACGGGAAGAATTAAGGAAAGCGGGAGGAACACTAGACAAATTAACAGTGCGAAATGATATCGTCGGAATACAGAAACATGTATTACGATTTCTCTTCAGTGGAAGAGGTACAAGCCACAATAAAGGAACTTGGAAAAGGAAAATTCCCAGGGAGAGATGGCCTCACTGCAGAATCCTAAAAAATAAATTCCAAGGTGAGGTGGCACCTATTCTTGAAAACATTTACAAGAACATACTTTTCAAAAATGACTTAATGACTGATTCGATTAGGGAGAGACTGATCACTGTCATCTACAAATGGAAAGGTAACAGAACCGACCTAAACAGCTGGAGGCACATCTCTCTCCTGAAAACAAATTACAAAATACTAAGTAGGATTTTAGCAAATAGATTAAAACAGGGAATAGACACAATGGTGAACATACATCAAACATGCGTGTGTGGCGTGGTGGTAGGAATATACAAAATAACATTCTAAATATTAGGATAATTATCGACTTCATAAACGGGACAGGAGTGAAAAATGTGCTATAGTACTTTTCGACCCAGAAAAAGCCTTTGACAGATTAGAAGATAATTATACGCAAAAACTACTGGAAAAATTTGGCTCTGGAATAAATTTCTTAAAATGTACCAAATTACTGTACAGCAAAATAACTGCAAGTGTACAAGTTAATGGAGCGACCACGGGAAAATTTTAAATGCAAAGATCGGTGCGGCAAGGCTGTCCACTATCGATGCTATTATACGTAATAGCTATAGAAATCCCGAGTATACAAATTAAGAACAACAACAACATAGAAGGTATATAAATCTCAAACTTGAAGAATGAATTTAACTTGCTACATCGCGTTGATGATTGTACGAACTTCTTCAGAGGCTCCAGTTCCTTTAAACACTTGAAGAAGAGATATGGATCTTTTGGGAAAGCATCGGGGTACAAAAATCATGATAGGACAGAAATGTTAAAAATAGGAAACTGGAGTGGGAATCACCAAGTACCATACTAAGACACATGCGACGGGACAAAGGAATATAGACTAAAACCGATAATGGAAATCTTTTCTAGTCGACAAAACTTTAACAAAAATCTAATCAGAGAAATTACGGACTACATTACAAAACAATGTTAGCTTGTGAACAAATAATTACGATTAAGAAATAGCACAAAACTTTTCTTACTTCAAAATTTTTACTTACAATAGCAAAAACATAGAGAATTAGAGATACAGGGACAGTAATTGTGGAAGAGTTTGGAAAGGGCCCAATTAAGGAACTCAGAAGATTTAGAACAATATTATATCTAGAATAAAAGTTTAACTTCGGATATCTCCTATCCACAACACTTACTCTGTGCAGCTCCCGCACTGCACAGAAAACCCGAATAATGGTTATCAAAAACCCTTTAGAAAATACCTTACTTTTAAATGAGTCAATAAATACAGACGACCCAACTCGACTCGGGTGAAGTACAATATACATTTTTAAAAGTAAAACTCATTATACTTGTTGAAGTATTGATCAGTATGCATGTTTTACCATGTGGAATTATGTACGTGCAGTTACAGGTAAATATGAGTTTCATAATACGATGTTCCATGCAATATACTCGACACGATATCGCGAAAAGAAAAACGATAATGCGATCAATACACATTATATAGGAATACAAATGCATGCGCTCTCTCTCTCTCTCTTTCTCTCTCTCTCTCTCTCTCTCTCTCTCTCTCTCTCTCTCTCTATATATATATATATATATATATATATATATATATATATATATATATATATATATATATATATATATACATTGTGTATTTTGGGATTATGAAACGAGACCTGTTAGTTTTTTGCTTTTGGTGATGCTATGAAATTAGACCGTCGATACCATTCGAATAACTGAATGCTTTTCATCAATACATAGTTGTACAAAAAACTAAAACAACCGAATACGATGAAATGACAGAAATAAGCGCACGAAGCAGAAGAAGAAAAAGAAAAAGAACACTACTACTTAGTAGTACTGACATTATCCACTCGCTTACGGTAAAACCTGTCATGTACCATATAACACAGTGTAACGAAAATCAGTATACATGTAACGAACTTGTAAATCACGTAACGAAGAGTGTTATATTCAAATGACGAATGATATATTCCACAATTTGATCAGGCAACGTACTATCAATGATGAGTAATTACTTATGAACGTATTATTATTACCGTGAGGCTGATTGTACACAGGTACATACATAGGCAAAGGACCTTCTAGATTCTTGATTTGGTGAGTTACACATTTACTTAGTAATGCATAAAGATAATGTGTTTTGCTTGATTGTTAATGAAATATTGCTCTCATTTACATTATATTGTCATATATGCAGAACTCGTTAATATGTACGACATGCTTTCGATTTTTAAATATATTTTTTAATTTAAGTGCTTAATAGATATATGTACTTATATCGATTGATCAACTGGATGTATTAAATGGCGGACGAAATCGTTCTGATAAATGGAATTTGTTTTTTCTTTTCTGTTGTTATTTTCGTCCTGTCCTGGACCGTCATTTTGTGCTTTTGTAATCTTATAGTTTTCTCTGTTGTTATTTTCGTCCCGTCCTGGACCGTCGTTTTGTGCTTTTGTCATCCTATAGTTTCTTCTGTTGTTATTTTCGTCCAGTCCTGGACCGTCGTTTTGTGCTTTTGTCATCTTATAGTTTCTTCTGTTATTTCGTCCCGTCCGGGACCGTCGTTTTGTGCTTTTGGCATCTTATAGTTTCTTCTGTTGTTATCTTCGTCCTGTCATAGACCGTCGTTTTGTGCCTTTGTAATCCTAGAGTTTTTTCTGTTGTTATTTTCGTCCCGTCCTGGACCGTCATGTTGTGCTTTTGTAATCTTATAGTATTTTTCTGTTGTTATTTTCGTCCCGTAATGGACTGTCATTTTGTGCTTTTGTAATCTTATAGTTTTCTACACACACACACACACACACACACACACACACACACACATATATATATATATATATATATATATATATATATATATATATATATATATATATATATATATATATATATATATATATATATATATATATATATCAGTCGTTTATGAGACATTGCTGGAATACTAAAGTGTCAGTTTTTCAATTAAAGCATCTGTTATCAGCACAGAGAAAGTTTTACAAAAAGCGACAGGCAAAAAATACAACAGCACAGAAAGTTTTACAAAAACCGACAGGCAAAAAACACAGCAGCACATAGAAAGTTTTACAAAAACCGACAGGTAAAAACACGGCAACACAGAAAGTTTAACAAAAACCGACAGGCAAAAAACACAGCAGCACGAGAAGGTTTTACAAAAATCGACAGGCAAAAAACACAGCAGCACATAGAAAGTTTTACAAAAACCGACAGGTCGAAAACACAGCAGCACAGAAAGTATTACAGAAACCGACAAGCAAAAAAAAAAAACAGCAGCACAGAGAATGTTTTACAAAAAGAGACAGGCAAATAACACAGCAGCACAGAGAACGTTTTAAAAAACCGACAATGAAAAAACAGCATCACAGAGAAAGTTTTACAAAAACCGACAGGCAAAAACCACAGAAGCACAGTGAAGTTTTACAAAACCCGACAGGCAAAAAAACAACAGCACAGAATGTTTTACAAAAACCGACATTCAAAAACCACAGCAGCACAGAGAAAAATTTACAAAAGCCGACAGGCCAAAAACTCAGCAGCACAAAGTTTTACAAAAACCGACACAGAAAGTCTTACAAAATCCGACAGGCAGAAAACACAGCAGCATTCAGAAAGTTTTACAAAAACTGACAGGCAAAAAATACAGCAGCACAGAAAAAGTTTTACAAAAACCGACAGGCAAAAAAAACAGCAGCACAGAGAATGTTTTACAAAAAAACGAAAGGCAAAAATCACAGCAGCACTGAGAAAGTTTTACAAAACCGACAGGAAACAAAAAACAGCAGCACAGAGAAAGTTTTACAAAAAGCGACAGGCAAAAAACACAGCAGCATATAGAAAGTTTTACAAAATCCGACAGGTAAAAAACACGGCAGCACAGATAAAGTTTTACAAAAACCGACAGGCAAAAAACACAGCAGGACATAGAAAGATTTACAAAAACCGACAGGCAAAAAACATAGCAGCACAGAGAAAGTTTTACAAAAACCGACAAGCAAAATAAGATAGCAGCACAGATAAAGTTTTACAAAAACCGACAGGCAAAAAACACAGCAGCACAGAGAAAGTTTTACAAAAACCAACAGGAAAAAAGTACAGCAGCACAGAAAGTTTTACAAAAACCGACAGGCAAAAAACACAGCAGCACATAGAAAGTTTTACAAAAGCCAACAGGCAAAAACACACCACAGAAAGTGGTGCCACAGTTGCCACAGGCCACAACTGCACCTTTTTCATGTGAAGTACAGTTAGTTTAGTATGCCAGTTTCGATCTTTGTAATGGTCACATGATAAAGCGGGAAGTATGTTTTTTTATTTGCCCTAACTGGCACATACTTTAGTCAAATTATATAACTACTTGCAGTTTTGCGACTACTTACACATCAATCATTTCAAGGTTACAATCTGTTCCACGCAAATAATTATGTTAAATTGTTGCCTGGATCGTTCGTAATGCTAAAAAAATATCATCGACTTTATCAGTCAAAAAATATGTTTTCCTACTATTTGGGGACCAGAAATTATTTTCACATTATTCCCAGTTACTCCTGGAAAAATAAATGTTCCTTTCCTAAGCCCTTCTTTTTCACGGCATTACAAAAAATTCATTTTTAATGCTTTTCTTCACAAGGACAAAGCGAATCCTAAATGAAGAACTACTCGATAAGGACACCGTTCATTCCATAATCCTTTTTCTTTTTCAACAGTAAAACATGTGCTTATCTATATTCTGTGCTCATGCTATACAGAAACAAACAGTATTAACACGTGGATGATAGATATGGTTTCAATGTGTCAATTACTCGCTATTTAAACGCTGCATATTATAGACTTCCTGGTTCTATTTTTACTTCTGGTTAAAATCTATAGTCACTATAACTTCTTGGTATAGATTTATCCAATCAATATTTAGCATTAACATATGAAATGGTAATCTACGATCAGAATAAGGCAGTCTGCTGAATACGTTAAACAAGTTCCTTGTGATACATTGCAGATACGTGATGTGTTTGCGTTACTACACTCTAGAGCGACAGCAGTTGACTCCGCATCTCAGTATGGCTATGATCACATAGGAATTCAAAGTGCATGCCAGTGTTCATGTAAGTTAATTTACTCCGTCTTGCTCTAAAATATAATAATAATAATAATAATAATAATAATAATAATAATAATAATAATAATAATAATAATAATAATAATAGTACTTTATTGAGTATTTTAGACCACAAACCCATATTACAAAATACAATGCTAGTAAATATAATGTGCGCCATGGGTAAAGAACTTAAATGTAATACTTATATAGTATTAAAACAGTGTCTTCAGAACTGAATGTTTAAGGTTTTACACTTTCAATGTCCTTAAAAAGTTAATGTGCGAATTGTTGATCGCTATGTTCTTTTAGAATGAGTGACCCGGTACTAAAGTGGAATAAGAGAAGAGGACGTCGGGTCTAAAGAGTTCAAAATAACATTGTAGCATGATTTGTTTGCTTGTTTCTGATCACAAACACAAATAGCAAACATAGGATGAAGGAGACCCCTAGCCAGGGTCAACTAAATGAATTAGTAGAGGGAAGACTAGATAGGTGGCAATTGGCAAGAGTCTAATGATGGTTGTAGCAAGTGACTCTGGAAATTCATAGACGGTATCGAAAAGTGTCGCTCAAATTTCAAAATCGGCTAGAAGTGGGTTTCCTTGTGCATTAAAACAATCGATGTTGTTTGGTCATTGTTTTCATTAATGATGTGAAATTTGACAGATACCTTTAAAAATCACATCATGAAGATTAAATGTTTTATAAAGGAATGGTTTGTGAGCACACTAGTGCTAAAAAGAAAATAAAATAAAAAAAATAAAAAAATTAAAATAAAGTATCTATTTCACTGAAGGTAGGTTTTGTACTATTAATCGAACAATTCAGGCAATTATTTAATTAAACAGACAACTTGGCAATGTTAATTAAACAGACAACTTAACAATGTGGGCAATAAAACGTGGCTCACTTTGCCAGAGCTATGTGCGAGTAGTCTTAAGTTTCATAGACGGTATGGAATGCGTGGTAGTGGGTACCAAATTCTCGTGATTATCTGTGATTGGTCGAATAAAATGTCTGCCATCAGACTTCAAACTATAAATGACTGTCTTGAATGTTCATACCGTTTTGTTGTAAATGGTTCACAAGGCACAGACATAGGCATGGAACCTTCTTGCTTCTTGATTTGGATGAGTTACATAGTTACTTAGTAATGCATACAAATAATGATGATTTGTGCTTGCTTGTTAATTAATTAATGCGCTCAATTAAAACTTAATTGTTATATATGCATAACTCGTTAACAGATTCCACTTAATTGTTATATATGGAGAACTCGTTAATATATTCCACAGGCTTCAGTTTGTTAAATATAATTTTTAAACAAAGTGCTTAATTAGTCAATCTTTTCAAAACGGCAAGGAAAAACTTTAATATAAATGTATAACACGGTATGTATATCAAAAGGAAACATTATCGCATTTGACTACTACGAACGGCTTAGGTCATACACGTAGTAGCTTTCAGTAAAGATATTAATACAAATTTTATGTGATTCAGATGCAGAGTCGTGCTATTAACAAATAGGGAATTAGATCCTGGGCATGTACATTACATACATTATCGTCGCATATGGTTCCATTGTGTGACGTTCTGGAAAATTTTCAAAATACCAGGAATATTTCATTGAAAATGTAAGTAGACTTTCAGAGTTTTGAATCGGATGTGAACGGATGTGTCAGTAATATTCACAATTTAAATGGTACAGAGAAATTCATAGTTAGGCCTATATTTTACAGTTTTGAACCGGTCATTGTGATGGTTTGATAAAAGTACTTTTCATGAATTTAGCTTCACTTTTCCGTATTTCTTCATTTTCAAGTGTCTGATGTCTACAGCAATGTATAAAGCAATGCATGTACTTCAATAGCTATGAAAAACCGCTCCGATGGCATAGTGGTTAGAGCGTCCGCCGCGGAAGCGGGAGGTCGTGGGTTCGATCCTTATCTGAGTCATACCAATGACTTACAAAAATGGTATTAACAATTGCCTCGTTTAACGCTCAGCTAAGAGGTTAGTGTTATGACTGATCTGCCTGGTGTCACGATAATGTGACTGGGTGGGACATCATAATACATTTCTGTAACGTAATCGAGCTGACAAACTTTGAGACTGGGCAGGGTTTCAAGAAATAACAAACACGTATGTGAATGACAATGGAAATGTATTACACACTCACACTAATGAGTAGGAAACACGAGAATAACGTAAACACAAAAGGTACATAATATGAATATAATGAAATAAGTAATTTGGATTTGAATACTATATCAAACTCATGTAGTCAAATACTACTATATGCAATTCATGTAATCAAACACTTGTTACAAAATTCATGTAGTCAGACACTACTGTCATATTCATGTAGTCAAACACTACTGTCATTACAAAATTCGTGTAGTCAAGCACTATTGTTATTACAAAATTCGTGTAGTCAAACACTACTGTTATTGCAAACTTCGTGTAGTCAAACACTATAAGCACTACGTTGATCACCAAATGTGTTTCTTGTGTTGACTCGACCTGCTTTCATTCACAGTCACTTCCACCCTCCAGACGTGTACCTATTCGTGGGCATTGAACTGATGCTTTAGCATCGTAATGGTGCACCAGACATCTTCATATTCATACTCTCATCCGGCTATTCATACCCAGTGAACTGAATATGGAAAAGAAACAACTTTCCGAACAGTCTGCTTTAATTGTAACTACTTTGAAATATATTACGGTTACGAATGGGTTAAATTGCATTGGTCAACCCCTCTTAATCAATTGAATTACAAGTACGATAAAATAATGCCAACGCATAATACAACATTGAAAGTGTTTTACGAAACTGACAACTATTAGTTGTAAACAAAAAAAAGAGTTCATTAAAAAACGTGTAACTCACCCAACTCATTGGCTCAAACAAAATGAAATTGCAATCTCGCCCCGACAGCTAATTACATTTAGAGTTTCTCTCTAGTGGTTGTCCCTTTTAAGATTTCTACATGATATATATAGTCGTGCGCATTAATACTAAACACGCACGTGCCGCGCAAGCAATAAGGCGTCTTACGATACAAAGATAATTTTTTCTTTTTAAATTATGGCGCGCGAAACACGATACCTTGGTAATAGTAAACCATATGGTGGTCTAACTTGGCTATATCGAGCATTTCGTAACAGTCTCGTTAAAATATAAAAAAAATCAAAAAGGTTGAAAACACAGCTGCTCGGAGCACCACGATCAGATCACAGCTTCCCGATGCTCTGTACACTTCACTATTATCCATTCGATCTAGAGTCAAACACAAAATGTTATTCTCTGTGTTATGTTTCATTGCCGGACGCCAGTCTAACATACCTATTTGGTCTCACCCATGTGTACACACCAGCAATATACTTACGCTCTTCTTCTGACAATCGTTTACTCAGTAGTCCTACTATGAAAACGAAGTGATCTGGACAAATGTTTTTGCACACAAGGGCCCAGCAACGTGGAATGAATTGCCCATTGAAATTAGACGCAAAGACACAGTGATCCCTTTCAAGAGTGCTCTTAAAACATACCTTTTACAACTGCAAGAACAAACTTAGCGACCTACTAATGTTTTGTACCTTAAATATTTTTAACATTTTGTTGATGTTTTCTAATTTCATACTTTTTGTTTTTTGTTCTTTCTTTCATTATGGATGTTGTAAAGTGCTTAGAGCTTCTAAAGATTAGGCGCTATACAAAGTCCTCTTCATTATTATTATTATTATTATTATTATTATTATTATTATTATTATTATTATTATTATTATATATTTATGTAATAATCAATATTTTGATGCGTTTTATGTCAAATTTGGTACTCAAAGGTATCTTTTTTGTTATCCCGTTTCCTTTGTTTATTTTCCACTGATATGGTTTTTGTTTTTGTTTTAAATTCCAAGACAGAGTTTAATGCGATGCTTCAACTATAACTCATGTATACATATCAAATTTCTATTGATTAAAAAAATGTAACTTATTTAATCCAAATTTTTTTCAGATTTCTTGTCTGATGCATTTATAAAACAGATAAATAAGTGTTCAAAAGAGGTAGTGTATACATACCTATTTAACAATGTATAAATAGCTATTCAACAGTATATACATAACTATTCAGCCTGACAGAATATCCAATGTCATATTTGAAGGAAATGATGTAAATTCAGTTTTATTAGCTAACATGTTCAATATGCACCAGTGTAGAAACATTGTACGAATTCCTTTGGCAGAAATGGAAGAGACTATTCGCATTGGCGTGACCATTCCAATGCCTGATCACGAGCTCCCACTATTTGGTAGTAATCTGAATCGACCACATGATCAAATGTATGAGTTCAGAGTTTTAAAGTTGCGTAGATTTCACGCTGAAGAGTTTGTCAGCGACAAGCATTTGAGGGTCTGTTTCTCTTGATAATAATCATCCACAAATGTAACCTCCAATAGTTTCAATAACTATAATGGTTATGGTGTTTCTAAGTGTTGAAATGAAATTGAAAGTTTTTATACATTATAGAATGATTTAATCGCCAATGATTGTCGTATGTATGTATGTATGTATGTATGTATGTATGTATGTATGTATGTATGTATGTATGTATGTATGTATGTATGTATGTATGTATGTATGTATGTATGTCCTCTGTGAAATATATTTGTCAGGATTTAATCAAAGTAATTTCTGAATACATCACAAAAGATTCATGAACACAAATGAAATATGTACAAAGCACAAGAAAACAATATTTTCTATTAACTTTAAATTCGGGCTTTTAGATAAGGGAAGAATCAGTATGCGTTCAAATAAATTAGTTTAATCTAATAATTTTGTGAGTATCATATTCACGGGTTTTGGGTAAAAGATCTGCATTTCTAATATAGTTATGCCTTTTGAGAACATTCATCTTCTTTGAGGATTAATAATGCTTTCATGATTCGCTCTCATGCTACCATAAATCTGAAGCATTGTAGAACTTTGGGATAACTTCACATTTTGCTACAGTTTCAGATTTTGAATATTATACATAATATTTCAAAATAATTGTGTTTTAGAGCTTTATGATAAGTATAAAATTAAAAAAATAGTAAACAAAATTTAGAGTTTTCGAAGAAAATATTAAATCAAAATTACCAAGAGGCTTTAACGTTTCATTTATTCATGTTTCAGGCACTTTTTTATTACTCGTTAAAATACGTTGCAGAATGCAAGTTAATTGGTGTTATCATCTTCTAATTAGACATTCGTGTAACTAGGTGTCTGTTCACATTTAAGTTTATTCATTAAAAAATTTCGTGAATTATGCATAGAGTTGCAAGAGAGCATTACTTTTGCCAAGGTAGCATGGTGCAGTAACTAAGTGACATTGAATTGATTTCTGTTGCAGAAATGGAAGAAAACATCCATATTGGGTCTACCATTCCCATAACTGAACAGAAGCTGGTATCATCAGGTGGTACCCTGAAACGATTACAAGGTAAACTTTTCTGTTATGAATCATGAAGTGTCTGATATGTTTACCACTCAACAGTTTGTGGACAACAAATAATTGCGTCTTACTAGTTGATATCAAAATATATAAGTTTCCAACATTTGAAAATGTTATATGTCACATGCGACTGAATGGATGCATGTTGTAAATATACGGAAAGTTTCAAGTAAAACGTTTGTAACAGCTATAAATCACAATTTATTTGCACTGCAATTTACTTGAACGTAAAGTCTTAGAGAAAAAGAAAGCGTCACCAACAGCCTTTCATATCTCGGTCTCGTGAACAAAATTTGTAGTGATTGTGACTATCAGCACATGGGAACATTGAACACGTATGTATCAGCGAATATGAAATATAGTAACCGAAATTTAGATTTTTCGGATATAATATTTAATCAAAATTACCAAGACGCTTTAACTTTAAATTTATTAATGTTTCAGGCACCTTTTATTGCTCGTTAAAATACGTGGCAGAATGAAATTTAATTGGTGTTATCATCTTCTAATTAGACATTCGTGTAACTAAATGTCTGTTCACGTGTAAGTTTATTCATTAAGACATTTCATGAATTATGGATAGAGTTGTTAGAGAGCATTACTTTTGCAAAGTTCGCATGGTGCAGTAACGAAGTGACATTGCATTGATTTCAGTTGCAACAATGGAAGAAAACATCCATATTGGGTCTACCATTCCCATTGCTGAACATGATGTGGCATCATCAGGTGGTACCCAGCAACGATTACAAGGTAAATTGTTTTCCGTAATGAATCTCGGGGTGTCTGATATGTTTACCACTCAACAGTTTGTGGACAACAAGTAATTGAGGCTCATGCAGCGTCTTACTAATTGATATAAAACTATATACGTTTCCAACATCTGAAAATGTTATATGTCACATGCGACTGAATGGATGCATGTTGTAAATATACGGAAATTATCAAGTAAATCGTTGTAACAGCTATAAATCACAATTTCTTTCCACTGCATGTTACCTGAATGTAGAGTCTCTGAGAAAAAGAAAGCGTCAAAAGCAGCCTTTCATATCTCGGTCTCGTGAACAAAATTGGTAGAGTTGATAGGGAGCATTACTTTTGCAACGTTCGGTTTTGTGATTGAATTCACAGTACTATAAGTGTTTCTTTAATTTTCATTTTGTAATTTAGAGCAATAGGTAGTTTCTTGATTTTATCCACCTTCGTGGTTTTGCTTGTTTCTGTTACGGAATCTAATAAGTAGAGACGTAAGACGAAGTAAGTTTTGATATAACGTTCAATGCTGTCGGTTGTTTTCAATAGAGTTTATGTCACTTAAACCGACTTTCTCCACGTTCTTTACTACATTATCATACTATATACGATTTTGTCATCTAAAGTTCAATATGTGTAGTTTATTTGCTTTATCTCTTTTACCCTTGTCCTTCTTTACTTGTATATGAGTGTTTTTATTTTTAATCATCATTTTTCATTATTTGATTGGACTTAAAATCGGCATATGGCTGTTTAAATCTAAACGGAAATAAGACAGCTGAGATCACACGATCAAGGATGCAAATGAAATCGTGATATTTTCAAACGGTTTTATAATTGAATGAACATTATTGCAACAACGAAAAAAATCTGTCAATAAATACGATTTTTATTTTTTCCTAAGGAAGAGTATCTTTGTATGAAAAAATCATAATGTAATGCTTCAACTTTTACCAAATGCCTAAATTTGTACATGCTTTACACTGACCAAAACAATGCTGTTTAATCAAAAACTATTAGACACTTAACTTTTCTGCAGGTGTGAACCGGATATTGGACCTGACCTTAAAGACACATCTGTCCCAGTTTCCATTCCATAGAAATGCAAAATGAAATCTTCGAGATCGTGCTTCGAATTTTTCGAAAGGCTCTTAGTTTATCTTATTATTTTCCTGAATTTTATTTACAGATTTCATACTGGCTGTCTTTTTTAAACGAAAATGAATAGAATATTATTGTCAGTCTTTAAATCATTAGTAATAAGAAATTAATGTCTGATTAAGGGTGTCTAGTATATTTTGTTTTATCGAAATAAAACAAAATGTTGGTGTCATGAAATTGTATCCTATGTCATACTACGAGACTTGAAAAAGTCACCTTTGCATTTAAATAGTCCAGGGCTGAATTATCACTATGGTAAATTAACGTTATTATACTGCTGTGGTAGTTTTCGTTGTTCTTGTTGTTGTTGTTGGGTTTAACGCCATGTTTTAGTACACGAAAGGCTATGCATGGCGGCCAGTATTAATGGTTAAGGAAGAACACGGGAAAAAAACAGGAAAAACCACCGACCTACGAGAAGCTGCTGACGAGCTTTCTCGCATACCCACATTGGCCGAATCTGAGACTCGAACCTACGCAGAGGTGAGATGACAGTGATCTGTAACGGAGAGTGATTTAGACCACTTGATGTGGTTTTGTTTGTTTCTTTTAAAGTTCTTTTTTTAAATATAAAAATTGGAGTTGATCAGAATTGCTATTTATTGTTCAGGAAGTCATGATTTTTAATTTTGATTTTACACCTTTTAGTAACCAAGGGCTCTAGACTGTAACTACTGCTGTCTGACCTTTAAAAGGCAATTTTCGAGCTCTGACTACGGACGCTGTCAGGGCCGTAAAGAGCCATCTCATGCCCTGGTGTGAGAAATACCCGGGATTCCCCTAATCCTTGTTTAAAATTAAACAAAAAATATTCTTTATTAAATAAAAATGTTGTTTGGGCCTTTCCCTGGGGATTCATTCTTTGTCCGCCGCCCTGCTCTTGTCGGACTTTAGGATTCATTTTTTCTCCCCCCACCTCCCGCGGTTGTCGGTTCAAAACGCAACTTATGTTTAGATTAGGAAATAATGCCATTAAATAATATGTTGAGCTCTGTACTGATAAACACCACGCGTAACCTTGAATGATGGAATTTCAGTGCTATGACTAGATGGAGCTTATTCTTACCTTAGGTATGAATGCCATTCATAAAGACGGTTAAACTGGGTCGTATGTACTCAATGCATAGTAACTGTCTCTAAGGAGGCGGAGCTTAGCCAGTCATTTCGGATCTATCCATAACACTGCGTGTGTCAGCTCTGACTACGGGCGTAGCTTTCGTTTAGAAAAGAATGTCATTCAGTAAGACTATTACGGTAACAATGTAATCTGAAAAACAGTGCTTTCTTACCATGAATGGCGGAATCCCCATTTTAACGCTTTATCACAACAATAAACTTTTCGGTTTAAGTTATTTATTGTGAGTTTTAAATTACAACATGTATGTGCAATCGCTTTTTGAGGAGTATGCGATATGCAGCAGGTATATGTCTACGTGTGAAAGCGTGTCAAAATATCAATTAAAAAGATTTATATAAAAGAAATTAATATATTATACAGGTTAGATAATCTTTAGTTTGTACTCGTTGGAGATTCGAACCTAGGTCCGCGGTAAACGGGACTCATAAGATCATATTCCCTCAAAATCTAAGCACACATTACCACCCAAAAATTGATGTTATTAAATTGGTGTTATATGCCCTCGTGTATAACAGACTCACTCGCATGACGACCAGGCAATTAATTCTCAATTCATTCTCATGCTTCTACACCATCATTCGGGACACCTATGAAAGATATAAAGGTATATATAATTAATAGTATGATAGTATTATTTGTATTAAAACATTAATTATACCTACTAGTATCAAACATTCTTCTATATAATCAATGGATAGCACTTTTCTTTCTATCTGGTGTATCTTTCTCTCTCTCTCTCTCATTCATTCATACATACATACATACATGTACATACATACATACATACATACATACATACATACATACATACATACATACATACATACATACATACATACATACATACATACATACATACATACATACATACATACATACATACATGCAAACAAGGAATAAAAATTGATAATACACTGAAAATGAAAATGATTCTGATTAATTAAATATCCGGTCAGAACATTCACCCACCTGAGTCCCAAAAAATCTGCTTTCCCGAGTCAGCTGATATTTCATAACATATTACGTAAACAAATCTTAGTAAAATCAATTTACATTCACGGGACACAAGGGTCAAACTGCTAGTGACGAAAGATTTCTCAAATACATTATGATATCAATAAACTGAAGTGTACCATGACCTTATATTCATCGCACCTGTCACTAATATGAAGAATACATGCCCTGAACAGGTATTTTAATGGTAATGTGACTCTAGTGCAATCAGAGAAAACAGTTCGGGTCCGTTCACTATGAATTTGTCTGATTGAAATGGGAGAATGATATATCTATCTATCTATCTATCTATCTATCTATCTATCTATCTATCTATTTATCTGTCTGTCTATCTATCTATCTATCTATCTATCTATCTATCTATCTATCTATCTATCTATCTATCTATCTATCTATCTATCTATCTATCTATCTATCTATCTATCTATATATATAATGGGCTGTCTACTTCAGAGACGGGAAGATTGAAGAGTAATAATTCTTTCAGTTTCTCAAAAACTTTGCAATAGACAAATGTTTTCGTAGAAAAAGCGGTACATAAATGATTGATATGCGTAAGTAGTCATTTTCAGACATTCTAGCAGCGATGATAATATAATTATCAGGTAAATAGTATTTTCAGATAGAAGATAGTTTCGATTTAATATATAAAGAATGAACGCACACACACACACACACACACACACACACACACACACACACAGACACAGCTATAAATCGATATCTACATGTGAAAGATTATATTATATGTTTTGATGGGTCTATTTTACTATGCAGATTTTGTAAAATATTCTATAAAACAAGAGACGAGGGAACGAGGTTTGAATGGGGTGAGTATTTGAATAAGCTCTTTTTTGAATGAAAAATGTGACTCATCATTAAGGACGATAGTCATAAACAGGTACGGAGCCTTTGCATTCTGTTTGTTTGCAAGGCAATGCTTTAAACCATCGAACTGAAATAATAATATTTAATAGGAAACATTCCATGTCCTCCTTACCCAAACACACTGACCCTGTTGGATCTGTTCATGTATATCGGTTGCTACAAATATGACAACGATATATCTTTCTTTTAATATCCAATACAATGGTTCTGTTAATATGATGCATATGTTTTGGGTACTGCCTCTTTGATTGAAGTCAGTAACCCACTGACAGTTTAATATTTTGTAGGTGAAGGAGTCGGCGGGCTGGGAATTTTGTATTATTCAGGATATGTATTTTGTTGTTTAAGATATATCAGAAACTATTTAGGACCCTTTTAATACAAGTCCCAGCGGCCTCTCCTCCAAAAATTCTCAACGATTAATCTCTTTTAATGATGTGTTGATCAAACTGAAGCAATGACACTCAGGGAATTTTTAAGAGGAATTTGTGCCAACGATTAATATGTTCTTTTCTTAATAACAGTCCATTTAACCGCCATCATTGTAATAGTTGTTTTCATGAACTGTGACATGGTATAAAAGTAATAACACAATCGGATTAAATTTTGATGGTTTTTAACGGCACATTTGCACTATATATATTAGCAGTATGAATTCCAAAGTGGACCGTGATCCCTTAGAACCTAAGATTCCGGCGCCCTTTACCACAGCGCTCATTCCTGAACATATTCGACGATACCATTGATAATATGGCATACCCTTCTTTAAGCCAATAATCTAACTTAATCATAAGTATGTCTGATATATGATCGACGATTTGTTATAAATCCAGAAAATTTTATTATCTGTCAGAATATGATACAATAATATCTTATATATTTACAACTTTCAACGCCGACGAATGGAAACCAGCTATTTTGTTGAAGAGAACTTACTCCAATATATGCATCCAGCTCTCTGCATATGTGTACGTGACGTCATTTCCATCAGTACAGAACTAGACAATGTTAGGACTATTTTTCCGTTATTCAATATATTATGTGAATAATTTGATAATTGAACTCGTATTGATAATTATCATGTCGTTTAAAACTGACGTTTGCGTACACATAATAAAAAATGAAGTATTTTGCAAAATGTTATCAATAAATGGTCAAACTTTGCCTATGCAAGCAAATGAAGTAAAAGGGTTATGTAAATGAGTGCATATAAGTGAAAGCGGGCAAACAAACTTAGCTTTGTGTAAACGTTTATAAATATAGCATATCTTGTTCATTACATCTACATTTAAATCAAACTATTTGATGCTATTAACATATGTCTCATTCTCTAACTGGAAGTACCAAGGCTTCATTTCTTGATGGCAACAGTGGCATCTACATTATCAACGTGAGAAGTCTGTGTTACATTTTTTATTATATTTTGAACATATTTTATTGACTCAATTTATATAAAAGGATACGTTAAGAGATCTTTTTATTTGTACGTCAATATATTGTGATATGTCAACATTGTAGCAAAAACTAATAAAGCACATGTGTGTGTGTATGGGAGAGAGAGAGAGAGAGAGAGAGAGAGAGAGAGAGAGAGAGAGAGAGAGAGAGAGAGAGAGAGAGAGAGAGAGAGAAGCACAATCACATCACTATTAATTTGAAAACTTATAGTATTTTCTCTTTTCAACTATACGTTTTTTATCATATAACACGAACGTTTATACTCACGAACATAAATGAGGCTATGTCGCAAATATAATATGCTGGATCACTGACAGTTGAGATGTAACCCTGTAACCCCTTTGGATGGGGTAACGTGCAAATTTTTAGGGGTTGATTAATATATAATAATTGATAAAATAATTTAAAATATTGAAACAATGTGCAAACAAAGAACGGCTGCGTTTGTGGGAACATAACCAAAAGGAAAGGCCCTCCCAACACTAAAATTTTTAAAAGAACCAAAAAATAAGGACGGATTGTTGGAAGCAGATAAACTGAGAGAAAATGTAAACATATATTATACTGAAACGTGATGTGTTGAAACTGAAACTGTTTATTAATGCCACACATGTATCATGTGATACCTGAAATCGCTGGCATTTCTATGATGAAAACAGAAATAATAAAAAAGTGTAAATGAGTGCCATGAGGAGAAAATATGGAATGTGATTCGGATTGATCTAAATATATATTCTTAAGAAATGATCGGGCTTTGAACATGAAAAGTAAGTTTTTGTTGTTTTTCTTTAAGGTTTGAAAAAAGAGAAAATGTTATCCATAACTGTATCTTATACTGAAAGCGACAGTGATCGGTGACAAGATTTGTATATTTGTAAGGTGGTTTCTTATTGGTAAGGTTGATTGCTTACAAGACGGAAGGAGAATAAACGGTCTTACGCTTCAACTTGTGTCACTGTGATTGCTAAATATTTATGACACGTGACGGACAACCAAGGAATATGATGATATTAGAAAAGTACAACATGCTAGAAGAAATGCATACTATAATTGCTTACTTTCCTACTTGTGAGCCTGTCATTAAGTGTAGTAAAATGGTAGTTTCTAACATATAAAGTACAATAATGTTATCCTTTATCATACCTGTCCCTCAACCCCAGCCTAAGGATTATTCATTTTAACTGACACGAAGTGGCAGAATGGTGCCAGCCCTCGAACTTAACATAAAACAGATGTCCCCCAACATTATGCAACCTGTTTTTATAATTTTGAAATGAATGATATCACCAATTTTATATGGACTTGTACCACAATTATAACTTTAGGGTAAGTACCTTCGAATTTGGTTCTAGTCTAATTTTAGAGCATTTATTTCACTCTCATTCTGGCGATGATACGCAAGTTAGATAGAGCATAGTCGGTATTGATTGAACATAAATTGATTATGCTTGGTTTTATAATTTGACCATTATAGTTTGTTTGGTGAAAGTGTAGAGAGAATAATGAGGCATTGTTGCTAGTCACTAGGTGCAATATGTGACCTACTTCGTTTTACATTTCTTCCTCTCAAGAAAATGCTGGTTAACCTATCGCATAAACTTCACTCACAGTTCATTCTTTAGTAATATATGATTTATTATGATTTAGACACAATCGAATGTTCAATAATAACAACTAACTGCTGTGGGGACTTTAAAGGAAAACTAATTGCTATCCGAGTACATGGTCAATACAGCACAATCATTAGGCATTTCTGAGTTAATATAATAATAATAATAATAATAATAATAATAATAATAATAATAATAATAATAATAATAATGAAGATGACTTTGTATAGCGCCTAAGTACATGGTCAATACAGCACAATCATTAGGCATTTCTGAGTTAGTTACCATATACTGTATATTTGGAGGCATGGGTTCGTATATTTTACACTGTCAATTCTTTATGGGTGTGACTTTTCAGATATTTGTTTTAAATAATGAAAGTTATGGATATATTTGTGAATGCTGTGTTTCGGGTTTGTATTGCTATTGAAATTGATGTGAAGTATGTGGCATGTACACATCCCATAGTTACTTTGCAGCTAGTGAAATACCATTAGTCGGCTAACCACCTAATGTAGTAGTCATATGGGTTCAAGGCAAGTAGTATAGCTCACGGAAATGCCTTGATATCCACTATTTTAATGGCACCAATCTATTTAATACACCATATTGCATAAGCACCTAGGAAAAGAGTTAGTATTTTCACTGTTAGTATTTCTCTGTGTAAAAGTAATTGACCTTTTCACGTGATCAATGAAGGTACACATTGTGTGTTGGGGTGCACAATCGTCCGTTACAATAAACTGTCCTTGACGTGTCAGGTCAAGTGAATAATATTTTTATTCTTTTTTTTAATATGACTGTCTAAAAATTAGAGATTTTTGCACCTCACGGATGTTTTGTAATATTTATGATTTTGTTTATATTAGGTAGTTGGACGTGTCAGTAAATTTGAGCAGCAAAACTGTCCGCTGCACCTGTACAAAAATATACACAGGGTGTTGACTACGTATTGCTGTTCAAAATGGAAGAGCTGCAACAAGCATAAGGTGAGCAGCTGGAGAGATTGTAGGGTTAGGTGGAGAGATCGTTGGGTCAGCTGGATTAATTATAAGGTGAGCTGGAGACGGCGAGCTAGAGATAGTAGTCGTCGGGTTCACATGGGGACACATATCGATAGCTTGAGAGATTGTATGATGAGCAAGAGTATTCGTACGGTAAGCTGGAGATATCGTAGGGTGAATTGGAACAATATTAGGATTCACTAGAGAAAGCCAACTGGAAAGATCATAAAGCGAACTCGTAGGGTGTGGGGAATCGTTGAAGTGATCAATTCGCAAAATAAATAAGTTTCGACCATGACTTGTCTTCACGTGTCTGTTTTCCGTTTGCAGGAAGTAAACACACAAATAAAGGTTGCTCATATAATATATTCATCAGATGTATCTACCGATTGTGACTAGTAAACATGACATATACCAACATCTTACATATGAACAAAACCTAATCAAACAAATATGGCAACCGGTGATAATATACTTTAATTTTCTTTCTTGCCACATATTTGAGGCGCCACTGGTTGATTTCTGATTTAGCTCTCTTACAATAGGATCATAAAGTTGAATTTTCACATCTTAGCGTCATCATTTCGATGCATTTCGTCCGATCTAGCCAATTTGGATAGAACACATTTTATAGCTAGAATAATAAAACAATTAGTTGTATTAGTTGCAAAGTACAAGGTCCGACAACTTCAATTTGAAAGCAACAAAATGGTGTCTTTTGCTGCAGTTTATTATATACGCCGTGAGACATTTTTGTAATTTGGCTTGCATAATGTTCAATAGGTTGTTGGGGGAAGATTTTATCTAGTTTTATCAAATGTTTTTATAATGAAATTCAAATATATCTTGGCTGTAAGGAAAATCACATGCCTCCATCTGCGAGATGAATGGTCGGTCCCTTAATTACGCTGCCCAATTGCAATGATTTTAAGAAAGAATTTCATGCAGAAAAATTTGCAACATTTATTCCTGACTTGTTTGATATCTATTCTAGCTGAAACGACAGTGTCACGACAAGATTTTAAGATCGTTTGCAACTTTGTATCGCCATTAACAGTTTGAAATCTCACGTCAGATCTGATTTACGGAAACCTGCTACAATATCCAATATTATGAACGTTTACTTGTAACCATTAAGATTGATAATATTCAAATGAATAAGTTTCGGTAACTGACTTCTTTTTAGAAAATGACCCGTGAATTAGTCACATGAATACAATTAATTGATAAAGTGGTATTCAGTTGTTGATTTTATCTCTTTCGTTTTCAATCTTTTCCAAAATGTTAAAACAAACCATTCAATTTTGTTATTTTTTAAATGTTAAAGCCTTAGCTGGTTCAAACGGTAACTATTCTTTGACGAGCATATATGACTATATTTCCTCGCACATATATATTTGTATCCTCGACACAGCCATGTTCCTGAAGTTTTATATAAGTTGCCCATGCGTTCTCGCCATATTACTGAGAAGTTTAAAACAGTTCTTACATATTCATTAAATATAATCAATTCATAGCTTTCGATTTCGAATTAGCAAAGGAAGAGATTGCACGATATTGTTGTTTTCTAATTGTCTTTACCTTCAAAAGGTAAAGTTAGGAGAATTACAGGGTCAATACAAAACTGAAATTATCAAGCAACCATAAATCCCTCCATGTCCAGCGTTTATTGGTCCATGTTAACCATGTTTATTTTGAGAACCCCTTTGTGAATTCTGAAGTTTTCTAGGCCTTCTCCATTGGGGGATAATTAGCCTTCAATTTTCTAAATTATTTGCTGAGAGCATGGTTCCAAAACATGAATGAAGTACGGCTTGGTTTGTTTTTCTACGAGTATTTGTCACCAGAAATGTTGAGCTCCAAGAGTAACCATAGACACGGGTCGAATTTAACATATATGAAAGTGTTCAAAACAGGTTATAAACACATAATCTCGAAATTGTACCAGTGTGTGATTCCACAAGGGGTTTTGGGGTTGAAATCTGATTTATCAATCTCGATCTTAATCATTTTTTTGCGATTAGTTTATTGTAGTCGTTCAACTAGCCAGACACCGATGTTAATATTCCATTGCTTATTCGAAGTAATGATTTGGTTGATTTGTTATTTTTACCTTCTTATATTTGATAATAAATAAAAACTTTCTAAACTATCAGAACTTAATCAGTTTCTACGATTATCAGATTTCATTGACTTCGCGGCTGCTATATACCACGAATTTAAAATTAAAAGAAAGAACAATGATTATTCTATGCAAACAGCATGGTCTCTTTACTATTCCTCAAATACAATCAGTCACATAAACGTCTTTTGCGAAAACATGCAAATTGGGCGCGCGCGCACACACACACGCACACACACACACAATTTTATCTTCCAGTGAATTTCAGAGATCATGTTAACATGTATTTTCCAGTAACTTTCAGAAATTCCTTAAAACAACATTTGATACTTTAAACAAGAATGTACGAAAGGAACAAAGTAAACCGAATAAGTTAAGCTGCTGTAAACGGAGAAGCAGACCGTGTTTCAAATTATGTACGTCGCTAGTACTTTAAAGTATCATTGTCATCAGATATCAAAATAATAATGTTATGTTAGTGCGTCTTTAGATGGTAAGATAATTTAAGAAATGCATTAGAACATACGTTATTTTTTTCATTCCATCAAACATTTCACTTATAATCTGCTGCTTGATTTACCCCATCAATTAATATTTAAGGTGAAACATCAGGACTCACATCTATCATTGATTTGTCCAAAACAAAAATTAAAAAGAAAGAAAATAATTTACTAAGTTAATCAGGGAGCAATGTGGAAAGACAATTAAATGTTTTGGTGTAAGGAGAGAAATCGTAGCTATTTATTTTTTCAGAACATTCAGGTCTATCAATTTCTTTCCATAATGGTTTACAGCAGAGTACATTTTGAATCAAAAGCCACTAAATAATATAATAACAAGAAAACTACGTTAATAAATACTTGCTAAAACAAGTCCAGACTGCAGCAGATAAAGACGAACTGTAACGAAGAAACAAAAACGTGACTTTCATTAGTTGCCGATTTAATAGCCGGTGAAGAAAAAAAATCGATCTAACACTGCGTTGTTTCTTGATTTTGTTGATTATACAGACATCCACGGTTGGTTTGCTTTACTAATCTAAAACCTTACAAAAATATGAAAATGTTAGGTCACTCGGTAATCACGATACATTTTGAGTCCCACATTGGACAAGTAATAGTTCATTGTTAAATTCGATCTTACCGGCGGACTTCGAACATGTGACACATATAACTAAGAGGCTTAGAACAATTTATTACGACTGGTGTATCAAGTGTTTAATTTTGCGTAACTTCACGAAAAGTAAATGGGAACAAATTGCTCATACTTTACTTTTGCAGATGGCGTTATGCGTATAATGATGTTCGACAAGATTCACATGTGTTTTTAGGTTTGCAGAAAGTTTTATCTCGTACAATCTCGCAGGCCTCGGGTTTTATAAAATGCAAAAAAAAATTGAATTGTAAGGATTTACTCGGGATTCCGTTTCTAGAAATCAAGCGTAAGATGTGTGTCGTGCTGTTATGCAATAGTCAGAGCAATGGTTCACCCTCAAATCGTTGTTTAGGTGTTTTGGTGTCCATATGTATTGTAATGAGAAAGATTTATTCTGAAAACTCGGATGGATCAACGTCACTCTTTGAGTCTTTCCTGGTGGGAGTTTATTGGCCCACTTTTGGAGATGGTTCTCTAAGCTCCACGCACCCAGTAAAGCAGGCAGGCCATAGCGGGCAGCACCTTACGGACTGAGGGCTACCCATCTTATGGCGGGCTGTAGTTGTCCAGTGAGAGCTGGTGATCTTCCCCACCGTCAGAAGTAACCTCTGGCGCCAAACTCTACGCAAATCGAGCTTTGTCTTTTACTGCTACTTTTCGTGTTGTGCTGACGCCGTACGACGACGCTGGAGAGTTCTCTCCGGTGGAGCTACGAAGCCTGCGCAGGTTGGTATGGAGAAGCAGCTGTTGTCCATGCAGCAGATCCCCCTTCTCCACGCAGCTGGTGGGCCCAAGGGAACGACGAATGCCCATACAGCTTGGCACCAACGGCGTATAGTGTAATGCATATTATATATCAGAATGTTTATTTTTCACTAAATAGCTCAGAAATGTGCAATACAATTGCATAATTTAACTCATAAAGAAGAAAATGAAGATAATGAGTGCATTTATCGATGTCTTACGGAAAACGATCCGGAAATACTTGTATACTACCGGTGGTAATATGATGTCCGAAAACGACGTTCTGTCGGGAAGTCCCTCAAGTTTAGTGTACGTGGCAATGGCTGAATTTAGTGATGATTCAAGCAAATTTATGGCAAATTGGTCATGCTCATATTCTTTGTGAGGAATGTGAGCTCTAGAACGTAAGGAATCTTAATACAAGTCTGCTTGCTGAGATTAAACAGTACCAATTTAAGCCCGAACAAGGCAAAAGAGTGGACGAGGACCCTAAATAGGACATAGGGCAATAGCGTAATCTAAGTTGTAGATTGTTTTAGAAACAACTATTATTAGTTTGGTTTCTTTATTGTAGCTGATTTGTAGCGGAACGTCTCTGAATTGTTGCTGAACGTCTCTGAACGTCTCTGAATGTCTCTGAATTGTAGCTGAATGTGATTGATTGTGCCGCGATTATGCTGTTTAATTGTGCGATCAAATTGAGGTATCTGACTGTCTGTCTGACGGATTGTCTGTCCGTCTACATCTATCATGATGTGTAAATATCCGGAAATCTAGAAGTCTTAATGTCCGAGTGTCGGAGCTGTCTAGAGGTGTAAACATCCGGGGTGGCATCTAAGTATTTGGGACCGTTGGTTCTAGTAGATGCTGTAAGCTGTCTGTATGTATAACTGCAGTAGATCCGTGAAGGGCATGTTACCGATAAAAGTATTGAGTCAACCCAAGGTATTCGGAGAAGCTGGGCGGCGATTCAATAGTTGGTGAATCGTATGGTTATACAGGGTCGAGACACGTGTGTGTTTTGCAATTCTAGTTACAATTGAATACATTGTTATATTTACACATAGTTACTTTGAATCACAGTAGTATTTCAAGGGATTACATGAATCTGAATAAAAGTTAGCAACTTGATTAAATACATGTATATGTTTGTGCTAGTTGTCGCAATCCATACGTGCGATAGTATAGTTTGATGTTTGTATTTGTTATCGCAATTTATACTTGCGTTAATATAACTTTTGTAAAGGTTCCTTGGATCTGTGTAGTCCAGGAGATTCCTTGAATCTGCGTTTATTTTGTATTAATATTTGATTTATTTTTGAATTGTGAATAGTTGTGAAGAGTGATTGTGGGTTGAATGCATGAGTTATTGTGTTGATATATCATTATTTTTCATTAATAATTTATTTCATAAATTTACATTATCTTTCAGATATTGTGTTTGTGTTGTTCATTTAATCCACCATCCACTTGGTAACAATTCTGTTACAATGAATATGTCTTGGAAGGAACATATTGTGTCTACATGCAGCAATATGGAAATTGCCAGGAAATCCTGTCAGAGGATGAACACTTGTAGGTAATATATTCTTACAGTAGTTATGACGAAACTATCAGGCTCAATTTTAGGTCACGTGATTGCTTTATATGCTTGTGAAAATTATGCTTAAAATTCATTTTCATTAAATCCTTCCATTATTAATAAAATGTATTATTAGTATCACTTTACTCGGGTGTGGAATTTTTTACCCAAACCTTTCATTTTTATAATAATAGATCGTGCCAAAATCATTTATCCAATATCTTGGAAATTCTCCTACCATTTTAAAAATCCTCTATGATTTATTTTCTTGAAGAAATTCTATACTATGACAATAAAACACATTGCTGTGACAAATTTTATACTATGACATAAAAACACATTGCTGTAACAAATTCTTTACTATGACATTAAAACATATTGCTGTAACAAATTCTATACTATGACAGTAAAACACATTGCTGTAACAAATTATATACTATGACATGAAAACACATTGCTGTATCAAATTCTATACTATGACGTTAAAACATATTGTTGTAACAAATTATATACTATAACATTAAAACAGATTGCAGTAACAAATTCTATAAAATGTCATTAAAACATATTGTTGTCTGTTCATGTTCACATTTGATTCATTTAGCTTCCTAACACTGGTTGTAGTAAAATCTAATTTTATTCTAAAGGCATTGACTCTGAAAACATGAAATAACAGAAAACCGGGATACATAAAATAACATAATTTTATTCAATTTTAATCATATGCTATATATTCTATTTGCAGTCATAGTTAAATGGCTGCAGAGGTGGTAATAACTGTCTATCAACTGAAAACGGCCTCTTGACCACTTCTTCCAATACTTCCATCAGTTCAACATAGTCTGGAAAAAGAATTGTTCCCCCAATAATTCAAGAAACTGAAAAATATCATCCTCTGCCAATATTCAACTGACAATTTACCAAAAATAATTTTTTGAATGACTTGAAAATAAGATATAATCAAATAATGAATGAATTACTGTAATAATAATAATAATAATAATAATAATAGTAACAACAAAAACGTTTGTTGCGATATTTTAATTTTTTACGTTCGAGTTGCTCTTTTCTGTTAGTTTCTTCCGTTTGTGTGTGTGTGTGTGTGTGTGTGTGTATGAACAGGAGGGCCAGGGAGGAGGTCGCTGACTATACATAGTGATATGTTCACTCCAACTTTAATACAACTTCAAATAACTTTATCTTACTATATGTGCTTGTATACGAGTTTTATCAAATGGTATCATTCAGTGTATTAAAAACTGCAATATATACATACCCTCGGCTACATGACACATATCATCAACGTGTGTGACTCTCATATTCTCTCTGATCTATTTCTGTTCTGATCATACCAGTCTGTAATAATAGTGTCCACCTCCACATTGTGGTTCTGCAGTATTTTGATGACTCTAGAAAGTCTCTCTTTCTCAATGTCATAACTACTACTCACTTAATTGATCTGAGGATAAGAGAAAATAAACGTGTTGTGCAAATTAAAAAATGTGACATCATCTGTACAAAGCTTAAATATGTTTACGAACATTTTAAAAATGGACTGATGCATAAGTTACATTGAAAAGGTAAGCTCAGTTTGCTGAACGAGTATCATGTATTAAGGATGACAAGTACATGAAATTCTGCATTGCTCCTTCTCTTTACTTGTTGGACGTTTACTTCACGCCTGTGTAGTAGGTGCAATTTTAGATGTGTTTTTTGATCATGGTAGTTAATACGCGTGTCAAGGTGTCTCATGAATATGTGTATCATTTAAAGTATCATTGCTAAATAATAACAAGGTGACAAGTACTTGGTCTACCGAGTCAAACGCTTACATAATAATACTGAGCTTAGTTAAGACAATATTATATGTTTCGTTTAATTGCTTGTTTTATTCTTAAGTATCATATCATTCTGACATTGAACAGTACTACTACACAACAATGGCTCCTTTGGCCTAGTGGTTAGAGCGTCTGCCGCGGAAGCGGGAGGTCGTGGGTTAGAGTTCCGTCCGAGTCATACCAAAGACTTACAAAAATTGTACCAACAACTGTCTCGCTTGACGTTCAGCATTAAGTGGTTAGTGTTAAGACTAGTTGGCCTGGTGTCAGGATAATAAGACTGGGTGGGACATCATACTATATGTCTGTGGTATGATGCCCCAGTGCTAGACATCACTATAAACTGCCTCACTGAGGACATCGTAGCGATATGACTGAAACATTGTTAAAGCTACGATAAAAAATCCTATTCAAACAAAAAAAAAACTACTACATGATGGTGCATCTATTCCTTGTGATAAGAGTATGAATAATATGTTTAATACCTATGCAGTAGGTATGATAGTCACACACGAAGTATTTTGCATCTCTGAATAATAATTGCCAATTGCACCATGCTAACTTTTACAACTAAGGGTTGATTATAAAGTTTGACATATTACCAATAAATTGTAATTTGTCTGCAATATTTTGTTTTTATCATAACTTAATAATTGAATCATATGCTGATACAATTTGTGTGGCCTTAGGAATCCATATCAACTATGAAGCTATGCAAACCATGTAAACAGGGAATGAATGAAAATTTCACTATGACCTCAAAATCCACCACAGGATATGTCACACCAGCTAGTGGTTAGAGCGTCCGCCGCGAAAGTGGGAGATCAGGGGTTCGATCCCCGGCCGAGTCATACGAAAGACTTACAAAAATGGTACTAACAGCTGCCTGGCTTGACGCTCAGCATTAAGAGATTAGTGTTAGGACTGGTCAGCCTGGTGTCAGGATAATGTGATAAAACCAAAACTGGAGGGACAAAACTTCCGTATCGCATCAATTAACAGAAACGGAATAGACAATGACAAAAGTACACAATTACACTCAAACACTACGACATTCTAATGCAAGAAAAGCACAACCAACTCAACAAAAAAATGAAAAGCAGACTGGAGGAAAACATGAATGCCGTATTAGTCACCAACGAGTATAGGGACACTGACATTAAAGCGGGACTGGCCACAATCATCATGAATGAAAGTAGGACAAACTGGAACAGGTTAATGAAGATATTAATTTAATAGTGAAGGTGCAGCACATAATATTAGATAAACTACACATCATAAACATATACTGCTCGGAAACTAGATACAAGAAACACGAATTCATAGAAAACTTAAGTAAACACATAAACAACTACACATCGCAACATTTAGTTTTAGGAGGGGACTTTACCTGGATGGGAGAGGACATTGCTAATTTCATAGAATAGAGAAACTTGCAACAGACGATCTTAGCTCAAAGGAAATTATTGGTAAACTACTAAGAGACCATAAATTAACATTCATATATAGACGACTAAACATACTTAAAGCAGAATACACCCACGAATATAGGAATAAAGGGGCAAGTACATTAGATAAGTTCTACGTAACAAATTTTGCTACTAACATATACAAAAAGCGGAAATTCTAGATTAAACAATTTCGGGCCATAAACTGATAACGATAGAAATGATTACAAACAACAGGAATAAATGGGGAAAGGGGATATGGAAATTAAATAACTCAATCCTAACGAATGAACACCTGATTACAGAAATAAAAGAATTTAAAATAATTAAAAAGGAAAATGAAAACTAGATAATGAACATAATATCAGATTGGGATATATTTGGAAAGAAAATAAAAAGCTTAGCAATATATCAGTCAACAAAAATTTAAAAAAATCCAAATAATGGAAACAGGAATTAAAAATAATAATAAAAGATAGCTTAAAGGGGAAAGGGATAACTATTTAAAAGAATTAGATACATTTGATGAGGATATTAAGGGAAATGAAATACAAGCAGGAACATTTATCCACAATTACAAATAAGCAGACGGGCTTTTCTAAAACGGGAAGAATTAAGGAAAGGGGCAGGAACACTAGACAAAATAACTTTAAATGGGAAGGAAGTGACGAATAAAGAGGGAATAATGGGGGAGGTAAATACAAAACTACTACACTCAACTATTCACATCACAAAATATAAACACACAACTAATAACAGAATACCTAGAGAAGATTCAGTGCGAAATGATATCGTCAGAATACGAAAACATGTCTGACGATTTTTCTTCAGTGGAAGAGGTACAAGCCACAATAAAAGAACTTGGTAAAGGAAAATCCCCAGGGAGAGATGACCTCACTGAGGAAACCTAAAAAATAAATTCCAAGGTGAGGTGGCACCTATTCTTGAAAACATTTACAAGAACATACTTTTCAAAAATGACTTAATGACTGATTCAATGAGGGAGAGACTGATCACTGTCATCTACAAATGGAAAGGTAGCAGAGACGACCTAAACAGCTGGAGGCACATCTCTCTCCTTAACACGGATTACAAAATACTAAGTAGGATTTTAGCAAATAGAGTAAAACAAGGAATAGACACAATAGTGAACATAAATCAAACATGTGTGTGTATGTGGGGAGGGGGGTAGGAATGTACAAAATAACATTCTAAATATTAGGACAATTATCGACTTTATAAACGGGACAGGAGTGAAATGTGCTATAGTACTTTTCGACCCAGAAAAAGCCTTTGACAGATTAGAACATAATTATACGCAAAAACTACTGGGCAAATTTGGCTCTGGAATAAATTTCCTAAAATATACCAAATTACTGTACAGCAAAATAACTGCAAGTGTACAAGTTAATGGAGCGACCACGGAAAAGTTTTAAATGTAAAGATCGGTGCTGCATGGCTGCACACTATCGATGCTATAATACGTAATAGCGATAGAATTCCCGAGTATACAAATTAGGAACAACAATAACATAGAAGGTATATAAATCTCAAACTTGAAGGATGAATTGAAGTTGTTACAGCGCGCTGATGATTGTACTAACTTCATTAGAGACTCAAGCTCCTTTAAACACTTGGAAAAGGGATATGGATCATTTGGGAAAGCATCGGGGTAAAAAAAAAATCATGATCGGACAGAAATGTTAAAAATAGGAAACTGGAGTGGGTATCTTCAAGGATTGCCACCAAGTTTAATTAAAGGCAGAGAAAAAACCCTGGAAATATTCTTCGGGTCAAAAGAAGAAAAGATAAACTGTAAACAAGTAAATTTAAAAATAAAAGAGTGTCAAAATGTGAGCACTAACGCCACTCAGTATAATGAGCGCTTTCAAGTTGCAAATACCAAAGTCATATATGTACTCTAATTTGACATACTTAATAAACTCTGTAGACATAACAAATAAAACACTAGATAATGAAATAATAGGCTACATTTTGAATTTCAAAACACACTACATAAAAAAAAATCATCCTTTTATAGGTCTAACTGAAGGGGAGGTCTTGCCTTACCCAGCCGAGTCCTAATAAATGCAAAAAGATCTTAACTAGATTACATATATTAAAATCCACACCACAAATTCCATGGGAAGCACTATACGTGTTTCGGTTTGGATTGGGAAAGAGGAACAGACAAGACATATACACAAAACAACAAACTAAGTAAAAAATTAGAAGCACCCAAAACGTTTAGAAATATTAAGGAATTACTGTATAAAGATATTGACCAAAAAGAATTATGGGAACTAGAGACAAATAAGACATACGACTCGATTAGAGAAAATATAACTAAACACTTAAGAAACAAAGTAGAGATAGAATTTTGTGATGTAAATTGAGACAGAGTTTGGCGGCACTGTTCAAACATAAAATCACCCAAAATACAAAAAATAATTTTTAATTCGCTACACAATGCCTGGTTAATAGGCGAAGTGGCATTAAGATGACGAATGATGAGGACCGAGTTAGTTGCCCAATATGCAGCAGAAAAGCCCCGTTCACCAAGTACCATACTAAGACACATGCGACGGGACAAAGGAATATAGACTAAAACCGATAATGGAAATCTTTTCTAGTCGACAAAACTTTAACAAAAATCTAATCAGAGAAATTACAAAACAATGTTAGCTTGTGGACAAATAATTACGATTAAGAAATAGGACAAAACTTTTCTTACTTCAAAATGCTTACTTACAATAACAAAAACATAGAGAATTAGGGATACAGGGACAGTAATTGTGGAAGAGTTTGGAAAGGGTCCCATTAAGGAGCTCACAAGATTTAGAACAATATTATATCTAGAATAGAAGTTTAACTTCGGATATCTCCTATCCACAACACTGCACAGAGAACCAAATTAATGGTTATCAAAAACCCTTTAGAAAATATCTTACTTATAAATGAATAAATGAATAGAGACGACCCAACTCGAGTCGGGTGAAGTACAATATACAAGTTTAAAACGTGTAAAATCCCGTCTGGTGCCCCATGAGCACAGATTGATCAATTTGCACGTTTTATTGTGTGGAATTATGTACTGCAGTTACAGGTAAATATGATTTTTTTAATACGATGTTCCATGCAATGTACTCGACACGATATCGCGAGAAGAAAAATGATAATGTGATCAATACACATTATATAGGAATACAAATGTATGCTTGATATCTCTCTCTCTCTCTCTCTCTCTCTCTCTCTCTCTATATATATATATATATATATATATATATATATATATATATATATATATATATATATATATATATATATATATATATATATACATGGTGTATATTGGAATTATGAAACGAGATCTGTTAGCTTTTCGCTTTTGGTAATGCTATGAAATTAGGCCCTCGATACCATTCGAATAACTGAATGCTTTTCATCAATACATAGTTGTACAAAAAACTAAAACACCGATGACGATGAAATGACAGAAATAAGCGCACGAAGCAGAAGAAGAAGAAAAAGAACACTACTACTTAGTAATACTGCCACTATCCACTCGCTTACGGTAAAACCTGTCATGTAACATATAACACAGTGAAATACCTGTAACGAACGGATAAATCACGTAATGAATAGTGATATATTCAAATGACTTATGATATATATTCAATCACTGGATCCGGCAACGTACTATTAATGACGAGAAATTACTTATGAACGTATTATTATTACCGTGAGGCTGATTGTACACGTGCACACACATAGGCAAGGGACCTTCTTGATTCTTGATTCGGTGAGTTAACACATTTACTTAGTAATGCATCCAGATAATGATTTGTGCTTGATTATTAATGAATTAATGCTCTCATTTATACTTTATTGTCATATATGCAGAATTAGTTAATATATTCCACATGCTTCCGGTGTTAAATATATTTTTTAATTTAAGTGCTTAATAGATATATGTACTTATATCGACTGATCAACTGTATTAAACGGCGAGCTAACTCGATCGGGTAATTGGAACAAGAGTGCTATATCAGTTTTATTTGTACATTTATATTTTTTTAACCTTGTTTCGTCCTGTAAAAGATTTTTTTATTATTTTTTTACCATGTTTCGTCCAGTAAAAGATTTTTTTAATTATCTTTTACCATGTTTCGTCCTGTACCAGATATTTTTATTTTTTGATATACCTTGTTTTGTCTTGTACGGGCAGGGGATGTTTTATAATTTTTATATAACTTGTTTCTCTATGTACCTGATTTTGTTTTTTAATTTTATATAACTTGTTTCTTCATGTACCTGATTTTGTTTTTTGATGTTTCGTCCTGTACCGTGTGCTTTGTAAACTTATATTTTACATCTACCTGATGTTTAGTCCTGTACCCGTGTTCTTTGTAAACTTATATTTTATATCTACCTGATGTTTTGTCCCGTACCCGTGTGCCTTGTAAACTTATATTTTATATCTACCTCGTGTTTCGTCCTGTATCCGTGTGCTTTGTAAACTTATATTTTATATCTACCTGATGTGTCGTCATGTACTCGTGTGCTTTGTAAACTTATATTTTATATCTACCTGGTGTTTCGTCCTGTACCCGTGTGCTTTGTAAACTTATATTTTATATCTACCTAGTGTATTGTCCTGTACCGTGTGCTTTGTAAACTTATATTTTACATCTACCTGATGTTTTGTCCCGTACCCGTGTGCCTTGTAAACTTCTATTTTATATCTACCTGGTGTTTCGTCCTGTACCCGTGTGCTTTGTAAACATATATTTTATATCTACCTGGTGTATATTCCTGTACCCGTGTGCTTTGTAAGCTTATATTTTACATCTACCTGATGTTTTGTCCCGTACCCGTGTGCCTTGTAAACTTATATTTTATATCTACCTGGTGTTTCGTCCTGTACCCGTGTGCTTTGTAAACTTATATTTTATATCTACCTGGTGTATATTCCTGTACCCGTGTGCTTTGTAAGCTTATATTTTATATCTACCTGATGTTTCGTCCTGTACCCGTGTGCTTTGTAAACTTCTATTTTATATCTACCTGATGTTTCGTCCTGTACCCGTGTGCTTTGTAAACTTCTATTTTATATCTATCTGATGTTTAGTTCTGTACCCGTGTGCTTTGTAAACTTACATTTTATATCTACCTGATGTTTCGTTCTGTACCCGTGTGCTTTGTAAACTTACATTTTATATCTACCTGATGTTTCGTCCTGTACCAGTGTGCTTTGTAAACTTACATTTTATGTCTACCTGATGTTTCGTCCTGTACCCGTGTGCTTTGTAAACTTATATTTATATATACCTGATGCTTCGTCCTGTACCCGTGTGCTTTGTAAACTTACATTTTATATCTTCCTGATGTTTCGTCCTGTACCCGTGTGCTATCTAAACTTACATTTTATATCTACCTGATGTTTCGTCCTGTACCCGTGTGCTTTGTAAACTTACATTTTATATCTACCTGATATTTCGTCCTGTACCCGTGTGCTTTGTAAATTTACATTTTATATCTACCTGGTGTTTCGTCCTGTACCCGTGTGCTTTGTAAACTTGCATTTTATATATACCTGATGTTTCGTCCTGTACCCCAGTGTTTTGTCTACTTATATTTTAAATACCTGATGTTTCGTCATGTACCCCGGTGTTTTGTCTATTTATATTTTAAATATCTGATGTTTCGTCCTTTACCCCGGAGTTTTGTCTATTTATATTTTAAATACCTGATGTTTCGTCCTGTACCCCGGTGTTTTGTCTATTCACACACACACACACACACACACACACACACACACACACACACACACATTTTAGTCGTTTATGAGACATTGGTGGAATACTACAGTGTAAGCTTTTCAATTAAAGCATCTGTTATCTGTGCAAAATTGCTTTTCGAAAAAATATGGGAACTGTTTGATCATGCTTGTGCACGAACTGCTTTTTCATAGACTTATTGTTAACGTCTGGTGAAAAGAAAATAACCTTCTGTCCAGCTTATAGCATGTGTATAAGAGCGTTATGGTGACTTAGTGGTTAGAACGTCCGCCTCAGATGCGGGAGATCGTGGGTTTAAGCCTCGGCTGAGTCATACAAAAATGGTAATAACAGCTGCCTCACTTGTCGCTGAGCAGTAAGAGGTTAGTGTTAGGACTGGTCGGCCTGGTTTAAGGAGAATGTGACTGGGTGGGACATCATGTTACACTCTAAACTGCCAAACTGCAGACATCGTAACGATATGACTGAAAATTTTTTAAAGCTATGTTAAAAATCCAAATCACACACACACACACACACACATACACACATGTCATGTGTATTACACACTATCATAAAAGCAGTTTTACGTTGTCAATTTGTCAAGGACAGAACCAAATAAAGAGAGATAACTCTACTAGAACTAGGCAGCGGAAAGAGTGATCTAGTCACTACTTATACATTTAGAATTATGGTGATCCACATATGAATTGATATCATCTCATATGTATCCAAGAGAGTCAGCCATTTTTATTTTATTTTTAAGAAAAATCTTACATAAGCTACAACCCTTACACAATGTACCAAGCACAACTAGATTTCCCGACACATTAAATACCCCACCTACCCTCATCTAAAAGGTACCCGCGCAATAGGTATCGTTATACATGTAATGTGCATTTGTGAAGTCTAGCGTGGTTACTTATACCCTACATTGGCTATCGATTCGATACAGAATCAAACACAAAATTTGTTCTCTGTACTATGCTTCAAGCACAGACTCCAGTCCAACATACCTGTCCAGCCTCACCCATGTGTACACACCAGCTAGATACTTACGCTCTTCTTCTGATAATCGTATTCATTGTTCCAGCGGTGAAAACAAAGTCATATAGACAACGTTCGTTTGCATACCAGGGCCCGGCGACGTGGAACGAATTGCCCCTTCAAATTAGACAAAGCCACAGTGCTCCCTTTTAAGAGTGCTCTTAAAACTCACCTGTCTCGACTGCAGGGACAAACTTAGTTACCTAATTGTGTTTTGTATCTTATACGTTGTCAGCATATTTTTATTTTTTCTAATTATATATATATATATATATATATATATATATATATATATATATATATATATATATATATATATATATATATATATATATTTGGTCATTGTTTTCATTAATGATGAGGAATTTGACACGATACCTTTAAAAATCACATAATGAAGATTAAATTTCTTATAAAGGAATGGTTTGTGAGCACACTACTGCTAAAAATAAAATGAAAATAATTAAAATAAAGTATCTATTTCACTGAAAGTAGGTTTTGTACTATTAATCGAACATTTCAGGCAATTATTTAGTTAAACAGACAACTTGGCAATGTTAATTAAACAGACAACTTGGCAATGTTAATTAAACAGACAACTTGGCAATGTTAATTAAATAGACAAATTGGTAATGTTTATTAAACAGACAACTTGGCAATGTTAGCAATTAAACGTGGCTCACCTTTCCAGAGCTATGTGTGAGTAGTCTTAAGTTTCATATACGTTATGGAAAGCGTGGTAGTGGGTACCAAATTCTCGTGATTATCTGTGATTGGTTGAATAAAATGTCTGCCATCAGCCTACTAACTATAAATGACTCTTGAATGTTCATACCGTTTTGTTGTAAATGGTTCACAAGGCACAGACAAAGGCAAGGAACCTTCTTGCTTCTTGATTTGTTGACTTACATAGTTACTTAGTAATGCATACAAATAATAATGATTTGTGCTTGATTGTTAATGAATTAATGCGCTCAATTAAACTTAAATGTTAACATATTCCACTTAATTGTTACATATGCAGAACTCGTTAATATATTCCACAGATTTCAGTTTGTTAAATATAATTTTTAAACAAAGTGCTTAATTAGTAATTCTTTTTAAAACGGCAAGGAAAACCTTAAATATAAATGTATAACTGATCATGCAATCAAACAGCTTGTAGGACACGTGACACGGTATGTATATCAAAAGGAAACATTATCACATTTAACTACTACGTACGGCTTAGGTTATACACGTAGTAGCTTTCAGTAAAGATTTTAATACAAATAGTATGTGATTCAGATGCAGAGTCGTGATATTAAAAAAATAGGGAATTAGATCCTGGGCATGTACATTACATACATTATCGTCGCATTTGGTTCCATTGTGTGACGTTCTGGAAAATTTTCAAAATACCAGGAATATTTCATTGAAAATGTAAGTAGACTTTCAGAGTTTCAATCGGATGTGAGCGAATGCACGTGTGAAATTGCTAAATGCTATATATATATATATATATATATATATATATATATATATATATATATATATATAACTAAATTTCAGTAAGATTCACAATTTAAATGGTACAGAGAAATTTATAGTTAGGCCTATATTTGACAGTTTTGAATTGGTCATTGTGATTGTTTGATAAAAGTACTTTTCATGAATTTTGCTTCACTTTTCCGCTTTTTAAAGTCCGTATTTCTTCATTTTCAAGTGTCTGATGTCTGCAGTACTGTATAAAGCAATGCATGTACTTCAATAGGTATATACATATATATATATATATATATATATATATATATATATATATATATATATATATATATACACACACATAATTTTCTTTGCTTATCTTCTTGTTTTTCGCCAGGTCCATATGGCTATAATTTTTTGTTCTTACCTTCTCGTTTCTCGCCAGCTCTGTATGGCTCCAATTATGTTTCTTACCTTTTTGTTTTTCGACAGTTCCGTATGGCTCCAATTCTGTTTCTTACCTTCTTGTTTTTCGCCAGTTCTGATGTATAAAAGGGATGCTTCGACAGTTACAATCAGACGGAATACATTATATCGTTTCGCTGTACAACATACATCGCAGCAGAAGCGCCAATCGCCATTATTGAAAGACTTACATTGTGAAGTGTTACCTACCGAAAGTCACTCTCAGGGTATATATTGTATCTTCTTGCGCTGCCTGTGGAAATCTTTTGGACAAACAACGATAACAACCTACTTGTATTGCAACGTGAACACGATTTATGTACAGCTTCACAACATTACAAAATATTTGTGCGGTGCATGGAACGGTGATATATGTAAGTAGCCTTTTAAATTACTTTAAGCAGTAACGCCTTCATCGATATATTTGTTATTTTAGTCTTTGTAAAATGCAATAATATCTGTTTTATTTTACCGGTTTAGTAAATATATCGTGTTTTCGTTCTGTTTAAAGGTGATCGATTAAGATTTTATATGTAATTTTGTTATTTTATCCAGATTTAAAATCTACATCAACGCGTATGTTTTCACTTTGATAATTACTGAGGTGAATAGCATTAGTTCAGTCACAACTGTGTTGTTAGTACAAAGATTTCATTTGACAATATCCAAGCCTCGCATCATCACTTGAGGACTTGTCCTCAAAAAATGTATTTTGTGTTTCTATCTTGATGTTGACTTCTTTGTGAGAATATAATTATAACAAGTTTGTTTCTAAGAACTTTAAATGATTAAAATAATTATTTGCTATATAACGGATATTTGATGATACTTGCATATAAGAATAACGTCGAGAACATGCTATTAATTCGAAATTTATAATGTAGCCAAATCTCTCATCACCGAAGGAAGATATTGCATTTTATTTTATGAGCACATTTTAATGGGCCTTTCGTCTAAGAATGAGATTTGATCGGATGATCATGATTTCATTGCATGTATGTGTTTTTCTGTTGTGATAAATTGTGTAGGTGTGATGGATATCTTGAACGATCACAAACTGAAGAAAAAAATTAATTTAAAGATTAGTATCACCGATTTCAAAGAATTTCATTTCGAATGAACATGATCACAAAACGATCTATTTGAGAGCTAAGACGCTGTCGCAAAGTCGCAATGGTAACTCTTTCAACTGGTAAATATTGCACGTGTATACATTCTGAATTTTCATCGATTTGATTACATATCTGCATAAATATGTTCCAATAGAAAGATAGGTCCAAACAAGAAGTATGGCTAATATGTTTACAGGTATCAGTGGAACATCACGAATTTCCAATGGCTGCGCCGTCGTAGATATATCTAGGCTTGCAACGAAATATATTCTGTATCAGTTAGTTTTCTTGTTTCAAAATTGAGAAGGGATGTTAAAGCCGGTGATGTAATCAACGAAGTATTAGACGTGATTCAAAGCCAGATAGAAGCTTTGTGATCTCGTTGATGACAGCGAAGCAGTGAGCCCCCCACGACCACCACCACCACAAAGAAAAACAAAAACACAAAACAACAAAAAACAGAGTATGTCGATGTCTCTATCAAGTCTTGAAAAATCAAAGCTTTAGCACCTATCCCCGCGCCCCTCAAATGTGAATACAACAAATGTAAACCAGTGGGAACATATGGTGTTGACATAAGCAACAGTATAACGACTGATGTTGTTGTAATATAGCTCGAGTAAGATAAAATTAGATCGTACATTATATAGGGCATGTATATAATATGACAATCCGTAACGTGTATATTCTCTTTGCTCGTAAAAACTAGTGGTATTGGGGAACAAAGTTTAAATTGAAATAGTAGACTAAAAAGGAAATTTGTTTTTATACAAATATCGATCAAATGCTTCGTCTTGCAGTACACAAACGGAATATTTTAAATATTGCGTATCGATAAAAAAATAAAAAATAAACACCGGCAATAACAATTTTTTAAAACTTGAGATATGTATTCACGACGAATTCCACCTTAACTTTGGTATTTGTAATTGAGTTAACTATTATAGTTTTTGTGTACGAGGATCGATTAAAAAGGTCTTGACTCAAGTTCCTGTTCATAAAGCTGCTGGAGTGGTTTCTCACAACTGGATTTTAAATCAGCATGGAACGCTAACCGACAAAGATCACAATTTCCTAGATGAACATTACATTAAAATGATGTTAATGTGTTATAGTATATTATCACGTACAGTTGGAATCACATCACAATTAATACTTCCAGTTCAGTACCCACGAATGTAGTTCCAGTCTATTTTTAGAACATTTTTTCCTCTCTCATTTTGGTGGTGATAGAAGAGTTATATTGATGCATATTTGGTAGGGATTTAAAGGTAATTATTTATTCTTGAGAATATGAGCAGAGAGAGTGGTTGTCAGTGTGTAATTTGGCGACAGAGCACATGGAGTAATAAGGCCTTGGTAATGATCCGGAAGTGAAATATGTGGTCTGTGTACATGCTGTTATGTTTACAGTGCAGCAGCTCAAAAAAATGCCTGTCAACCCTTGACAAGAATTTCACCGTGAAGTCATCTTTGGGTGTATTTTAGATTTTCATATGATTTGTATTGAATGTCACACTGTGGAAAGGTCAGTGTTGAGGAATATATGTAGAGAACATATAGTAAAATTAATTGTGGTGTATGGCCAGTTGAGAACTTGGCCAGATATAAATCGCCGAGTGGTATTATATTACCAGAGCCTACTCGTGGTAACCTAGGAATCATGGGATGCAGGATAATTGGAACTAAATGGGCATTTCACATTGCTGTACTTTTCAAAGAACGTAACAGAGTCGGTGTACTAATCACACAAGATTTTAAACATTCTAAACTTGATTTCTTCCTATCATAATAAGCATGAAAATAGGAAATAAAATATCTTCTTTGTTTGTTTGTGTTTTAGGGTTTAACGTCATTTTTCAGCGCACAAATAGGCCATACATGGCGGCCAATAATATTGGTGGAGGAAAAACCCAGGAAAGCCCGGAAAGTACCACCGACCCACAAGAAGCTACTGGTAAACATTCTCACATAACTACATTAGCCGAATCTTAGACTCGAACCCTCGCAGAGAAGATGTGAGACGGCAGTGATCCGTGTCGGAAAGCGCTTTAGACCACTCGGCCCCGAAAATATCTTGTGTTACATATGTATATATTAAGTATTTCATCGTTTAATTACAATTTAAACAAAGTAGAAATACATACAAACAGTGTATCGCTAAAATATAAAAATATTCAAAATGTTTACAGCTGCTCGGAGCACCACGACCAGAGCACAATTACCCTCTGCTCTGTACCCTTCACTAGTATCCATTATATCCATAATCAAACACAAAATGTTAGTCCCTGTGTTACATTTCACTGACGTACTCCAGTCCAATATACCTATCTGGTCTCACCCATGTGTATACGCTAGCAAGATACTTACGCTCCTCTTCTGACAATCGCATTCTTAGTCTTACCACAATGAAAACGAAGTCATTTGGACAAGTTATTTTGCACACCAGGGCCCAGCAACGTAGAACGAATTGCCCGTTGAAATTAGACACAAAGACATAGTGATCCCTTTATTGTTGTTGTTGTTGTTATTATAATTATTATTATTATAAATATGTATGTAATAATCAATATTGTATGGATTGATACTATTTCATCTTTTTGTTATCCACCATTGTAGGATGGGCCTTCGATGTATGGTAATAATACATATAATCGAATTTACATTTCAATTTTAATTATATTAATAATAAGTAACAAATAACCAATAGGAGTATATATATTTTATTTTGCTGTTTGAAAGAAAAGGAAATTCAATGGATGAAGCGGTTGTTTAAAATGGTCATCAATAATAAGTTACAACAACGATGATTTATATTAGTGGTTGATTTTCATCAGAATTCCTGAAGAAACGATTGTCAAATATATTGACTACATATCTACACGATAACAACAGGCGAATTAAATTGTATTTTTATTTTTAATCCGAAAAATATTGTCGTTGTTATTTGTTTCATGTAATCGTAAAACAATATAGTAGACAGTAAAGTGATTAAGGCGGTAACTAACGCGCTTTATATTTCGCTATCAAATTACCTGGTAAGCCGATTATCCTAGAAAATGTCAACCCGTTACCTGCCTGAAGGTCTAACTTTTAAACGGAATCATAAATGTAAGAATCAATTTTGTGTTCACTAATTTTCGCATAGAATCAAATACACTATAACCTTATTTTCATGGTTTAAATCAAATCCACAAGTATCCCAGAGACGAAAATGTTCTGGGTGAAATTGTTCCTTTTGCTGACGAATGATGTTGAAAATCGGCTTCTGAAAACAGCCAACACTTGTGATTTATCACCAAAACTCACACAAATATGCGAAAGTCTTAAAACAATTATTCTGCCAAATTTCCAATGCAAACAGTGTAGTACAAAAACTCATAGGCATACTATTTTAGAAGAACAAATTAATAAAATCAAATTTTACGCTCATTCAATAATAAATTAGTAGCGTCAATAAAAGGGCATATTGAAGTAGTAAACGGGTTTACATAACAAAGTAATTTTTTTTAAGTACTCACTTGAAACGTCACGCACAGCTTTCTGTTCAAAGTTGTTATCTTATATTGATATCAACACTTGATAGCACTTCTATTTTTATCTTAGCGCTTTCATAGGTTAATGTTGCCTACAGCAGGTCACGCTCAGGTATATATTGAATCTTCTTGCGTTGCATGTGGAATTCTTCTTGACAAACAACGACAACAAACTTGCTAGTATTGCTACACAATTTATGTACAGCTTCACAACATTACAAAATATTTGTACGGTACACAGAACGTTGATAAATGTACGTAGCCTTTTAAATTACTTTAAGCAGTAAAGCTTTCATCGATATATTTGTTATTTTAATCTTTGTAGAATGCAATAATATCTGTTTTATTTTACCGGTTAAGCAAATATGTCGGGTTTTCCTTCTCTTAAAGGTGATCGATTATGTGTAATCTAGTTATTTTGTCCAGGTTTAAAATGTACATCGACGAGTATGTTTTAACTTGATAATTACTGAGGTAAATAGCATTATTTCAGTCACAAATGTGTTGTTAGTACAAAGATTTCATTTGACAATATTAAAGGCTCGTACCAACAATTGAAATCAAACAATGTATTTTGTGTTTCTATCTTGATTTTGACTTCTTTGTGAGAAGATAATTATAACAAGTTGTTTCTAAGAACTTTAAATGATTAAAATACTTATTTGCTGTTTAACGGATATTTGAGATCACATGCATTAAAGAATAATGTCGTGAACATGCTATTAATTCGAAATTTATAATGTAGCAAAATCGCTCACCGCCGAAGGAAGATATTGCATTTTATTTTATGAGCACATTGTAATGGGCCTTTCGTCTAAGAATGAGATTTGATCGGATGATCATGATTTCATTGCATGTATGTGTTTTGCTGTTGTGTGTTTATATATATATATATATATATATATATATATATATATATATATATATATATATATATATATATATATATATATATATATATACAAACTCTCTATATCCGTCGACTTTTGACAGTGAGTTGACTGCGTGCTCTGGCTAAGCTTCGGATTTAATGAAGTTGTGCATTGCAACATTAAAAGACAAAATATGAATTTCAGGATTGTTAACCTGTCCCGATATAATTTTCCTTATTTCTTTGTCGAGCGATTTCTCGCCACGATCAATTTTTATACGCCTACCTTTCATAGAGCTTGGACAAATAAACACGTTACGATGTGAATATACAATCACGATACAATTATTAAATTTACTCGTAATCTATCCAGTGACAGTAATTCCGTGATTTCTGTCATAGATGTTGCAATAATGTTTTGGTTTTCGTCGTATTCTATACACGTGTCCGCTATATGAAGCAACATCCAATAGCTGATCAGGCTGTCCAGTTAATTCCGTTAATATCAATTCGAAATCTTCGCCGGGGATGTCGTTGTAATACATGTTATGATAATATTCATCATCTTTTTTAACGTACCTAACTTCATCACTCTGAATACTGGTTGGACAAGCGAGTAATTCGGACGGTAAAACATATTCGTGTGAAATACATCTTTTACTTTTCATCGTTTTACATTGTTTAATAAGATCTCGTCCTAGCTAACTTTATGCTGTGAAATCCAGCTAGTAAAAGTATACGTGCCATTCCAGATTATCGTCTTTGTTTCTCTTGATTAATTCTCGCTATTATTCAGGTGAAACAGGCGTAGATTTACGTTGTTCGTTTAAGAAAGATGATCTTTCGATAGGGCACAATCACATAATTTTGCAAATTAATCGATGATATCATCGGTGGATATTCTTTCGTCGGTAACCATGAACGTGCCTTGCTTATCCTCGTATTTGATGTGTTCGATTCTACACTTGAAAAATGAGTCGATTTCGAAAATCTGACATCTCAGTCGAAATTCTGGTATAATTTCAATCACCGAACATTTATCGTTAAAGTCATTAGCGACTCGTTCAAAATCAGCATCCGAAGCAAACAGATATAATTTATCAAAATGTTGAAAACAAATTCCCGAAAGAACCTATTGACGCTTAAAAGCGTTTCTCGACGCATAAACGCGTTGTTCAGCGCATTTATCGCATCAGATTTACTTTTAACGAATACGGATCTTTCTAACGAAATAATATTCATCAAGGAATAATAATCTCGAAGAACAAAATAATCATCTTTAGAGATATCAGCCTGATCTTCTTCGGTTCTTCGAATAAATTTGTAGAGTAATTATAATCGTGGTCATTTTCTAAACAAATATAAAATTGTTTGTCTTTGTTATTATTTAACGAAATATGATTGTATATAATAACGCTATCGGTCATTTGTCGGTCAACGCATGTTTGTGATTCAATATTTTGATTCATTATAGATTATATCTACTCTCTAACTGATATTGTTTTAGATATATATTTTATACAAATTATATATATTTCACAATTGAATATTATATTTATATATAATAACATGGTCACTATATACATGTACGACACATAAATGTAGATGGTTCCACGGGGATCTATAGAATTCAGTGGTACAACAGATATGGTAGGAATTTCTCAAACAATGCAAGAATATATCTTAATTACGGACGCAAAAAAATAATTAATTTGAGATTTTGGCTCTGTCGAATATATGAGTGAGGGAACTATTCATATTATTATTTATGATAGTAATTTGGATGGGTTCTCCAATCACAAATTATATTTGTCCGTCAACGATTTCATCAGAATGACAAAACAACGGTTCTTTATAAGATTTCGCCCGATATCAACAATAATATTTTGAGATTTTTTACCCCACACTAGGAACACTGTTACTAAAAAAATAATTATATAATTATTTATCGTTGATGCGATTTAATCTTTGCTGTTCTATCTCTTAAAGATTATTTATTTTATGAGTAGATATATCCGTGACGGGATCAGAAAGCCAATTATTTAACTTTTCACAACACGCCCGGAAAAATACCTAACACAATTAATCTTTTGTCTGATAAAATCCACCACCATCTATTAACCTTCTGACTGGCCCCTTAGGGATTCTAATACACATTTCAGCATAGTTCATCGAATTGAATTTTTTTTAAAAAAATTCCCCGTTAGATTAAGACATATAGTTGAGAATATCATAGTTCAATAACACTCCCAAAATAACCACCATAAGGATTAAATAACCCAGGTTCTAAAGTTGCTACAACTGAACCAAACATATATTCAGCCCAACCTTCATCAGTTGAACCATCTGAGATCTAACTCGTTTAATCCATATTCTAGCAATACTATTAATTAACATTTATATCAAAATAAAAATCTATATCAAATATGGACGTAATTGATTTTTCAGCGACACGAAAACAATAACCGGTCTAACATCATCCAGCACTACCATATTATATCAGAATGATTATCACAGGTCTATCTGGGTGTGGAAAGACACAATTATTATTAAATCTCATATTGAGATGATTGAATTGGGACAAATTGTATTTGATAGCACCATCCGTTGATGATCAAGAATGTTGTGAAGTTTTCAAAGATTTTAACGAGAATGCAACATTATTTAATGCAGACAATGACGTTATTAACTTTATAACAAATATCAATGATGCACCGTCCGTTTACGATATTGACGTATTTATTAATAATATAGTTGTTTACGACGATGTGATGCGGGACAACAATCAAATCCAACTAGAATGTTATTGATGTTTCGCAAAGATACAAGCAAATTTAGAAAATGATCAGAGATAACTAATATTTTTAGCGGTATTTAACGGTGTAAATACAAATACACGTAGAAATATTCATCAGGCTTGGTACGCTGGAGACATGGGCATCATTAAATTTAGAACGTTTTTGCTCACGAACACATGCTACCCCACACGGATTTATAACAATAAACCTGCATAAACCTAGGACAAGATACCGTACAGGAACTGAAAAACTATTTGGATATTCCGAAGGCAATTGTACAGCAGCAGAGCGGCCGGACCTCTTGATCTAACAGCGACGGAACCCTCATTTTGAAAAAAGGAGGGTTCTCAGAGTAATGGAAACTTTTCTGAGTCCCATCGAGGTTTCTGACAAAGGTGTGTTCGCTCCCTCTGCTGCTTACACAAATGATTGTGACTTATTTAAAGCGAGTGCATTAAATGAGGAAATGTGTAAATTTCTACGATAACAGTATAATTGCATTTTGATCGATATTTCTGATTGCAGAGATGGAAGACATAAACGATATTCGACTTGGGTCAACAATACTGTTTACGGATCAGGAACTGCTGAGATGGACAGCACTGCAAAGAATAAAAGGTAAATCTTTCATAAGCAGAGGTCGAACATGCTGAATGGTTATAAACGGTGTGTGACTTGCGGCTATTGAGAGTAAACATATGCCTTCACACACACGGACTTGTGTTTCTGTATTAATGGAACCTGCATACTGTAGAATCCATAAATAGTCCAAAAAGTAAGTTCCTCCACAGAACTGAATATTATGCTAACCTTAATATTTTGTGGTTATTCAGTCCATGGTTATCCACTCTAATTGATAAGTATGCAAGATGTTTAATAAATTTGATAGATTGTATCCTAACTCTAAGCATCAGAGTAACATTTTTAAACGGCTATTGTCGTCTTGCAATACTGCTATTGACCGTTGTATATGGTATAAATATAACAAATTCAAGAGTTAGTTTCCCTCCACTAAATAGAATCAAATGTACCGAGGTAAATTGAAACAACGTACATTGGGGGCAGTAAGTAAAGTAACTAATTTTTACTTTTCAAAGATTGAATAGAACAATTATTTCAAATTGGTTCATATCTAATTTCATGATGTTTATCTACATCTGAGAACATATAAAATCGGAAAATATGAAAATTTAGTATGAAAAATTAATGAAAATCGTTCAGCAGGTTTATATTAATATTATCCCAGTTTTAAACGTTTTGCTTGTTTACATGGTTCCCCTACATTCTTGTAGGATTTTATGAGCTGGCTCAGCTTTTGGATCGAAAAATTATGATCGCAAGGACTTGTTCAGGACGGATATTTACTTTCACTTGCAGATAAACCTTTCATCCCTGAGATAATTATGTTTACTCAAATAATGTTAAAACGAAATCTTTCGAGACCAAATTCCTTGAGGGGTTTTGATTTACTGAGATTCTCATTAAAAAATGGTAGTCAGAGTGGCCGAGGGCCAAAATCTCTCGCTTATAATGATCACTGCCATCTCACCTCTGTCGGCGTGGGTATTACTCTCAGACTTGGCCAATGTGGGTATATGAGACAGCTTACCAGTAACTTCTAGTGGGTATGTGGCTCGTGACACTGGCTGCTATGCGCTAAATTAGAAACATCATACAGAAGGACAGTGAAAGAGATTGGATCGATTGGTTGGTTGATTACGATTTCAATCCTGTTTCTCTGCTGCGTTATCCCACTCTGCATACTTGTGGACTGTTAAGAGCATATTTACTGGCTACTCGTTTCCATTAAGTTTTTGTTATTATGACGTAAGATTTCTACAATGTAACATTTGCACAAGTAACAATGTAAAATAAAAAATCGAAATAAACCAGTTAAAAAATACTAATTTTGGTATTCAGAGTAAAGAAAATTTGTATAGTTTGTGTTTATTGCAATTAAAGACGGAAAAAGTAGTTACCAAAAACTTAATATAGTTTCATTGGAATTTCTGTTTGGTGAGGTTTTGATTTCAGAGGCGACAGGGCATTTTGATTTTACTTTAATTCTGGACGGCTGCTGTGGCCAAAATGGTTGGAGAGTCGGTCTAAAAGCGGGAGGTTGCGGATTCGAGACACGACCGAGTCATACTAAAGAGTATATAAATTGTAGTTGTAGCTGTTTCATTTAGCGCTCAGCATTAAGAGATTACTGTTAGTACTGGTCAGCCAGAGTATACGAAGAGTTTTCATAGTTTTGACTGTGTCGGTATACTAAAAGTATTTTATGAAATATTAGACTAAATTTATGTCCCAAACTTTCCATTAGAAAAAATACATGGTCAAATGGGACACTTTCAGCGAAAATAGCCACTTTTCTTAAATATTGGTCTGTTAGAATGGTAGCTGTTTCCTATTTTGATTGCAGGAAACGCAGGAAACTCTTATAAGACTTGAAAATCCTGTCCTAAGTCTACTTAAGATATGTAATTTAATATGCTATCGACAAAATAATAATAAAATGTATAATACATTCATTATTTTTTTTACAGCCCAAAATCAGAAGTTGCGGACTCTCTTATTATGTAGAATATGTGGAATAAACTGTATCAGTTGCGTTATTCAATGTGGACATTTAACATGTTTGAACTGCGCAGAGCCGCTTGTCTGTTGTCCCGTTTGCGACACTCCCTTTAGAAACAAATATTGTATTTACCTACATCTTCCATATTTAAATGTAAAATAAAGAGACGTGTTATATTTTGCCAAACATTATTTATCACTTTTATGACAGATTGCATAAAACTTAAACGTTGACAAGCGAAATATTCGTGGTATACCAAAATGTGCATTCTTATTTTCAAGTCTACTAGACACCACCAAATAGTACGAGTAATCAATTAAAAAAGAATCAAGATCTCCATTCATGTGTCGGGTGTATACCTGTGTTTAAATATGTGATAGCAATGTTTCGCCAACAATTACCTTGCAATGAACACTCCAAGGTCTTCCGTCTCCAATCATAACCGTATTAGAATATTCGCAGTGTCTGGTGCTAGCTACGGTTGGACCTGTTCCATTATGATATTTCTTTTGGAATACTATGAGAAGGAATAAAGACATAAAATGTATTATAAATAGGGACTCATATGGCATGCAGTTGAATTATTGCGAGAAAAAATAAGGAATATAATGTTCTGAAAGGGAAATGGATTCAAAGTTCCTTGTGCATTGCAGCTCAAACTTATAAGAATGCAGTGACTGAATTATTTCTTGGATTCTACTTGTACATATTTTATATTGTAAGGCATCTATTTTAATGTGTCTATGTTTCCAGCAACGGATAAATATAAACATGTGCGTACTAGAAATAGATGTATTAGTACAATTAATTAACCATTCAATGTAAGAGACGTTTTATTATTATTATTATTAGTAGTAGTAGTAGTAGTAGTAGTAGTAGTAGTACCATTATTATTAAATAAGTGCATCATTTAATTTATGAACTTTCTTCATAGAGGTTAATTTCCTTTAAATGTATTACTTTATTTAAATGACAGACTGGAATGATTAACATCCGAAAATAATATTCAGCAACATATTATAGTTGATTGGTTCAAGGGTGACAATCTTTTTTCAAGGTTAATTTAACAGAACGTTAGAATTTCTAGATTTAAACTATCAGAAGAACATTTAATGAAATAGTAATTCAGTGACATAAATATTACATGACAGTTATTGGTGAAATAATATTATACATGATGAGAAACAACTGCAGTTATAGAACCGGATAGTGAAAGTTTTTCCTTAAGTTTGGGAATGGATGAAATTTTTTCCTAGAAACGAGACAGACCTTTTGGGTCCACTCGTACTTTTGGGTGGGAGGAGGGCTGCACCAGGCATAGGAAATGAAGACTGGATTCGAATCACTAGAGCATTAGAAATTGTACTTTACTTTCTTCGTGGCACAGCGCAATTAACGATCTTCTTGAATGCAAGTATTGCATTAATATTGTATTTAAAAATGTGTCTGTTTATATAATTCAACATTTCTGTTAACGCAGCAAATAGACCAGATTTTCACTGATGTGGCATTGCCTGTGAGCATACTTGAAACAACTAACAATGATAGACGTGTGACGTTTGGCGGATCTTGGAGGGAAACATATTGAATTATGCAAATTATATAGGAATTATCCAAAGCAGACATTTATATTGTTTTGTTGAAAATGGGTTAAAGTCAGATGTTTATAATAAGTTTGATATAAAACAAACTATTACCTTAAGTGTGTGTATTAACTCTAATGTAGTTGAACTGGTACATTTGGGATAATTTAGATTATAAATGTTTGATGAAATCAATAGCAACCTTGTTTCTCTTTTTTTTAGAGACAATTAAATTTGACATACAACTTGTACGGGCCAAGTCGCTACAAGAAAACGAGAAAAAGTCCCACCATAATAATTTTTTTTAAAAACAAAACTAAAAGGGGAACGAAAATATTCCAAACTTACAGGATTTGCTGTCGAACGTGTAAGTGACCACATATGACAGGCTATGCAACGGGCATTATTGTTTTTTCATGTGTCTTATAACGACATGCCCAAATGAAATAAATCCTGCAGAAAATGAATTTATGTTTACCAATTTTAGAGCTCAAACTGAAGGATACTGAATTCATGAAAATTAAAATATTTGAAAATAGTCAAGCAGTCAATTCCACATTTTCTGCAAGGACGCACACAAATTATATTTTATGTACTTTATTTGTGGTAGAATTAATAATAATAAAAAATAAATCATTTTTATTAACTAGATTGGGTATTTAAAACGGTTATTCGTTATGTAGCTCCTTGCAATCGGCGATATAGACTTCAATACTATTTACACGTTGTGGCATTCCCGCTATAAATAAATTTTAGTCCGAAGTTCTAGATTTTAGAAATCAATATGCAACGAAGACAACAATCTCGTCGTCTCTTACATGAATTATAATTATTGAATGATAAATTGATATATGTATGGAAAAAAGTGCTAAAGAAATTTGTAAGTCTTTTTATAAACATTTCTCACAGAATTATAGTAGACTTTCCCTACCCGTTTGTCAAGCCATGTTAACATACAGTATTATTAAGTACCTGTTTGTGTTCTTTGTGTGGAAAGACAGTCTCTGCTGATAGCATAACATAACATAATTCTCGCGAGAACTTCTTTCAACGCTTGTGCAAGCCACGTTCGTCGACGTATTTATGTGGCCCTTTAGATTGTTTCAAATAGTAAGATTTTCATCAAAATATTATTTATTGGTAAGATATATAGATTTTGTAAAATATTGGCATTGCTTACTCTGTTTTATAAAATAAATGGAACTGATGTTTTCTTTCTCCTAAGAATGGATCGATTCACTTTTCATGTGAAATTTTGTAATGTAGTATTATTAGGTCTCAGTGGATAGTTTATCTGGTGAATTTTCATCTGACAATGATCTCTTGCAGAACAACGAGAATACGTTTACACTGAAGATGCGATGAAAGAAACTAATAATTGTTGTTGAGAACATTCATATGAGAGTTTGACTGCGGCGATTATATTCAACCAACACTGCCACCAACCCCTCTATTTTACATTCATTTTGATAAAGACAAATCTATTTTGAATATTTTTATGGTAGAAGGCAGCTTAAATAATCAGTATGTGTCTTATTCATGAATATAGTTCACTAGTGTTATAACAAGGTAGCAAACACATAAATAAAGTCGGCTGTTCATTTTCAGGTCAAGTTACGCATTTGATTTCCGATGCTCGTCGAACTGTGAAAATGCAGCCACCAAACAAGCAAACCCATTTTCAAGGCTCGCTGAACATATATCTAAACCAAATTACAGATTTAGCTTGTGTGTGAATTTATAAATGCTAGGCTTATGATAATTAGGTTCATGCCTTCTACCTTAAAAACTATGGAGGTGTAAAAATACGAAACTATCTAGTGCAAGTTTATGATCGAATATCTACGTTGCATATCGTTGAAGTCCCATTTTGGGTCCCTAAACACTTGAAGTGTCCAGAGCTTACCATTAAAGGATTTTAATCACACAATTTCTTGCATGCTTTTTATTATGAATTTTAAAAAGTTCTGTATGAGAGGATACTTAGTACAAGTGGGATAACAAAGCATGCTCTGTATGCTAAAGCTGCAATTGTCAAATAATAAATTCTTGTGATACCAGTTTATACATTGTGGAACTAGATGACGTCCAGGTGCTACCAATGTAGACTGCTAAATATACGGGGACTATTCAATGAACATAAATAATGCTTAAGATGATCGAAATGAACACAATTGGTTTTGTATGAGGACCGAATTTACTACGTAGGTCATGGTTGGTTTGTTGTGGTTGTAGTGTATGAGCATCTTGATTAAATGCTATTTGACTAATCGCGAGATAAAAATGTCATCTATGATTCAATCACTAGGGAAACCGTCCGCGAGTTCATCAACAAACTTTCGATATACATCAATATCCATGAAACCACCTTCAAATAGTCGTCTGCAGATATCAGCTGCTTCATTAATTATTTCAGGTTAGTTATTTCGTTTTCCACCTACGAGAACTCTAGTCGTGATATATCTCGAACAACGAACAAGACCACAACCTGAAGCTCTGCTTGGAGCTCCACTCTGAGAAAATCCATTAGCGAATATTTCACCACTTGTACCTGTTGCACCCTGCAAGGAGGATTTCCCTATATCCAGAAGTTTTGATCGCTCTGGTAATCTCAGAGATCTGATTGTCCCGCTGTAGATGATTCAACTTTTTTTATTTCCTTTATAAGATCATTAAATATTTGAACTTTAGGTGGTATCCTAGGTATATTCGACATCACAAGATATACTCCACTGTACCACGTTTTTCTATCCATGGCGATATAATCAGGGTGGATATATTTTCTTCTATGAGGAAAACACGTGATTAAAAATTGAGCCGTCTGGGTCATATTATCAAATGTCATTTTTTTTATTTCATCTAATTTAAGAAATGTATCGTTGAATACAAGTCGTTCAGTAGTATCACCTTCTTGTTCCTCACCTTCTTGTTCTTGTGCAATATCACCCTCCTGTTCCTGTTCAATATCACCTTCTTGTTCTTGTTCAGGTTGTATAAGTCGTGCAGCAGCTATTATATCACTATGAAGTGTTTTTAAAGATATTTTTGTTTGCTTGGCTCTCGTTGCTATTTTTTCAAGTACTGGTAATATAGCTATTTCAGTAGCAGTAACACCTTTCTCAGCAGCAGTAACAACTTTTTCAGTAGCTGTGGTTACTGGATTAAATAATTGTTCGTTGCATGTTGCAAAATTAGTTTGAAATTTCTGAGGCGCCTGCAATTTTCGTCTGAAAGAGTCCCGTACGGGAATAAATTTCTTTATTGCTTGTAGTCGCTCGGGAGTCGATCTAGTTGTTAAAGATTCTCCGATCATTATTGTAAAAGTCGAAGATTTTCTAATTGCTAGCAATGTAAACAGTTAACCCACCCCTCCCTACAATTCCTCGTCAGTGAAATAAAAATATAACAATGGTAATACCTGTTCGGGTTAGTGATATAGAATTTCAAACCCATGCAAATTTGTTCCGTGTGAGTAATCCCATACCTGTCTTGTTCAAGTGTACATGTAGTACAACAGATTAGTGTTAGTTTGTGTTTGGATGTGTTATGTTACGACGTTGGAACAGTCGAGAGAGGAAAGTGATGTTCATCATTCACAGTGTTTTCAAGTGCATTGTTTTGCTTAATGATATATTTTATCATTTTAATCGTTGAATTTATTGTACGTCTGACCTGGTATTGTTGGCCGAGTACAGCTCTGACTTGTGTGACTGCTGTAAATAACGGAATGAATTTATTTACATCATTACGATATGCCAGTGATTCATTTACGGCATGCTGAATTCTTTGTATTAACACATATTGACTTTATTTTTCTGAGCGCTATCATCGAGAACTTGAAAATCAGAAAGAATCTGATTAATATTTATAGATCTAATATATATACAAAAAAATAAACAGTAGCTATGATGAGCGGTCACCATCACTGGGTCCCTTTTAATTGGGCGCAGTCTCTTTCATAGGGTCTTTTTCTTTGAGTTTCTTTTTTCTTTGACCCTATTGCCGTTTCTTTTGACCACAGTTCTTTCTGAACCGTCTTGTGGGGTTACTCTAGTGTGACACAGAGTTGTTTGCATCCAATCTACTATTTATTTCGGGGGCACCATATATATTTTCTAAGCAAACTGAAATGTTAGAATGTTTTGTGTATTTGTTGTACACCTCCCCCCAAGAATCAAATTCCCGGGGGTGCAAAATCACACCATCACTTATTTGACGTGATGGGAGGTGTACATGAAATACCATTTGGACTGGTGCCCTAATATAAGCCTCAAGAACGGTACCGTCGACAATAATGCCTGCCACGAGATTCAAACGCTAGGCCTCAGGACAAGATCCAGCCGCGTACGGATTACGCCAAATGTCGAAATCTACAAGTATATATTTTTGATTCACGAGTAACAGAGCATTTTACAAATGCATTGCGTGGAAACAAACTGACAGATCTAAGACGAAAAAAAAATAAACGAATGGGGATTAGCAGTTAGGGAGAGCGGTGCAACAATTCAAAATGTAGCCGAACTAGAAAAGATATTAAAATTTCCAATAACCATAACGACGATAACAGGAGAGGTATTACACGAATCGAAATATAAATCGAGAGGATATCCAATCAAAATTATTGACCATAATGAACAAGCTTGGACATCCGCTGTAACAATATTTCCGCCGGATAGAACCATAAAATATCTACCCGTGGAGTTCTCTGGGGGGAAATTTGTTTGATTTTATTTATCAGTTAAGTAAAAACGATCCTGTGTCACTGAAGTTATTTCAGAGTTTTGAAGACGAGGAGTTTTAAATTCGATCAATTTGTAAACAAACAACGGCGAAATATATCGTACTGAATCCCACCACAAAGAGATGAAAAAACTAGCTCGTGGTATTTTAACCGATAACGACGAACAATTACTAACAAGCTGTTTTACAATACCGTCAATTGAAGCTCATTTTGCGAGAAAAAGAAACCTATGGAAACCAACAAGAGCTGAATTTCTATTAGATACCCATCAAGTTGTGTTAAGTATGGTCATGGTGGATAATGGAATACCAAATATGACCCCGAAAATGTTATTTCGGTTGATATGGTTGCGTGTTATCCATGGAGTTTTCTGGGGTACGGAGAATGCTCTGAGTATTTTTAAAAGATTTGGGCATCCTACACACGAGATGACCTGTGTTGCGATTAATGGGCCGCAAGCCGATTTTGATCAAACCGGATTCGCTTTTGTGGTATCATTTAAATTCGCTAAAGGACTTCATCCGTGCTGTTATGTTTGGTTTGGTAGACATATATCTGAAAAACACTGGATGCCAATAGTGTTATTACGGTATATGATTGATTGTAAAATACTGATATCGCTGATTGTCAGTGAAGCAATTATATCATATCGTGCGCAAACTGAAGTTTGGTTACCAAAACCCGATAGTCTAGATAGTATAATCAGCGAAAGCAAAGAAAATTTTCCTTCAATCGATGAAGAATATATTTTTAGAGAGATCTTTGAAGTTAGAAATAAACACGCAAATGATCTCGGTAGAATAATAATTGGTAAATCACCCATGGTAGAAAATATGATCACAAGCGATATTCTTCACGATTAATTGAAGATGATGCCGAATACGATTTTATTATCGCAGATACACCATCTAGAGGTATATATGTAAATCGTAAAGACGCTTTCTTGTCCGATGGAACAAACTTCGGTTCAATTGTTACTTACATAGATGGAAATAATCCTCAATATACGTACTTAAGGGCGTCTATGCTGGCTTATGCTTCTATCAATTTACTTTCGACGATAAATAGATTTCCTGAATCCGCGGTTAGAGTCTAAACTGATTCATTTTACATAAAGATGTAAAACACAGCGAGGCAATGGTTAAATTTACAAATCCCGACGAGTGTTGGGGATCATGGAGATTAAAAAAGTAAATATTGCGTGATTATTCTAAATCAGCCGATGTTACAATTGAAAACAATTACTTGAAGAAAAATCAGATATCAGAACTATCTTGTGCGCTTTCATGTTCCGATCCAATATGTAGATATAACTAAAGTTATCTAAGCGGTTGTGGTGGGTCAGGGATGATAACTCGTGTGATCGAATTATTTCGAGGGAAATCAAACATGATTGTGCTAACACCAACACACAGACATGCAGAGAGATGAAATAGCGATGAGTCAATGCTTGCACTTATCACAGTTTCTTTCGATGGAAAGGTGACGCATGGACTTCTGATCCAATGGGCGATAAATGTATTCCTGAAATTATTATTTGGGATGAGATATATACAGTGTCGTTAGACATATTACAAATATTTCTTAATTGGCTATTGCTAGCGAATACAACCATAATAATGTGTGGCGATCATGGTCAACCACCACCATTTGTCGGTTTCCCCACATAATTGGCTGAAGAATTTTGTAGATTATTAAAAAGAAATTAATACCGATCATAGATATCTTGATAAACAATTATGTGAATTTATGAAACTAATGGGATTACAACCGGATAAAATCCAGTGTGAAATAGCGCGTGAAATAATTTCAGAGACCTCATTAAATGATTTTTGGGAAGCGTGGAGACCAAACGATTTGATAGTGGCAAGTAGAAAGATAGTCAGAGATACACTTCAAATGAAGCTACTTGAAACACACAAAGAAAAATTTGCAACGCTTCCATTGCCATTGTGATATAGACCTACAGATACCCGAAAACAGAATATTGAAATTGATATTCCTGACCAGACAGAGAAGCAGATGCTCGTGTTAAATGATATTGTGTTGGTTCATATCAATGTTATCGAAGATGCATTGCGTGCTGACAAATCCCCATGGAAGCTAGGATACGCTGCAACGATACATTCTTCGCAGGGATTGACTATATCCGATAGAATTGTTTGGATCGTAGATGACCGCATCGAGCGGTCAAATCTAGTTTACTTGGCAGTATCCAGAGTACGAAAAATAAATCAACATCGAAGAGTTTTTTTCGATGCTAATGATACCACAATCAATGATATTGTCAGCGATGACATAATCAGAAAAAAACTCGCTGATTATAAACAGCAGGATAAAAAAAATTATAGAAAATTTGATACTGATGCTCACTATGGTGTTGAGTTGATCTGAAAGTGTTTACCGACATTTGAAAGATTAACAAACACTTCTTTGAAATGAGCTTTGAAAAAGTACAACCTGGCAACAATGAGTGCAGAGAAAGGCAACAGTTTTGAAAACCAGTTTTTAGTGAAGATCATTGCTTCATGGTGTCTAGTTAACATTTAACTTGGTTGGTTACATCAGAGCAAGAAATGGATATGATATGTGCTTTATTTGGTATAACCTTTTTAAGTATTGAAGTTGTTGATGGTCAATCAACCTTGTATCTATAATATGAGTTCTTTGATAACATGTGGAGGGTGGAATTAAGTGAAGCATATACTTATCAATTGATAAATACAGCACATATTAAACAGTAAGATTGGACGACATCATGCAATCAAACTGTCAACTGAATCCCTAAACCTATACAGAAACTAACATTGTACGAGAGGAAGCCACAGATGCCAGGGAGCTGGGCCATCACCATGATAGGTGGCCTCCATTGCCGCAATTATCTCCTCCAGTACCCGATTCCCTCGCTCCACCAATCCTTGACTCTGAGGATGACGGGGACATCCATGAACTATATCACTTGACCCTGGCCATTGCTGCTGGAGTCTATCTAGAGCTCCAAACTCTGATCCATTATCTGTATGTAGAATGGCTGGTATTCCAATGATACTAAACATATGGGACAAAGCGAGATTAACCTCTGCTTGAGTCTTCTGGACCAGTGGTGCCAGTATGTGGAACTTACTGAAGTGATCCATCAGGTGGAGTATATACTTATAACCACCTGATGGCTTTCGTGTCATGTCTATCAGGTCAACCTGCAAATGTAAAAATATTTATGATTTTTATCAAGCCTGTTTTTTGGCTGTTTTCACAAACTGCCAATGAGCAAATGTATATTTCCAATTTTTTGTTATTTTTTGTATAGCAATATGAAATAAAAAATAATGATCCATAGTGATTAGGAAGAATGTTCACATGTATGAATTTCCATTAATATTAGTATGGAACAAGAGATAATAGAACTGTCTTTGTACTTGATATATACAGATCAATGTATTTATCAATTAGTGATAGTACTGTTACACATATATAGACTCACAAATGCAGCAAGGGTATTAACCATTGTTGAACACACCTGACAATGGGAGAACAAGCCTTGGCTTATTATAACTCTGGGTGGGGCTTGTAAAACTTGTGCCTTATTTCTACTGCATGTACTGCACATGCTGATGTACTTTTGAACAGCACTTTTGGGCAGGCCTTCATATTGATCAGCAACCTGGGTTTTTAAAAAAATACATAGCTTATCAAGCAAATGTAGTTTAAAAATATGTAACTAAAGTTATGTATAGAAATAGAACTATTATGAGACAGTTTATTTATAAAAAATTATATATGACATCATACAAAACAAATATAAAGCAACTAATTTAATAATAATATTTATATTGATAAGAATCATACCTATTTTGTCTGAAAATTAATGCATGTTGGTGTCAGATACCTTATGTAGTTTTACTCATTGCTTCCTATTGTAGAGTGGTCTGATGGAGTGTGTTTAATGTTAGATGGATGAAAACATAATACATTTTATTGCATTATACCACCTTGTGTAGTTTTACTCATTTATTTCCATAGACAGTGGCCTGATGGAGTGTATTGAATGTTGGATTGATAAATGTTAGGGTGTCCCATATTATGCAAAAAAAAATTTTTTTTTAAATATTGTATAGCATACCCTCCTAAAAGTTTCCTTTTGGTTCCATAATAACATCTACAAAATTATAGGTCCTTCAAATAATGTTTAGGGGTCCCCCAAGGATGATGAAATTTTAGGCAATAGTCATGATGGCATTCGACATTGTGAAAACAGTTCGATACGGTGTAATACATTAACTGTTCGTACCATGACAAAATGACAGCCTATTTGATACCATTAGAAAGCTCTTGATTAGTATAATCTAGAAATGTATTACAGTGGTATACACCTAGATTTTATTAGCTGCAGTTGTACAACAATTAAGGTGAAAAAACTAAAAATCGTACAAATACAACATAAAACGCTCAGTTCTATATATCCAAAAGATTGTCACGATTGCACTTTGCAAAGTCATGCCTGTGCTTCTCGATAACTTGCATAAGGTATTGTTTTTGTTCTTCATCCTTAGTTACTATAGCATTAAAATTCTGGATAAGGGCGACACCCCGTTCGGCAACGTCATTGACACAGGCCCAATTACTGATCAACTTGAATGCAATCTTGTACGATTCACTTTCAGGCCATTCTTCAACCGGAATGTTGAGGAAACTATCATCGATGGCGGTGGTTTTGAAGAAACTTCGTGAGATCGATAATTCATGCAGTGTGTGCGGCAGTGTCTGCAGTGACTTAACCAAATGCAATCCTCGGTCATCTTTGATTGCTAACACTAACTGTTCTTTCTCCTCGCATGACAGATGCTGAGAAAACAGAGATAGGGTAGCTAGTTCTTCGGTTAAGTACCACGAGTGACGCAACATCATTTTTAGGCCAACGTTCTTCAGTGCAACATCATTGTAGTCATCTAGTCTTTGGATGAGTAGAATGTCATTGTATGGCGCATCAACCACTACTCGAGATGTGAACCAAGACTGAAGGTAGACGTTAACCGCAAATCTGTTGAATCGTTGGATTCCCTGTAATTCACAGGCTGTTAGCTTGATAACAGATTCATTCCCATCAAAGACCAATTCAATCTTCATGGAGTAGATTGCTTTCGCCATCCAGCGAGCTCGATGAAGGGCACCAGGTTTTCGAAGCGTCGCTGAACTGTCCAGTCTAACCAGTGATGCCGCAAGTTGAAGAAATTCTTAATAATCATCTCGAGGGTGGCTGAGTTGAAGCTGTTCTGCAATGAATGCTTTAAGTTTGTCACAAGCAGAGATTAATGGTGTCACAGTTGGCTTTGGTTGACAGTGGACTAAGTTGGACCATTTTTCTTTGAATCGCTTAAAAAGCAGAATTTCATGCCCAGTTGATGGACCAAAGAAGCACACTCCAAATGCATCGGACAAAAGTACCTCGAACATGTGATGGCGACAGGCCAACCATAGCAAACTGCGACCAATGGCTGTCTCCAGAAGTGTGCAGGCTCCATTAAGTCTACCAGTGTTTGATGCTGTCGCGTCAAAACACATGCCAATCACAAGCAATTCGCATTGCCATGACTTCAAATACTCCAGAACTGCCTCTGTTGCAACCTTTCCTGATCCTGATGTCAACCCAGAAGTTTTATGCTACCATCAACAAGAGAAGATAGCAAAACTGGCAATCTATCCACTTACTCAGTATCTACTCCTGTGAGATCAGGCAGCAGTTTGCTATCCCAGTGCACAACAGCTTTACTGGGTCTAAAGTCATCCTTAATCTTGGTGGCAGCTTCACAGCGAGACTTCAGTCTTTGGCGGTGAATTGTACTTTTTGAAAGTATTGCTGAGGATGTTGAACAGCCTACTTCACTGACCACAGAAGCTAGGATTATAGTTGCTGTATGAACGCTTGTATTTGTTCGGTCCAATACAGCTGACACTTTCGGAGTGATTACAGTGCGACGAGTGCGTTTACACTGTTTACTGCTACTTGGCGTCGCAGATTTAATGATGAATTCGTCTGCTGAAGATTCATCTGATTTTGAGGAACTGCTGCTTGACTGTGATGAGTTTGTTGTTTTGTCTTCATCATCTTCACATTCTTCAGCTCTGACAGTCGCCTGAACACTGCAGAGTTGTTCTGCTGTTGCAGCGGCTCGCTTGAGTTGTCGTTCTTTGCGCTCAGTCGATCGTTTATCACGACAAAAAGTTTTCCTGTCAACTGACCCAAGGCATCTGGCTCTTGACTCTTGCTGCAGTTTCAGAAACTGACGGTCTTCCTCGTTTGTAATCAGTTCATTAGAATTAGCATGACTGATGTCAAACAGAATATCGCTTTTCACCATATTCTTTCTGGCTCTGCTGGTCCTTGGTGTTGTTCATCGAGCGATGTTTCACCAAACCAACATGCTGACAATAAAGATCTTTGATCTTCTGAATAATGTTTGGTTTGTGGTGCACCGGAAGTCGAGATTTCATCCAGAAGGGCAACAGTTGATCAAACACTCGCTGTGCACTCTCTGCAACAGTCAATTTCTGCTGTCGGTGGTAGTAGACAAAATTCCTCATGAGATCACGACCAGAAGGAAGGCGAGCACCTGTTATCATGTCACCGGGATGTCTAATCAACCAAACGATATCCCTACTGTGAGTACTAGTCGATTTTGCCATTGCTCTGAAAATAATAATAACACTAATATTATTCAATTCAATTCAATTAATAATATTTTTTATTCTGTAAATATACTTTTTTATGAATTAATAATATTATGTACTAGCTGAAGTACCCAGTGTTGCCCGGGTAGTTACCAAAAAAAATCCTTTTTTCAAGTAAAGTTTTATTCTTACATTAAGTTTACAAAACATTGTTAAAAATACATAACTAACACAAAAAGTGACATGACAAATAATTATAAATAAGTAATATATATATACTTGTAAAATGCAGTTGTTGAAATCCAGTTTTTCACAGTTTTGCATTGTTTGTATTTGAAACCACATTAGCATAAACATAAAGGTGTAGACATTGCTAGAATCTACTAATCAAGATCTTTCTAATGGTACCAAACAATATATCATGGGAACAGTGGTTGATTCACAGAAACTTTTAGAACTATGACATGTTGAACGCTATTTACACCGATTTGCCAAAATTTCATGGGCCATGGGGGACCACTAAACATTATTTTAAAAGTCTCATTTTTTTGGGTGTTATTTTGTAACCCAAAGGAAACTTTTTTTGGGGGGGGGGGGGGGTATGCACCAACATTTAAAAAAAAATTTTTTTGGGGACACCCTAATAAATGTATATGCGTTATTGTATTATACCTTGTGAAGCATTACACGTTCCTTCCAATGACCAGTGGCCTGTCTTTAATGTGGGATAAAAGTCCTCAATCGGTATGACAATCAGTCAGCCACTTGTCTGAAAATATTAATTGCAAGATTGGAATAAACATTCCAGGCCTTGTTATAGCCATGACTCACTTGATTACGGCAGGCCTCAATACACTGATTACAGGCCTTGATACAATACTCCAGACCAGATCATTCAGGGCCATAAAAACTGCACACGTTTTTATATAAAGATTACTGACCTGATCAATCAAAGACTTCTCACAGAGATTGCTGCTTGATTACCACAGGTCTTGTTACAATGATTACTGATTATTACTAGCCTTGCCATAGTTAATAATAACTCGATTACTATAGATCTTGTCATAGTGATTTCTGACTTGATTACTTTGAGTCTCATTACAGTGAATGAAAGTTGTAAATGTTTCTCCTTAACTTACAAGAGCTGACGTTGCTCCCGAGATTTTCTGGTTTCGGATTATCTTGGGTACTGTCAAGACTCGGGTATGGACATCGATCCATAGTCTTTCTGCTGAACCTGTTAGTATAAGCAAATAAAAGTAATGAATGCCAAACTTTGTCGTCTTTTTATGTTGGTATTCTATTGTTATCAGCCTTCTTTATCTTCTTTTCTAATTAATAGATCAACAGATAAGACTACTTAAAGTGATAGTTTTGTTTGCTATTTTGAAATACTTATGAAAAAGGTGTATTATTATCATTGTCATTGTTTGCCACTTACAATGCAGTATGTTTTACTGTCTTCATATATGCATATGGTATCAATTATCAAGGTTGTCAGAATTATCTCTGATTTGTATTGGTAATTTTAGCATTTGGGTATGTCAGCTTCCCGTAGACTATTTTGTCACTGAGATTGTGTAGGTGTAAAGGGTAGTCATCTCTACTGATACATAGTCTTATAATTATATATGACTTCAGTTTTTTTCCACATATTTATACAAGTTTACTTGATTTACCAGAATGAAACTTTCTTTTGTATACAGACATATTATGACCGTTAACATATATTGATATAAATTAAATGCTTTTTAATTATCTTTACTATTTCTCATTAACAACTCTTGTGTATATACACATACACACATACATAAATATTTTATACATTTCTTGAACATTTGTATTTGACCATATTGCCCTCATTATCCCTAGATACTTATACATCATATAGCTGTTGGTTAATTCTACTGCTTTAAATTATGCATTATTCTAGAATAACTCTGGCTTTATATATGAACATAATCCAGACCATATGTGTATTTATAGTCTATGTAAAAAAAAAAATTTCCTTCATTTATTGTTATATTGTTTTTCCTTCATTTATTGTTATATTGTCATGGCAATATAACAATAAATGAAGGAAAAAAATTATTTTACATAGACTATAAATACACATATGGTCTGGATTATGTTCATAGATTATTAATACAAACGTTTTCTAGGTTTGTTCAAGTAATTGTTCTGTATACAGTTCAGAGTACAAACTGAAACTGTTGAGGTGACTTGCATGATGGACAAATTTCATAACAACTTGAATTAGCATAATTTAGTGATATACTGTTTACTCCATATTCATTTACAGAATCCTGTTGCCAAGTTATTATGTTAAATATTTCTTAGACTGTAAAACTCATTAGTTGCGAAGTCTACTTAGTCTCTATCACAATCACAATGGCAAGAACAAAACAGACCGCAAAGAAATCCACTGTTATTATGTGAATTCAATTTGGATTACAAGGAATACTACTCAGCTACAGGTATAACTGGTGAGTATCGTTGAGCAATACTCACGGGTGACCACATACAGAGCAAATCTTTACTACTTTTTCAATTTAGCCTATAGATTTTTTGTATTATTTTGTACCTTTACTTTTGTTCAGCACCCTTTTTTATTGCAGGATGGATAAATCTCATAACAACTTGAATTAGCATAATTTAGTGATATACTGTTTACACAATGTTCATTTACAGAATCCTGTTGCCAAGTGATTATGTTGAATATTTCTAACACTGTAAAACTCTTTAAAATATGGTTCCATCTGTGCTAAATGAACTTGATGTGATTAATTTAATCGTGACAGCAGATGGTATATTAGGCATCATATTAAAATGATTTGATTAAAAAGAATAAAGATATAAATGGTATTAATATAGTTAAAATGGTATTAATAAAGATATAAATGTTATTAATATAGATATAAATGATAAGACTAAAGATATCAATGGTATTAATATAGATAAAAATGGTATTATTAAACATATAAATGATATTAATATAGATGTGAATGGTAAGAATAAAAATATAAATGGTATTTAGATAGATAAAAATGAATTTCTAATATATCAGTATGAAGATGATAAAACATTAGTTTTGGATGGATCTGAAAAAGCTCTTACAAATACAATGCACACAAAGATATCAAGCCTTAAAATTACAGGAAGCATGACAAACAGCAACATTCATTTGTGTATAGAGTATAATTTATGCTAGGTAGTTGAAGCAAAATATGAAGCATTATCTTCTCTACAGATTTAAGTCACACAATAACTATTTATTACGATAGTAAATTAGATCACATCAATACACTAATGACTCACTGGTTATAGATTATAGTGATAAAATCAGTTGCTTTTTTCAAATTAAATCGGATATTAATATGTTTACGAAATCTTGCAGATTGGTTCATTATAAAAATATTAAATAGTTTCATCAACAAGAACTTGTGGAAAGAATAAGTTGACAAGATAAAATGAAGAAAAAAAGTTATGAAGAAGAGGGTCTTGTAATGTTTGACTTAAAAAATGTCATTTATTCACTCAAAATTACAGAAGACAAGACCTATGTAGAAAAAGAATTATAAGGTAATCTGTTGGGATGGCTGCCAATGTATGGGGAATATGAAATTAAAATATATATAAAACAAATTTATATTATGATTATGACTTTGGTGGTTGCTACAGTACAGCTAGTAGTCAATACACTATTACAATTCAACTGTTGTTATAATTTCACTGGGTCGTTACTATTCTCTTCAACAGTGTTACAAAAATAGTTAGATTTGCTGCTGAATCTGCACTTGATTTCTAACTTAAAAAGGTTTTTTTGTTTTAAAGCAGCATAATTAATACGGTATGTTCACTGTAAGCCAAGTTAAATGAATTTATTTGATAAATTGATTGATGTTATGTAAACATATTTATTAATAATTATTTGCGTAAAAAAAAAAAATTGATAGGCTTTAAATGTTGATTTCAAATATAAACAAGACAACAAGTTTCAAAGTTTTAATTATTCTTTGAAATTTCTGTTGAGTTTAGGAATTATAGAAACTTCATTTTGATGGTCATTAATACAGTTTTTACTATATATTTGTACGTCGATGACATTGTTGTTTACAATTGAATGTCAAAACTTGTCTTAAATTTCACTTTAAACCGATGAAAGCAAGGGAGAAATATACTTACTTTATGCTTTAACTTCGCCAATTTTGCTGCTGAATTGTTGCGGAAACCTACAACATTTTAAACTTTCCCATCAAGAAGATTAAATACATTATTAACGAACACATTCGTCACAGATTTATTTTTGGTCTTGTTGCTTACGTATTTTTCCGTGCAAAAAGATTAAAAAATATCTATGTTAACATCCTACATTCTTAATAGACCTTTTTCCATTACTATTTTTAACTTGCCAACCTATCCCATAACCGCGACCGGTACAGTCATGCGCATTTGACGTAGGGCAACTTCAGTGACCTACACGTATTTTATCCATAGAGAATTTGTTATTATAGATCGCCGCAGGTAGTAGTATTCAGAAATATGCCAGCCCATTGTTGTTGTGTTGGTTGTTGGTAGCATTATTGATTGTACTGAAATTTTCATTGAAAGACCGTCAGTCTTAAAGGCCAGGGCACAAACGTATTCTAATTATAAGAGACACAACACAGTGAAGGTGCTTGCTGCCATTAGTCCCACTGGAGCAGTGATATTTTGTCAGCATCGTGCAGGTTCATGATGGAGGAAGAATTTTCTTTCAGAGGAGCAAAGTTAATGATACCAGTTTTCACATAAAAAATAAAACAACTATCGGCAAAAGAGGTGGAGGAATCTAGGTTTATGTCGCGTGCCAGGATACATGTTGAACGTGTTATAGGTCGGATCAAAGATTTTGAAATTCTTCAAGGAACACTTCCATTGACACTAACCAAAAGACCTAGCTGTAATGCAGAGACAGCATGTGATAAAATTCTTTCAGTAATCGGTGCTATTATCAACATGAATGACCCACTTTTGTAAACAGCTTGTTTCTTGGACCACTCACCAATATTTCTCTTAAGCTTTGTAATTACAGTGTTGTCTTTTTTATTTCTGGTTTGATGGTGTTCTTTGTACTTTCCATGGAATTGAGATATTTATGTTACCAATACTATTTTTTGTATACATTTAACCTAGCCTAAGAAGTTAGAAGCTCTAAACATTATACTCATTGTTCCCAAGATGAAAACAAAGTCATATGGAAAACGTTCGTTTGTACACCAGGGCTAGGCGACGTGGAACGAATTGCCCATTGAAATTATACACAAAGACACAGTGGTCCATTTTAAGAGTGCTCTTAAGACTCACCTGTTTCGACTGCAGGGACAAACTTAGCGACCTAATCATGTTTTGTATCATATGTTTTCAGCATGTTTTTATGTTTTCCAATTTCATTGTTTTTGTAATTTGTTGTGCTGTAGTGTAGTCATATCATTATTGATGATGTAAAGTGCTTAGAGCTTCGAAAGATTAGGCACTATACAAAGTCCTCATTATTATTATTATTATCATTATTATTATTATTCATATTATTATTATTATTATTCTCAAAGAAAACTAACACAGTTGTAACATATTGTATGTACTTTCTTTTTATTGAACATGCATTTCTGTGATTTTTATAAGACCAGATGTATTGACACTAGTCATGTACAGCTATTTTTGCCTCTCCATTAGACAATAGTGCAATAAATTAACATTTGTTTTAGCTCATATCTGTCTAAATAGTAACTATTTTCTTCACATTTCACCCTATCAGATGATGCATAAGTATAATATCCATTAAATAAAAACATTGGTGTTATATTACAAATTATAAGTCTTGAAACTTGCTACAATTCTGTTACAGTGAACATTAAAACAATTCTGTAGAATACATCCTTGGGCAATCAGCTTTTTTTCCTTTTGGAGGTCTTGGAATCTTTACGTTTGAAGCATATCCATTTTCCCTTAGATGCCAATTTTAGTCCTACACATTGAACATGGTACCACTATGTAGGACAGCCCTTGTTGTCGCATGCTATCATATCATGTTCCTCACCAAAACCACAAAAACAGTATGTTTTGGGAATATCACGTGATTCCATTTCTGACATGAGTTTTTGTGTCAAAAGTTCAGGAAGAACGATGTTGAGGAAATATAGTCGCAAAGTTTGTTCCATTTTCAGAAAAAAATCAGAATCAGCTATAACACGCTCAATATGCAACACACAGGTTGTCCAACACACAAAGTCACAATAGTCTAATTTAGTAAGAGCCATTTGCCCTTGGATCTGTGTGTAATATTTGTGTGAGGGTTTCAACGATTGGGGACACATTTTGTTAATTTTTTTAATGTTTTTCCAAGAAATATGATGTGTCCGCAACACTACAGGGATCATTCTCTCAGCGGGAGTGGGGGCATTTCCTAGACTACTCCTTTACCGCAACAGTCACATGTAATAACAGCATCAGGAGATGCAGCCAGGAACGGATAAGCCTCATGTATAATTAGTCCACTGGATTGCAATTCAAAATGTACATGCTGTCCCATCATTTCACTTTTGTACATCTTGAGAGCATCTTCTTCATGTTTAATTCCCCACCAAGTTGCACATGTATCTATTGCTGGGTTATACTGCATTATTTTCTTTAATAATGAGGCGCTTGATAACTGCTCACAATTAGTATTTATGATTTCATGACAGTTTGATGTAGTTAATCTCCCTTTCCGATATTCAAACGAGAGGGAGCATTTGCTTTGGTGCCAAGACATATTTTCCAATTTTTCTGCCTGTGCTGAAGTGATATGTATACTGGCAAATACTTCTTTGCACTGTGTAAGTGGTTTCTCTTTCGAGAATGCCAAAGTCTCTTCACTGTACAGTTTACTAAGAACTGGTGGAAGGGATGGCCCACACAACTTGGACTGAGGTTTTGGGTTAGTAATACTAAATATCACAGCATTTGGATTTGTTTTCCTCAGCTTTTGAAGAAAACTTGATGTATCAGCAAACTTGGCTGGTTCCATGATCTGCACAGTTGTTGGAATTTTGTTGTGGAAGTTGTCACATCTGGGCTTCTGGAATGATATTTCTTTCAATGTTGCCACAGAAACCTGTAAACAAATATAAATAAAATGTGTTAGGATCTTAAACATTAAAATGGATTTAATGTCAATTAATTAAGTCAATTGCTCAAAATTTTAAAAGAAACTTTATTCAAATATGCTAGCAAATATATTTTATCAGTTACATTAACTTAAATATGTGATAGTAAAAGTACCAATTATGCCTAAATATATCATACAAGACATTTGTTCCCTAATATATGTACCTATTTTGTAAAATGTGGATTCCACTGACATGGAATGGAAGTACAGGAAACTTGGTTGAACCCGTCTGGTGCTGGCTTCCACTTTAAACAGAAGGGCACCAACATGTGAACATATCTCTCCTAAACTGAATAAAGGAAGAGAAACACATAACTCTTTTTAATAAAAATAAAATGATATGTATTGAGTTCGTTTATTTTATTATTAAATTTTGGGTTTTTTTTAAAACAGCAAATGCGTATCTGTCGTTTGTGTTTCTGCATAGTGACTCTCCTAAACCCCCTCTCTCTCCTTACTGCATTGTAATTAATAATCTGATAACAAGCAAGAAAACTATCAGCTAAAAATTAACACAATAAAATGCACATAACACCACACACCAAACAATCACATTTTTAAAATACCCTGGGGCGATTGTAAGCTATTTTCTCTCTCTCTCTCTCTCTCTCTCTCTCTCTCTCTCTCTCTCTCTCTCTCTCTCTCTCTCTCTGATCTTACTTTGCTAACTGCTTGAATAAACATGGAGAATAATGGTGATCTAACTTACCCTGCCATGCAGGTGCAATTACCAGTTACAACTGTACCATTAGGTCTTAGTAAAGCCACCTAGACCTCGTGTGGCTTCTCGGAGAGGGCTTGGGATCTGTTTACATTGGCCTTGATGATGCTGTGTTCACCCGTGTCTTTTACGTAACAAGTATGCAACCATCCACTGTAAAACTGATTATATGCTTCAAGAGATTTATAAGCATTCATGGTTTCACGAGTATATAGTCCAGGAGAGTCAATTAAATACACGTAGATTTGTCCAAATTCTAATTCTGGCCACCTGGTCAAATCATCCACCCACCCCTCTCCATTCAGCAATTGATCGTCCAGCTTTGTAAGTCCTATCTGATGCTGTTTGTGCTCGTATCTACTTTTCTCAGCATTAGGAAGGTTACTGAAAAATTCACTCATGAGTTGGCAACATAAAATTTCAGTAAATAGTGTACAGATGTCAAACCTTTACGTCTTTGTCAGAAACTCGAACTTAGACACTGTTATAAATCGAGTTCACGATAGTATACTGTGTGCCGCCATATTTGTTTTGACGTCACGAGCCAAAGGTCAAAGGGACCCAAGCTTTTACACCGCAAATTCAAAACGCCATTTAACAAGAGTCAACGATGTCTTTAAACAATGAGAATTTGTCTTTTGACAGTATAGAAACATGGAAAGTCGATAGCTTGAGGGTGTTTTTGAAGAAAAGGGGACTTTCGACAGTGGGGACAAAAAAGGAATTAGTTGCTAGGGTATTTGTAGCGAGTGAACAAAAGCTACCCTTAGTACCAACTCAGAAAGAAGTTGACAGAAAATAACGACAAGAGTACAACTCACTTTTGATGACAGAAGATGGGTATTTACCAGACCCTATGCTGCTGAAACCTAATGAGTGGACAGGTGAGAAAGATGGAATGACAATGTGGCCTCCCATCATGTATTGGGACATTGCAGACTTTCTCAAGCTTACGGGACAGCCAGATCAACTGTCAAACCGACTCGTGGGCGATTACAAGGAAGGAAAGGCATACAGTTATTACACATCAAGTTGGCTCCAGGAAATATTTTATCACCCAATACAGCATATCTCATTATACTGTTTTCTTGCTGGTTTCTGCAAGCCATCCCAACATCTAAATTCAGAGCCACACCAGGTTTGGATTTGTGCAGAGAAGAAATCGGGTGCTGTCAGAAGTGCTTACTGTACATGTTTTGCTGGGTGAGTAGAACTGAATTTATACTTCTTTATCTAACCTTTTTGTTTTCTTTGATGTTGTCACAGAGAGAGAGAGAGAGAGAGAGAGAGAGAGAGAGAGAGAGAGAGAGAGAGAGAGAGAAAGAGAGAGAGAGAGAGAGATGAATGTAGATGTTACAGTATGAAATATAGAGGTTTTCAATGCTGCCATATGAAAGTAGAGTATCAGTGAAATTTTATGCTGCCTACCATTCATACATGTAGGTATATGATGCAATCTACTCGATAGCAAGAGAACACATTTTGCATTGCAGAAAAACTATTTTTCCCCAAAATGTAGTGCAGGGGAAGTTGTGAATAATGTTATAATTTTTATAATATTTGATTTACATTTTCATAAACATTTTTTTTCAGATTTGGTGAAACTTGTAACCATGTGGCTGCTCTTCTCTTCAAGAAAAGATGCTGCTTGGAAGTCGGGGCTCACAAATCCAGCCTGCACATATGTGGAATCAAACTGGGACAAGCCAAAGACAAAATTTGCAATGATCAAACCAATCCGAGTCAAGGACATGAAGATAAAGAAACCACATTTCAGAAAGCAAGGTAAAATTCAAAAAGAAAAACTGCAGTAATTTGCCATTCAAAAGCTTTGCACAGAGAATAATATCTTAAACAAGACATGTTTAAATTAATATTTTATTGTAAGTACAAATGTTTTTGTCTACTCATTCAAAGCTTTTGCTAGCTTCTTATTATCTCAAAGAGAACAATTAAGTTCTGCTAACATGAAAGCTTTTGACTCCCATTTCTGAAAAAGCTACCTTAAACTTTTTATTATGGAATTAACAGGAAGTGTGCCTTTTATATTTTTGCAGGTGAGCCCGATGTACACATCAACCCATCTGAGCGACAGCTGTTCAGTCCTACAGCGAGTAGAGCAAACACGAGTGACACTTTGAAGTATTTCACTTTAGTACTTCAACAAGCAAGTGGTCAGTATTCAGTTTCAAGATCCAGCTCCTGAAGAGCAAAAAACATGTCAGATCCCAGTAAGTGATATGGAAACTTTGTCATTATCTTCCAATTCTCCGCCAGAGTTTTTGGGAAAAATTAGAGATTTGAAGAATCTAATTGAACAAATTGAAAAATTGACATGCAATCAAAGTTTGAGCCAGGAATGGAAAAAGCAGTGGAAGGGATGAATTACATCATCAAATTTTCACAGAGTGGTATCAAATGTCAACATGATGGATCATGGTAAACCTGTAAGCAAATCTCTGCTTGCAGAGATTCTTGGTGGAAAAGATCACATTAATTGTATACCAGCCATCAAGTGGGGTCACGAGAAGGAAGCAGTGGCTAAAAGCAATTATCTTCGACAGTTGAGGAGAGATGGGCCTCACAATGTTATCTCACGAGATACTGGCCTAGTGGCCTTCTACTTGATGCTGATGAGCCATTTCTGGGTGCCAGCCCTGATTTGTTGTTACAGTGTGACTGTTGTGGTGTTGGAGCAATGGAAATCAAGTGTCCATGGTCCATACGTTTCTCAGATCCAAAGGTTGTGAGACCCTCTTATGTGGATGAGGGTGGACTTAATAGGAATCATGCATACTACATGCAGATTCAAGGAGTTATGGCCATAAGTGGTAGAAAATGGTGTGTTTTTTATGTGTACACCACAAAAGGTCACTACCAGGAAAGAGTTCCATTTGATCCAGAGTTTTGGGAAGGTGTGAAACCAAAGTTGGTGCATTTCTTCACAAAACATGTTGCACCCAGACTGCAGTGTAATGCAACTATATGCAGTGAGAAGAAGACACTACCATGTTTACAAAAAATCAGTGATATATCCAAAGATCCCATGGTCCACAACCTTAATGCAAAGGCAACTGGAGTCTCACGAACAATGAGGAAACGAGAGAAATGCATTAAAACAATGCATAATAATGTAATTTGCGGGCTGTGTGATTCAGTTTGCAAGGAACCCGAGGATACTGTGACTGATGATGATAACAGTATATGTTGTGATAATTGTATAACATGGTTCCATTGGAAGTGCCTGCATATCACCCACAAAAGCAAAGAAGTTGAACTTGACAAATGGTTTTGTGAAAGATGCTTAGTAAAGACATAAGTTTTTGTTGCATACGAAGTGTGGAACTCCTTTGAACATTTGTATAATGTAAAGGTGTTTTATAACATTTTTTGTTATAGTCTGATTTTCTTATTACTGAAAGCAGTCACTATGAACTTTGGTATGTGAAATCATTGTTTTATAGTTATTTAAGCAAGATAAATATCTACACATAAAATAAATAATGCATTAGTTTACACAGTTTATTTAAGTATATAAGTAACAACAATGCAAATGTATATCACTAAAAGATAGTTTACATGGTACCATTATATTGCTACTCATGAAGAATGAGTTGAACATTATTGACAGTACATGTATTTCAATGTTGCTATACTGGTGAGAGATATTGTTATTTATCATCGATGTATACCATTAAAATTCCTAAACAATGCCATTCCTTCTCTTTTTCTCTGTGCATATTCAATAGTATGGCTCCTATTGACTTCTACTGTCTTTTATAAATAGTTGAACAAAAATTTCATTTATCAAGTTTGAAGTCAAGACAGGAAAATACTCATCAAGTCTATTACCTTTCTTGTACTATAATTTTATTTTACTTAGTTTTGATAATAGTGACAATGAACATGTTACATCAGAGAACCTAAGGTAACTGTGGTGATATTTCTGCTTTCATTCAGAACTGACTAAAGGTGGAAGCAAATTACATAATGCAGCAATTACATTGATAATGTCATCAATAATTGGTAGCAGTGTAATTGGAAGAGTTTCCTTCAAAATTTTGAACATTTTAAGTCTGTTGATTGCTCGTTCCACATGAATCCTAAGATTTGCAACTTTTTTGGTTATTTTAACATCACGTGAGGTCATTTGCTCCTTACACCGTGCACCAGGTGGAATGGCAAGACGAGCACAGCGTAGCAATAGTTCTTCTTTAATTGGGAATCCTCTATCTGCCATAACTAGGTCATATGGATCTAGCAAATTTAGAAAGCCTGACTCGACAACAATTTGCTTATCTGATGCCCTCCCGCCCCATGTTTTAGATATGTAACTTATCATACCTAATGGAGTTATTCCAACAAGACATTTTACAGTGTTATGCTTTTTGTAATCAGACCATGTCACTGCCTGTATATACAGATCTCTGGGACGCTCAATAAATATCTCTGTACAATCTATGATGACCCTTGTATTTGCATATTCATTTTTGAATGCCTTTGGAATATTACGCATAACCACTTCCTTTGGGGTTAACTGGACCAAACCTCTCAATTTATCTGACAGGAAGTTGACCCAGGTATTAATAATCTGAGAGCATAATCCCTCAGATATGCTGAATCTATCTGCTAGATCTTCACTTGTGAGTCCTAAGCGAAGTTTCATTAAAACAAGGACAAGTTCATCCTTTTCTGATAGAACTCGCTTATTATCTCTCCTCTGTTTACAGAGGTAAGTTAAACGTCCTTTGTTAACAGACTGTGATGTCTTCTTTCCCTTCCAGTAACGCAAATTTTCAGCATCAGAAGAAAGGAATCCATATAGGGCATACAAAGTAGTTTTGTTATGAATTCCAGTGTAGAATCTGATTTTTTTTATCATTCTGTAAGTACCTGTACTCCACTGAACCACGTAATTTCTGGTTATTTTTTCTTAGTTTTTGTGTCAAGGAATTGATTATTTTATCTTTCATTCTACAGTTATCACAGTTTTGTACTGAATAACTGTGATCAAACTGCTGTGTGTTTTCATGATACACAGTCTGAACACAGATATCTGATATCACTTTCATGTCAGTCTGCACTTCTACATCTCTGTGAGTGTGAATATCAGAGGAACTTGCATGATTCTGGCACATACTAATGTTCTCTATGTTATCAAATTGTACTCCAGATTGAACTTTGCATATTTTCCATTTGTGCAATGACTGCTGTTCCAATTTTGGCTCAATTTTACACAATACTCTCCGTGCAGATTTTGATTTTATTTTGTCATGCCCCATAACTAAATTCGGATCTGGGTTTTCTGGAGTGGGGCATCCGTGCAAGAAATGTTTGTTACACACCATATCCTCTGGCTTTGGATAAATGACACATGTTTGCAACCGTGGATAATTTCTGAAAAGAAAAGAACAATTATTTCTGGCCATTGTACATGTATGGCAGGTGTAGGAGAAGTCTGCTCTCATATTGGGGCACTTCTGTTTGCGGTGGAGGCTGCTGTAAAACTAAGAAATTCAAAGACAGTAACAGAAGAAAAATCTTACTGGTTGCCCTCTCCTGTCCAAAAGGTTAGTACATGTTCAAGCTTTCTAAAATTACAGTTATGTTCATAACACACTTTTGTTCCTAACATAATAATTAAAATTAAAGTATATCATGAATAGCTTATGCAGAGAAAGTAAACAATCTGTTAGCATATAATACAATCCATTTGAAATTAAAAATGGTTAAATTTTCATCTTTGAATTTAAATGTCGCTTAAATTTACATCCCGATATTTATTCTTCAGGTTCAATTCAAGACCATTCAGGAGATTGATTTCACTTCAGCGCGAACAAAGAAAAAGCTACTTGACAAAGCAGTCTCTGGGATTCAAATGCCATTGATTAAGAAGAAAAAGCTACCCATTGTAACAGAAACAACCAGAGAAGAATTGGCTTAATTATGTGCATCACTTGATTTGACAGGCAAAAGGCCTGTATTTTTATCTCTTGTACCAGGGTATGCACAAAAGTATAGACCAAAAGCCTTGGATAAAAAATATCCCCCAGTCCTAACTGAACTTTATAATGAAGAATTTCTTGACGCCAAAAAGGAAGATTTAATGCAGCGCTGCGAAGAAGTACTTCAGAGTTTATGTGTGACACTAGAAGAAAGTAGCAATTGTGAGAAGGATACCAGAGGTCAAAGTAGTTGTAAACAGTGGTTTAACTTCAGGGCTGGTAGGGTGACAGCTTCAAGAATTAAATCTGTATGCCATACATCAACCAACAATCCATCACAAAGTCTGATTATGCTTATTTGTTACCATCTGCAAAAGGATTCACTTCAAAACAGACAGAATGGGGATGTAATCATGAAAAGACTGCAAAAAGTGGGTACATTGAAGCCATGAGAAACAGTCATGAGAATTTTTTTTTGCGTGAGAGTGGACTTGTCATTAATCCCTCTTATCCATTTATGGGAGCCACACCGGATGGTGTAGCATCATGTGATTGCTGCGGTGAAATGTTAGTTGAGATTAAGTGTCCATTTTGTGCAAAAGATTCTCCTGTTTCAGAATCTGTTAGTTGTTTAGAGACTGTAGATGGACAACTTAAACTTAAAACAACGCATGCATACTATTACCAGTTTCAGTGTCAATTGCTTCTTTGTGAAAAAGAATATTGTGATTTTGTGGTATGGACATATGTTGACACTTTTCTACAAAGAATTTCATTTGATGCTGATTTTTGTCAGATCATGGTGGAGAAATGTAAGGCTTTTTTCAATCAGTAATTTTACCCGAGTTGGTGGGAAAATCATACTCAAGACCCTTGGTCCATGCCGGGGCATCAAATATAGTAGAGGGCAACAATCAAGCAACAGATGGGAATGACACTAAAGATCATAACTTGATATGTGTATGTCAAAAGGTTTATGTTGAAGAGGAAGATGTAATTGGCTGTGATAACAGTAATTGTCCATATGTTTGGCTACACTTCAAGTGTGTGAAGCTGAAGAGAGTTCCAAATGGAGATTGGTATTGCCCAGTTTGCAGAAAACTGCCGCAATTTAAGAGAAAATAAGGATTGTACTTGGTCCCATTTGTAAACTTTTACCAAGGGCCAATTTCCTTCCCTTAAAAAATTTTGTTGGCAAAGTCTACATTTCTCCTTTTTTGCTGTTGTTGTTGCAAGATTGGCTTAGATCAAATGTAAGAGTTTTTCCTTATTTCCCATAAAATGTGTTTTGGTGTTTGTATGTGTGAGATGTCTGTATATAGGGGATATGCCTTAGCATATTATAGTTGGGCAAGATACCTTCTGACAATCTATGATATTAAGTGTTATTTGATACATATGTAGTTTATGTAATGTTTCCTCATTGTATTGGTAAGGTTTAGCTTGAGACTTGTGTATCAATTTTTTAAATTTTGTATTGTGTTTTAACCACATATTTGTTTGAAATGTTTATTATAGTGTATTCACTAATGGAAAATGTATTCATATTGAAATGTAAATAAAAATATTCTGATTATATAAACTTACTTGTTTTATTAAAAAGGTTCCCTACATCATGACTCCCTCTCCACATACTCTTGCATTATATATATAACAAAAAGCATGTAAAAGGCTACATTAAAGCTCCAATGCAAGGAATTGTTATTAACTCATTGTAATAAAATTACTGCATTTAAAAAAAATGCTTTGAACAATTTAAACTTCTCACATGCACTAAATCATTCAGTGTTATGTACAGAAAAAAGGTCTATAATAGCTTATTTTTAACTTTGAGGGACCAAGGCAAAAATTCCCATCTAGCTCTGCCAGTCAAGAAGTATTCTTGAGCATTATTGATATATTAAAATTATGGCCAATGAAGATGGAAACCTGTAAGCAATATGCAACCTTGAGTGACTTGGAGGAAGGAATATACAACATAAATGCTATATATTTTTTCATTTTTTAATAAACTAGTCAAAAGGCACAAATGAATCAAATAAATTGGTCAGTGCACAACATACTGTCACAATTTTATCAATTGTTGGAATTGTGTCACTTCTGCAGTGGAGATAGTCAACTGATATTGTACTTTGTAAAATGGTGTACTTGTTTCTGACAAGACCAATTACTCTTTCCACGTGTATTCTGTTGTGTGCAATTTTTCTTGTTGCCTCTAACTCCACTGGAGAAAGCTGAGTTTTCCCTTTTGTGAAAGCTGGTATCTTCACTTCTGCACACATTAATCCCACACTTTCCTGAATGTTGAATCCCCTGTCTGCAAGTATTAAATCTCCTGGTACAAGTTTTTTTAAAAGACCACAGTTCTCGGCTATATATTTGTCTGATACTCTTCCACCCCATCCATTAGAGAGAAAAGAAACTGCACCCTGTGGTGTAATTCCGATCAGAAATTTCACTGTGTTGTGGTGTTTGTAATTTGACCAGGTTTCTGCTCTTGCCAATAAATTTGATGGTCTTTCAATAAATATTTCAAAGCAGTCAATCACTATTGATACTTTGACACCAAAATGTTTTCTGAATTCCATCGGCATTGACATCTGTAAATCTTCTCTCTCTGGCCACAGAATTAAAGACTTCATCTTGATATACATGATATGAATAATGTCTGAAAATGCTTTGCTTGCACAGCTGGGAGAAATGTCAAATCTGTACCCAAGGTCCTGCAAACTGAGATTTAATCTAAGTTTCATTAATACTAGCATGAACTTTTCAAACTTACTTAGAGCACTTTTAGAAGTCTCAGGAATACTTGGAGACAGAAACTGGAAAAGTGCCATCAATACGTTGTAATTAAGTCCTGTGAAGTGTTTGACGTTCTCTGGATCATGCTGTAATGACTCTGGTGAAATCATAGTTTTATTCAGCTTCTCTTTCAACGCCATATTCTCCAAATGTAAACGATTCAGCTCCTTGTGCATCTGACTTGTAATGTCCGGTTCATTCTGCACCTGTTCTCTAAATGGTCTTTCAAGAGAGCCTTTCAGGAGATATGAACATTGAGAAGCATTATCAGTTTAGTTATCTGAACCTGGTATACAGAATTCATTTAATTGTGGTTGATTTTGCAAATCTATTAATGCTTCAGCAGCTGCATGCTGAGTCTTTCTTTCTTTTCTCAATTGAACTCTTTGATACCGCTTAACATTGGCTTGAGAGGCTTCTGTGTCGGCTGTTGCTGGTCCAAGCCTTAAGGAGGGTACCCAATCTGGATTAGTACAATCATACAGGTCAGCCTTCTTACCTGAAACAATAATATGGTGCTTACAGTATATGTACATTTTGATAACAGAATTTATGAATCATCTGATCTGAAACAACTACATTTAAAAGCTTTGGTCTGCTTGGATATTTATCCGGTTTTGAAACATTTTCATTACTAGCTGATTAATCAAGACAATTTTTGGGGGTGAATTTCAAGGAACTAATATGACAGTAATATATACATTAACTTTGTCATTGCATAATTTTATTCATATCACAGATGTACATAAATCAAATATGTAAGAACTTTTACAGGTTAGTGCAAATATAAAATTAAAACAGTTTATTGATTAAAAACTTTATTTCTCTCTCTCTCTCTCTCTCGATTAGCTGTGTCCAAAGCCAAAGCCATAGCTGTGTTAACACAGGATAAAATGAAATATTTTTTTGCTCAAAAATAATTTCGCCAGCAATTATGTATTTTGCAATACTTACCAGTTATAAAATGGTCCCAGCACACCTTATGATGTCGTTGTGACGGGTCAGGGTTATATCCTTCTCGATTGATCCGGGCCAGCCAAAGTGCACGTCTCTCGGTTGATAACTGTTCTGTTTTTGACCCCTGGTTATAAATGACTTTCGGTATGTCAAAGAAGTGACAAAATAACTATTTATGCAGTTTTCAACCATTTTATCTGTATAAATTTATTTGTAACAATTACGTTAAAATATGAGAATATCTCATGTTTTGCTTGAGAATTAAGTTTTGGAGACCAAGCGTACAGCTCTACTATACTCCTTTCTTTCTCCGGTGTTTCCTAACATTTATAACTTCGGAAAACATTTATCTTGTTCACAAAATATTCCAAATTTTATTATAAATCATATTATATAAGAATTGTCAAAATATATGTTACAAATAAATACTCGTCAGTTGTATTTTAAAATTGGGCCGAATTGTCTTTGATTGGGCCGAATTGTCTTTCGAGTTGGGCCGAATTGTCTAATTTTCCGTAAAAGTTGGGCCGAATTGTCTTGGGTCGAATTGTCTTTGGTTCGAATTGTCCATAAGCCGTACGCCAGGTATACGTAGCAGACAAATCAATGATTTTGTAAAACGGACGGTCAGGAGTTAAAAGGTTTTGTAAACGGTACGTCAGGAGATAAAAGATAGGGTATAGAGTTGCAATGTAAGAGCTATTTAAGGAAGTAAGACAAGATTGTTGATCAAATACCCAAGACTGTGCAGAACTGTCACATCGATGTAAGAGCTATTTAAGGAAGTAAGACAAGACTGTTGATGAAATGCCTAAGACCCAAGACTGTGCAGAACAAGACTGTTGATGAAATCCCCAAGAGCCAAGACCGTTGATGAAATCCCCAAGAGCCAAGACCGTGCAGAACTTAAGGAAGTAAGACTGGTCAGTGTGTCCTTGTTGAAGCATGTAAGTATCTTTTTAGAGAACTTTAAATAGTAAAAATTTCATCAATATATAATTCATTTATTGGATACGTGATCTTTGAAAACTGCTGGAAGTATATACCTTGTTTTAAAACAAAGGTAAAAATAAGGTGTTTTTCTCTCTTAAAAATAATATATTCACGTTTAAAGTAAAATCTTGTTAATTTGGTCGGATTCAAAACGCATTGTTTAATTTGTGTTGTCTGAAGTGAATTTTGAATAGTTTCATTAACGTCGAGCATCTGCCGTTACATATCCTTTTTTATGTCAAAATGTCATTTTTGTGGTCCTTAAACACTTGTCAACGTGCATCACGTTAGGATTGCACTCATATAATATATTGCACGTTTCTATTATGAATTTCTTTATAATCTCGTGAGAGGAGAATTAACACAAGTAAAATCTAATCGCTTCCAATGAGCAGTATACTATGTACCAATAAGTTGTACAACTCAACCTAAATAATGCTTAAAAGTAGCAAACTATTTTGATTTCCTTTTTCGGTCCATAAACATTCAATCCGCCACTTAAGGTTTATCCTCAAACAATGTCCTTTTGGCGTCTATGGGACAAAAATGAAGATAGCATTCATTATTTGCCAATCGACTTGGATAACTTATTTGTGGCTGACAAGTTCCTTCGTTCCTATTTCAATCTGTAGAGAACTTCTATCTAATGATCTAGTGCTAATAATGACATATACGTATTCATAATATTTTCGACATTGTTATATGTTGTTAGAGGACTCTAAAACGTAACCTATCGGCAATTATTGGATGGTTTCTCCCTTTTATGCTGCATGACTCCATAGATGTATACAGAGATGGAAGTTTTATAATGCTGTAAAACATTCAAAGTGTATCCCGACTAGCCAACAGTGTAGGATGAGGCTGCCGATCCACGTGACCATATTTTAATGCAATGTTTTTTTTTTCAATGGGCTTTTCTTTCAAAAATGTTGCCGTAATATTCGGTTCGTAATCAAAGAGTAGCAGGTTTGATTCCCGCCCAGACAGGTCCATGTCGACGACCTTGGCGTCTTACCGAATGGTACTTAGTTCCCATTTCCTCCGAACTGTGTATCACAATTGTATCAAAAGTGCTGTTCAACCAGTAAAAATAATTATAAAATTATTTTATAACTTTCATACACAGACATATGGCGTGAAATGACCCTATTTGTGGATTCATTGTTTTCGTCAGAATGAATTGTTTGGGTATTACGCGTACGCTACAAAACTAGAATAAATATGTTTTATATAGTTAATTGTTAATATAATTGCAAACTTTCACTAACAAACCAATGTAAAAATAAACCCATTATCCCACTTTGCTCGTGTATAGCTTTCTTATCAACATTGTAATTACCAGAGCCATGTAACAATATTATATAATCACGATGATCATATTCTTAGGATAGTAATGTACCATGGTGATGCGTACAATACGTCTGTTTATTATATCGATGTTCCAGTAATTATTGTATTAATTTTCTAAAATATTACGATTATTCCTGCGTTGCATGTGACTAGAAGTAACAATTTAGATATTTTTATACCTCAATATTCATAAGGGTTGAAGTGAAAATCAAATGGATTGAACTTGTGGTCCTGAATATCATTCTCATTCCCCCTTTTTCATCTTACTATATATAATCTCCCAAGTATGCAAATATGTATAAACTAAACTAGTTTAGTAATTCGAATGAATGGAATAAACTGTTTGAAATTAGCCGAATTACTGTTTGATCGATTATATATGATTTATAACACCGACTGTTAATTAAATCAGTTGCACTATCATAAACATGCACCATGATAAATACACTGCAACACGATTTACCACAATCTACGATAATCCAGCACATTATATTGCAATCTACTAGTTGACCACAAAGAGATCGACTACAATCGAAAACAATGGACTTAGAAAAACATCAATTCGACCACAATCTTCTACGATTAAACGTAAAAGTACCACATTCGACCAGTATATAATCCACTACAATCAACCATAATCTACCACGATAATCATTAATCAACCACGATCAACCACAATCCAATACAATCAATCTCACTCTAGAACGATCAACCACCATCTAATACGATCCACAACAATCAGCCACGATCTACACCAATCAACCAAACTCTTTCACCATGCACAACACAATCAACCACGATGTACCTCGATCCACAACAATCTTCTAGACGCTGCTACTGATAATCGCGAAAAGATCCCAATGAACCATTACATCTATTTAATTATTTAAATTTTCTGCTATCAATCACAATCTTCTGCAATCATGAGTGTAAATCTCACGGTTGACTTGTCCAAAATCTAATATATATATATATATATATATATATATATATATATATATATATATATATATATATATATATATATATATATATATATATATATATATATCACACACCATATTTCCGTGCATGTGCATTGAATACGATAAAGCCAAAACATGGGGCATTTTTTGTTCAATTAATTCGGCATATTTATTCTAGACGTTTTTGCCAGGTACATTTTCAAATTTAAAGATTAATATGTGACACATCCCGTCAGATTTTACACTGTTTAACTTCTTCTGGTTGGCTACCACACAGGAGTCTGACGTTTTACTTTATTGATAAAACGTTAGACTCATGTGGGCTACCAATAGCAATATCAACTTTTTTAATCAGTCCCGGCAGTCCCCGTCTACTCTCGCAATTTGTCAGTTCCCATCGATGATAGGAAATACTGTGAAAATTTTAACAGACAATTCAGTTTGCGTTATTATATTAGGAAACAATGCATATCTAACTGTCATTAACTACCAGTTTTGTTTCAATCAAATCAAGCAACACTTATCCTGAACTTCAAACTATGTCTGCCTACATTGTTGGTGGGAGATTGTTGATTTAGAGATATCCGATATTAGTCCGAGTTTCCTCTGACCCTTTCCACCCCATTTTTGGATATTTGGACATTCATGTTGGGGTGTAGGGTCGATATTCCTGATTGAAATCGATAGGAATATGATTTATTTTCAAAAAATTCGTGAACATAGCATTCGTTATGTCTTTAATCTGCTGATGGACGAGACGAAACTGCACAAATCTCGCCAGCTACACGTCCATGACATCAGAGGTCATATTGTAACGTGCTATCGACAATAAACAAAGTTGTTGTACATATAATTTGAATATTAAAAATAAAAATATAATGGACAATTTATTCTAAACATATTGACTCTGTAATCAACGATCAAAAACGTGCCAGTATCGCAGATGGGTGGAGAAAACTATTTTCAAGAAGTACCGAGCACGTGTAAGCGATGTTTTTGTTTGTAGCACTTGACACCTTGTACCTTGCAATGATCTCTGCGTAATGAATCGGTTTTCCTCAAATTGCTGCAACATTTACATTTATTTTTACATTTTTCGGTCGTTGTTTTTGCAATAGTTTGGGAACTTTATTTTTCTTCGTTTTTTTTTTAAACAAAAATTACCTGACGCTCAGTTTTATGTTGGATTTGTTTTCATACAGCAACACTAGGCATGGCGTATTGTTGATATCACGTGACAGTATGACCTCTGATGTCATGGACATGTAGGTTGCGGGATTTGTGCAGTCAAGTGATTAAGAATACAAATGGGCAGATCCAGGTCAAATTTCAGCAACGATGTACTTTCGTCTCGTCCATCAGCAGATTAAAGACATAACGAATGCTATGGTCGCGATATTTTAGAAAATAAATCATATTCCTATCGATTTCAATCAGGAATATCTCGATGAAAGATAGTTTAAGTTTGCTGGTCAAGCAAGTAATCGGCTACCCCATGCCGACACCAGACGGTGTCAGCGAATTGACAGCGATCTGACCCTACACCCCAACATGAATGTCCAAATATAAGAAATGGGGTGGAAAGGGTCAGAGGAAACTCGGACTAATCCAATATGTGTTGAATAACATTATTACGTACACGAATATTTTAAGCGGATACTCCATTTTTGTCTTTCTTTCCTATGCAAAGGGCGAGTGGTGTGGGTGGGTCTTCTATATTCTTTATTGAACTGTATTCACACATGCCAAAATTACAAACTTTTGTAGTCTATCCTCTCATAGCGACACTTGAACATATTTAATTTATCCAATGACGTAAATGACTATACTACATACCTGGCTGAAGCACAAGTAGGTCAGATATACGATCGACATATTTAAACAAATCCTGACATTTGATTTTCCTGATACTCCAGAACCTAACATATAATCCAGGTAGAAAACACATGAAGTTCCACTGGTGTATACGATTTATACTAATATCAAATTTGAAAATGAAAGTAAACGATTGTAACCAACAGCACATTCAACAGTGCTAAAGGTCCACTAGTCTTGTTCCCTGCTTAGTATGCTCCCATGCGTTGTATTCCGCTATTTTATATTATGGCGGAGTGCAACCCATGGGAACGTACTAAGCAGGAAACCAGACTAAAGGCTCACTTCGCAATGTGGATTATCTCGGCCTTTTCCGTCAAGTCAAGCAGGAAACCTCTGATTTGATTCGACGCATTTAAGAACAATATTTGGTCCTACCTTGGTTCACATGATACGATAGTGTGGCGGAAGAAGATAAAGTCGCAAAGTATTAAAATATGTCCTCCACTCAACCAGAGAAGAGGCGGCAAACATAAAATTTATATTCCTACAACTTCTTCACGCTTAACATTTATGTATATTCCTACAACTACTTCTGAGGCTATTTTTTGTTTGCTTTTATTTCTAATCTAGCACTGATCCGATAGATTTACCTTGCTGCACTTAAATAGGTGACTTGTTCATTGCTATCTTGTCCATTCATGATATATAATAGAAGATATTTGCTTCGATTAAGATTGAAATTAATTACATGTCTTGATCTTTCTTCTTGCATCGAGGAAATGGTGTGCCATGAAACAATATGTATTAAAATATAAGAAAGAATGATAAACTTATGCATGGCAATGTCAGTTCAAAGTACATTTGTTCAAAGAACTGAGACTAATGTTAACGTTGGTAGTATATTTACTTTGTGTTCAGTTTCAAAAGATTTGTTGACGATGAGTTTGATTGACAGGGTCAGCATGACTTGATAGACACTTTGGAAATATTGTGTAACAAAATAAAGAGACTGTGATTTATCACATTTAGGAAATGAATGTGTAGAGTCCATTCATCGTTAATTACACATTTTTTAACCAGTTACACGTATTTTCATCCCGAAGATATGGTCTAAAATCACAATCTCAGTATCGTATGAATTTAAAATTCTATTTTGCATTTTTAAGGTATGATAATGGTGGCGAGTGTGGTTGTGGCTTTGTTTTGAGAATTTGACCTCTAATACATGGTTTGGAAAACTGTTGAAATCGATCATCGTTCGCATTCAGTCCTTAACAAACGTCTTTGTCTAAGAGGTGAAGGATACAGTGGGGCTGTTTGACTTTTATAATTCACAAACCTGTTTCCTATTTTAAAAGTATATAAGTTTTCTTTGGATGCTAGTTTGGAGGAATTCGATGTTCCAACAAGAATTGTTGAAGCAGATGATGATTTGAAACGTCTAACTAACCAATAATAATTTTGAGATAAGGTTAGATTGTTGCATTGGGGATTTTAAAGAAGAACGGTAAGACTTGAGTAAATCGAATACGTACATGTAATGAATAATAAATAATCATTTATATCTGATTAAATTTAAAATAATTGGACATTAATATGTTCGTTAACTTTAACTCTTTTCATCCACTCAAAATATAGCTATATTCAAAAATAAAACTTTACACTAAAACTTCAGACAGTATGTTGAATGCTTAGAATAAATAAATACATTTCCACCACTACTACTCCGGTGGCCTAGTGGTTAGAGTGTCCGCCGCGGATACGGGACGTCGTTGGTTCGATCCCCGGCCAAGTCATACCAAAAGACGTACAAAAATACTTAGAACAGCCTCGCTTGGCGCTCTGCATTAGAAGGTTGGAGGTTTAGTCTGGGTCCCTGCTTAGTATGCTCCTTGCGTTTGCATTCCGCAATATAGGGGAGTGCAAGCAAAAGGAGCATACTAAGAATGGGAACCAGACTATATAGCATAGTGCAAACGCAAGGATCATACTAAGCCTGGAACCAGATTAGTTGATGTAAGGACTTGTTGGCTTCTTGGTGTCAGGATAGTGTGACAGTGCTAAACATCACTACATATCATAGCAATATGACTGAAAAGGTTTTGTTAAAACTACGTTAAAAATCCTAATCAAACACAGACAACAATCTCCAAACTTACGTTAAAATGCTCATAAAATGTAGTGTTGTGGTAGAAATGGGGAAAACGTGTAGATAAAAACAACATCAATTAAGACCTTGAGACAGGATTAGAAGAAATTACAAATTTGAAGGAAGGAAGAGAAGTATCTTATTAAAGAAATGTCCATACTTATCGATTTAAATGGTTAGATTGGTAAGAAAGTACTAGACATGACTGATTAGGATACCTTATTTTACATAAGACATCCCTGACGACTGACATGTCTTTTTATTGGCGTTATACGGCACCTCATCACAATTGTGAGCACACGGTGGTACCTAACTGGTAGAGTACAAAAATGTGTAAATAAACTGCAGAAAATTTCGGAATATAAATCTTTCCAAACAAATGTAAACATGATGTTAAAAAAGATAAAACAAAAGGTAATGATATTAAAATTCTGTAAAGTATATTTAATTTGAATTAAAATATAAAATGATTTTTCTTTATTTTTAAAACTTGCATACGGGCATCCGGTAAAAAGTCTAAATAATTATTTTTCCCCAGCACATCCTCTAATCGAATGCTACTATTTATCTTTTTAGTGTATTCTCTCGGCTTGAGGGTTATTCTCTCATATTGATAAGCATAGCTTTCTAGATAGATAAAAATTAGAATATTTTATTTTCAGACGATTTTTCCCACTATAATGCGACTAATTTACATTTTGAGAAAAATATTATCGCCATATGCACAGTAATTGGCATACGCTTCAGGCATTCACGAGTTAGTTCCCCTATATGATGCTTCGTAAAAAAAAGTATAGCATGCACAGAAGTAGTGTTTTAGCGTCAATAATGAAATTATTGTTGTTATAAGTGTATTGCCATTTTTCAGCGCATAATAGAGGCTATTCAAGATTGCCTGTATAACTGGAGGAGGACGATAGCGGAAAAACCACGGTAGCAACCACTGACTCACGGGAACCTATGTATGTATGTATGTATGTATGTATGTATGTATGTATGTATGTATGTATGTATGTATGTATGTATGTATGTATGTATGTATGTATGTATGTATGTGTGTGTGTGTGTGTGTGTGTGTGTGTGTGTGTGTGTGTGTGTGCGTGCGTGCGTATATCTATGTGTGTATATGTATGTATGTATGTATGTATGTATGTATGTATGTATGTATGTATGTATGTATGTATGTATGTATGTATGTATGTATGAGCAGCAGAGATGGTGAATGCGACATCTTTATAGAAGCGCCTATTTGGCAAACCAAGGCTTCCTCCAAAATCGAAAAAAAAACAAAGTTTTCTTTGGAGACGCAAAGTCGTTGTCGCGTCCCCTCTGCTGTTATGGGGGTAAAAATCTTTTTACGATTTCACAAACAGACTAATTTGTAAAACCTCACCTCGTAAATCAATCAGATTATTGGACTGGTCAGTGAGTTTAAAATTAATTCTCGTTAACAAATCATTATGACATCTCATATGCACTGGATTAGTTGGATCCTCAATGATTAAAAATCCGGGTGGAGCTGTTGGTGCAAATGAATATAAAATATATCCCTGTTGAGCTTGATTTGATCTTTTGAGATTTATTTGATAACTTCCTTCGATGACATCACATATTAAATTCACTGCAATCACCGAGGATATATTGGACTGGTCAGTGAGTTTAAAATTAATTCTCGTTAACGAATCATTATGACATTTCATATGCACTGGATTAGTTGGATCCTCAATGATTAAAAATCCGGGTGGAGCTGTTGGTGCAAATGAATATAAAATATATCCCTGTTGAGCTTGATTTGATCTTTTGAGATTTATTTGATAACTTCCTTCGATGACATCACATATTAAATTCACTGCAATCACCGAGGATATATTAACATTTTGAGGAGCGATATGCCAACCATCTCCATGTGGGTCATTATTATGTTTGAGGATGGTTGAACCCTTGTGTTGTTGTCTCCATGCGGTGAGTATCATAGTAAACGTTTCATTGATAAAATCATTAATGGATTTTTTTTAGTTCGCCTGCATTATACCCAAGAAACTTAAAATTCGGTAGATCAGCTTCTGTTATATTGTACACAGTTAGGAAATTTCGTTTAGAGTAATTAATGTTGTCATCGCTATGATCAATTATTACTTGAATTACTCGCTGGTTGATATATTCCATGTCGGATACAAGTTGATTTAATATTTCAATTCGTTTAATGATTTCGCTCCGATTAGACTCATGGAAAGCCTGTTGTAGTCGTTGTAGTTGTTGACTGTGTTCTTGGTTGATCTCTCTAAAGTATTCAATAATTCTGTTATGATATATATATTTATATATGTAATTGATTCTCGAGTCTGTCCAACCTTATATCTCCAAAAGGCGGAATCCTGATCAAAAAAATGAAAATAACTACCCGGCAGTGATGACCTTTTTATATCGAGGAGGTGTTCTTTATATGATGTGGTAATTTCATGGTATGATTGTTTATCCGTAACATAATCAGATTTTTTCGGTTCAGGTGGAGCTGTTTTCTCAGGCCAACCCAGTATTGTCCTTATAGAACTCTGATAGATGTCTACGACATACCCGGGCGAGTTTATCTCAATGGCAGATGATAGTGTTGGTTCATGAACCGTTCTAGCGATTTTCGATTCTTTTCCAGTAATGGATTTTATTCTGCGTTGTAATTCGTTTTTGATTTGTTCAATTTGGTAGGACCCAGATGGTAGCGAAACAACGTTCCAGTCAGGAGTTCCGTCTTGTTTATTCTTACTCGCAAACACCAGGGAATTATTCGGTTGCTGACCACCGAATGGTGCTGATCTAATGTTAGGCCAACTGTGATACACTTGTAGTTTTGCTAGTGCTATCTCCTTAACTGGAACCGCAGTAGGGAAATTGACACTGAATTCAGGATTCGTTGAGGTTATTGAGATCATGCTGGTTTTCACCGGGGTTGTGTTTTCCGCTATTTGTTGAAGTAGATCTTGTGATGTTGCCCTTATTTTCATACTCATGTTGTTTTTCTAATTTTGAGATCGCAGAATCATAAACACGTACCATCGTTGAAAATTCACTATCGGATATTAATGTGTCATCGAGTGACGACGATATCATCGAGAATAATTGGGAGTATGCGGTTGACACAACATGGAATTTAATTACGTAATCCTGCAGTTTACGCTGGCTACATGATGATATTTATTTTGTTATAATAGAAATAATTACCGCGATTGTTGTCGCTGATTACAAATTGGAACAGCTATCGGGGCAATCATTGTCACCGAGGATAGTATTATACCGGCTCCAGTGATTACACTTGATACCGAGTACACGGTAACATCAACTGCGGTGATTCTTCGTCGGTATTTTTTTTATTTTTACTTCATACTCCTAAATGAGTGTTTTGAGTTTAGTTTGAAATTCTCTGACCTGATCATAGCGATACTGTTGTGACGTTGCCAATGATGACATTTTATTTATTACAACATAATTCAATTCAGTTGTTTACTTAAATCCGCTACGAATTCTACATACCATGTTACTGAAACCCTAGACAAATTATGATCTGTGGATGCTATTGTGAATCGTTCAGTTGTTTCCTTGTTGATGATTGTTGATATCATATTGTTGACCCCAGATGAACTCGTTGATGAAATATTAAATTGAGTCGGCAATACTAGTATTAATCGATAAATACCTTTGACGGCCGCGGTGACATTTAATGATCAAGGATGGTCTTGTTATTGATCATATTTATTCTAATCCTAAGAACAATTCTTTAGATAATCTTCAAGCTATAACACAAAGTGAAAACACCAAACGAGGAGGGACTAGAAATCACTCGAAAAATGCGAAACCTATAAAATCATTTAATACAGAAAATAACGAAGAAAGAGTCTTTCAATCAATAAATGAAGCTGGAAAGTATTTCGATATTTGTAGAGCCTCAGTACGATATGATGCAGAACAAACATATCGAACAGCGATTTCCAAGAGAACCGGACATAGAATTCAATTTACATATGTCTGAATTCTGTTTTGATCTATGAGTTATAACACCAAGGGGAATAACTCGTGTGGGCTTGTATACGGGTTTTGAAACAGAGATATGAGTTACGGATCTCAATGGGATTTTTCGATGACTTAATGGGTTTTTTGTTGCGGTTTAACTGCTACGGATCTCAATGGAAATAATCAAGTATTTGTTTTGTGAGAAAACGAATCAAATATGTGTATTACAACAACTGAATTCTTTTTTTTTTGATGTTTTTTTTTTCAAGTATTCGATTTTCTTTAAATGCTGTCAATAATAATAATTAAGGACACGAAAGAATAAAAATCGCACACCTCTGTCATTGGTTTTCATGTATTAGTTAGCTTATATACCATGCTATCTCCTATAGTATTGCGGCTTTAAGCCATTCGAAATTCAAACCGTGAAACCACCATACGACACACACCGTCACACGGTGTGAATGTGTTTTTGCATTCAACCCGGGTGATTTTGTTGGGGTATGGTGGTTTCAGTTTGAATGTAGAACAGCCCCGTATGTGTATGGATGTGTGTCCACCTATAATGTTGTATTTTCTTGTACTGTCCTATTTGTAAATACTTGTATCACCATATCATTTTATTGTAAAAATCATATCATTTCATTGTAAATACCATTATGTATATACTTGTAAATACCATATCATTTCATTGTAAATACCATTATGTATATACTTGTAAATACCATGTATATATATATATATAAAATTTGTAGTGATTGTGACTATCAGCACATGGGCACATTGACTACGTATCTCTCAGAGAATATGACATATAGTATACAAAATTTAGATTTTTCGGATAAAATATTAAATCGAAATTACCAAAACGCTTTAATTTTTAATTTATTCATGTTTCAGGCCCTTTTATTGCTCGTTAAAATACGTTGCAGAATGAAATTTAATTGGTGTTATCATCTTCTAATTAGACATTCGTGTTACTAAATGTCTGTTCACGTGTAAGTTTATTCATTAAGACATTTCATGAATTATGCATAGAGTTGCTAGAGAGCATTATTTTGCAAAGTTCGCATGGTGCAGTAACTAAGTGACATTGCATTGATTTCAGTTGCAGAAATGGAAGAAAACATCCATATTGTATCTACCATTCCCATTGCTGAACATGATTTGGCATCATCAGGCGGTACCCAGCAACGATTACAAGGTACATTGTTTTCTGTAATAAATCTCGGGGTGTCTGATATGTTTACCACTCAACAGTTTGTGGACAACAAAGAAAAAGAACTGAGGCTCATGCAAGGTGTTACAAAAATAGTTAAAAATATACAAGTTTTCAACATTTTAACATGTTATAAGTCACATGCGACTGAATGGATTCATCTTGTAAATATACGGAAAGTTTCAAGTAAAACGTTTGTAACAGCTATAAACCACAATTTCTGTCCACTGCATGTTACTAGAGGAAGAGTCTTAGAGAAAAAGAAAGCGTCACAAACAGCCTTTTATAACTCGGTCTCATGAACAGAATTTGTAGTGAGTGTGACTGTCAGAACAAGGGCATATTGAACACGTATCTATCAGCGAATATGATATATAGCATATGAAATTTAGACATTTCGGATAAAATGTTAAATCAAAATTACGAAGACGCTTTAACTTTTAATTTATCCATGTTTCAGACACATTTTATTGCTAGTTAAAATACGTTGCAGAATGCAATTTAATTGGTGTTATCATCTTCTAATTAGACATTAGTGTAACTAGATGTCTATTCACGTGTAAGTTTATTCATTAAAAAATTTCGTGAATTATTCAGAGATTTGCTAGAGACCATTACTTTTTTAAAGTTTGCATGGTGCAGTAACTAAGTGACATTGAATTGATTTCAGTTGCAGAAATGGAAGAAAACTTCCATATTGGGTCTACCATTCCCATTGCTGAACAAGAGTTGGTATCATCAGGTGGTACCCTGCAACGATTACAAGGTAAACTGTTTTCTGTAATGAATCTCGGAGTGTCTGATATGTTTACCACTCAACAGTTTGTGGACAACAAGTAATTGAGGCTCATGCAAGGTCTTACTAGTTAATATCAAACTATATACGTTTCCAACAAACGAAAATGTTATATGTCACATGCGACTGAATGGATACATATTGTAAATATACTGGATGCATGTTGCACATCAATGGGAATTTTCAAGAAAATCCTTGCAACAGCTATATATCACAATTTCTTTGTAAATACCATTATGTATATACTTGTAAATACCATGTGTATATATATATATATATATATATATATATATATATATATATATATATATATATATATATATATATAAAAATCTATATGTAAATGTTTCGTGGTACCTCTGGGCGCGGTCAGATGTGAATAAAACCTGAGGGGTTCCAAATGGGGATGTGTTGCTTATATTGTAACCTCTGGGTTTATCTGATGTGAATAACACCTGAGGGGTTAAAAATGGGGTTCATCATATATACACATATATATATATATATATATATATATATATATATATATATATATATATATATATATATATATATATATATATATATATATATATATATATATATATATAGGCGCAATAAGATGTGAATACACCTTAAAGCGACTGGAGCTCATCATATATATCTCTAGGCGCAATAAGATGTGAATACACCTTAGAGCGAATGGAGTTCATCATATCATACGAAAAAACGGGTCAAAAATTGACCCCTATTTTTTATTTCATATTAAATATATAATATATTTTATATATGAATTTCGCAAATATGAATGTCATTATTAACGAGATTTCAAATTTGAATAATCAAGGAATTCAATTGTCAGATAAATTAGACTGTAATCAGATTCTTTCTGAATTTCAAGATATTGATGATAGCGCTCGGAATATTAGATATGTACTTCCAAGGGAGTATGGACTGATCAAACGAATTCAACACGCAGTAAATAATTCCCTTGCATTCTGTAACGACATCAATAAGTTCGTCCCGTTATTCGCTGCTGTCGAAAAGGTCAGAAGTGAATTGGGGAAACAATATGAAATCAAACGAACAATTAATAATAATAATAATAATAATAATAATAATAATAATAATAATAATTATGAGAACTTTGTATTGCGCCTAATCTTTAAAAGCTCTAAGCGCTTTAGAACTTTATGATAAGTATAAAATTTAAAAAAATAGTATACAAAATTTAGATTTTTCAAACAAAATATTAAATGAAAATTACCAAGACACTTTAACATTTAATGTATTCAAGTTTCAGGCACTTTTTCATTGCTCGTTAAAATACGTTGCAGAATGAAATTTAATTGGTGTTATTATCTTCTAATTAGACATTCGTGTTACTAAATGTCTGTTCACGTGTAAGTTTATTCATTAAGACATTTCATGGATTATGCATAGAGTTGCTAGAGAGCATTACTTTGCAAAGTTCGCATGGAGCATTAACTAAGTGACATTGAATTGATTTCAGTTGCAGAAATGGAAGAAACCATCCATATTGGGTCTACCATTCCCATTGCTGAACAAGACATGGTATCATCAGGTGGTGCCCTGCAACGATTACAAGGTAAACTGTTTTCCGTAATGAATCGCGAAGTGTCTGATATGTTTACCACTCAACAGTTTGTGGACAACAACTAATTGAGGCTCACGCAGGGTCGTACTAATAGATATCAAACTACATACGTTGCCAATATTTTAAAGTGTTATATGTCACACGTGACTGAATGGATGCATGTTATAATCACATGGAGATTTTCCAGTAAATCGTTGTAACAGCTATAAATCACAATTTCTTTGCACTGCATGTTACTTGAAGGTAGAGTCTCTGAGAAAAAGAAAGCGTCAAATGCAGCTTTTCATATCTCGGTTTCGTGAACAAAATTGGTAGAGTTGATAGGGAGCATTACTTTTGCAACGTTCGGTTGGTGCAGTAACGAAGTGACTTGGTACTTGATTTAAGATGCAGAAATGGAAGAAAACATCCATATATATATATATATATATATATATATATATATATATATATATATATATATATAATTTTAAAAGTACACGCGTGTCTATCATTTTGAAAACTTTGAACAGTGCAGATTTACATACGTGCATATCCCACAATTGCACCCCTGGCATAGATTGTCCAAATTACATACCCTGTCAATTTAAGTCTAACTCTCCGTTCAATGACGCAAATACACTCTTATTTAAATGTATATACACCGTGTATAGACATGTGTATTTGAACAAGGTAATAGTGTTTCTTCCTAATTTGGATGTCACTGGACAGGCAAAATAAGTATTAAGTACAAAAAAAATCTACATTTCGTCTGAGCTAACTCACCGTTTATATGCATAGGCAACATGTGACAACGATGTATGGAACTTATTCAAGATCTCATTTACATATAACTTAAGAAGAAAGTGACGCTTTAGCGAGAACTCAGAAACGCTTATATAGGTTTATGTTAAAATTGGACTGTAAGTATATGTAGAGCATACAATGATGCAAAATATGTTTCCGGTGTAAGGTTATCTTGGTTGTCTTTATAAGCGGTGGGTGCGAATATTGAAGACCCAGAAACTTATATTTTAATTCAGTTAAACGATTTCGCCATCTTTTTTTTAAAAACCAAATTATGTGGAGTATTAAATTAAATTGTAATCTGTCAATTGTCATAAACGGTAACACGTGCTATCATTATTGTCATTTGGATATATTTTATTTTTCAGCCCGAAACCAGGAACTGCAGAGACTAATGTCCTGTAGAATTAGCCGACAAATCTCATCAGTCATGTTATAGAGTGTTGACATTTGAATCGTACAAAGTGAACCAACTCAGTAACTGTTTGTCCCTTTTGTGAAATATTCATTCAACGCAGATATCGTATCCACCTGTATCCGCCTTTTTTATAAAGAAGTGAGACAAAACAAATATAAAGATGGATTTTCTTCTAGATGAATTTTGCCTTTGGAATATTCTATACAATTAAAACTATGTTGATTCAGAGTTGTTCATAGTCAGTAGAATATGAGTAGCTAGTAACTGTGGTACTAAAAGTATGTACAGTTTAGTTAGAAGCTATATAATTAAACACATTTACGATGAAATCGTACATGTGTACATGATATCTGGATTACGTATTAAGTAAAATACATTAAATTATTTTCAGATGCTTTTCATGCGTGATTGTAGAAAACATTGTATTCCATTGATTTGGATTATTTCGTATTAATTTTTAGTGGATAGAGTTAGTACATAAATTATTTGAACATCAGACAGATTCCATTTTCGACTTCTTTGTTCCCGATGGCGTAAATTTGAATTTGATATAGTTATATTTCAATATGTGTATTGAGTGTAACATATATAATTAGAGAGCAATTGTGTATTTAAATTATTAATTGGTATTACGAAGTTCTCGTTAATTTTTAATTTACTCCTTAGTTTGGAACTACAGTGAACTCACCCCAAAACATTCTGAACTGCATCATTGCTGATACATCAATACATTAATGACTATTTAATTAATTCAGCATATTCTACACTTTGGACTTTGAAAGGATGTTTGGATTGTTTTGTGATTGAATTCACAGTACTATAAGTGTTTCTTTGATTTTCATTTTGTAATTTAGAGAAATAGGTAGTTTCTTGATTTTATCCAACTTCGTGGTTTCGCTTCTTTCTGTTACGGAATCTAATAAATAGAGTCGTAAGACGAAGTAAGTTTTGATATAACGTTCAATGTTGTCGGTTGTTTTCAATAGAGTTTATATTGCCAATATTCCACTTAAACATTCTTTCTCCACGTTCGTTACTACTGTTTGGATTAAAGTTTTAGTAAAATTAATAAAGATTGATATTTTCTTTGAATTGTATTTAAGTAATGTTTTATTTGTTTATATTCTAAAATGTATTAAAGGTAATTTCACTTGTTTTTGAAGTACAACTATACAGAATAGAAAAGGTTGCTAAACAAGTGTAGTAAAAAAAGGGCAATGTATATAACCACACTATAACTCAAGTAAAAGTAGCTAAGAACATTGCCAATATACAATGTTGTGTGAGATTGTATACGAAAAACATTATACATGAATTTTGTCTGCTCAGCTATAGTTCTAAGCTACATTAGTAAGAATATGTTTCTGACCTAGTGTTGGCATGAGTTCAATTCAGTTAATGAAGGTGAAGTAAGATTTCTCTAGACGATATAGAAACAAGATGGCTTCCAACTAACAGCTAACCATATTTGGTGCGACGATATGAAACGAATATAAATAAACTATAGAGTAGGTCTTATGACGTAAGATAAGTTGGTTTCTGCCGGTCGAAACTGGTTTATGCCTGAAAGTAAGTCAGCATCTTTTCTGACTGATGCATGGAGGGTATAAATACAGATGCGCGATCAGGTCAGATTAGTTCTCCATGTCAGCAGAGAATAGATGTTTTACTTTTCATTTCAGATGTAGCTGTCTTATCATCGTGGCGCTCTCTTTAAGAGAGCCTGACTTCTTTCTTCTTTCTCTCTCTCTCTCTCTTACCATGGATATAGACGTTCCCCAACTTACGAGTAATTCCTTCTCATAGCAAGAAATGAGAAGAAGGTTATGTAAAGCTAATAACAACATACATAACAGAAATTTTTTTTTACATAACAAGTGGATGGAGAATGTTACAGATCTCTGGAACCTCTCGCAAAGCCAGCGGAGTGATTATTTCTTTGAAGGAGTGTTTATAATTACGATCCATGGGAGAGACTCGCACCAACATCTTTGCTATCATCAGATATCACGCCGTCAGCTACACTACGTGAATTCAGGAATGACAGAACAACTCTTCTGTAATTTTCGTATTTTTTCGCCCACACGAAGGGTCAGTTCTAATACATCAGCGTCAATTTCATCACATGGGAATAACAAGTACAACTAAGACGTTTACCATCATACCATGCTTATCGCCGATGAGTATTCTTCCCACAGTATCGTTTGAAACATCCCACATGTCGAACATATATACCTAGTCTAGTGCTGAAATCAAGCTACCGCAATCCAGACTGAAATACACCTATACCATAGACCTGGATTTCCACTGACCTAACAGCAACATCTCCGCCAGACCCAGAGTCAACGACAGCCGCAGTGACAGTGACTTGAACTTTTAACAATTTGGAACTCTTTCACTATTACAGACAATACGTGCATTGTTTACTATTCCTTAATATACCATTCATTCATAGGAATAATATTTCTGGACAGTAGTAATTCACACACAGGTATGTTTTTTGCTTAATCTTATTTTGTTTCTTATAATACAAATATTGTAAGGTTATTGCATTAATTGATATTCCTAAACAACTGATCTAATTTTTGCTGTATTTCTTATGTAGTAACATTCTTATTATCTATATATACTACAGTAACCTTCATTATAGTTGTAATGTTCTGCGTACATAGCCTTAATGAGAGCCATATGACGTTTCTTGCATTCTATAGACGAAGCTTTCATACAGACCTGTTCGTACTGAAATCTGAAACCACCGTATAATATAGTATTACCGTATTTACCTATCTGAGGGAGAATTGTAATTCGCCTAGCCGTCTCAAACTTATTGACATCAGATGTTTTTTGTTTGTCAGCCAAATGGTTCGACAATGTTTTAGAGGGTTTTCTCTCACAATTGAAATGATATAAAATAGTCAAAGTGTCCTAGCGATTACTCGAATCCGAGTTAACGTAATGCATAGCTCTCACGATATGAGAAGCTATTGGTCTATATACGGCCAGCTTCTGAGTCAAATTAGTTCAAAACGAAATGGCAATACATTCTCTTTTCATCGTCACAGATAACGTTAATACACGTACATTTCAAAGATGTACTAGACCATACCGTTATAAACGCTTAAATGATATGTTCATTGTTCTTAGGTTAATTCAAAGGCGATACATGTTTCATACACGCACAGGTCAAAGTTTGATTGTAAGTGAACATACGTCATGGTTATTAGGGCTAGAACAACATTATATTGTCAGTTTCCTAACTCTTGATTAATACTAAATTTGTATGCCATCTTCATTTCATCCATTCTTACTTCAAGCTACTGGTAATTCTTTGTAGAACTAGGAAGATCAGCTCAATATCGGCTCACTAGCATTCATAACAACAAGAATTTTTTTCATTACACTTGGCTGAAGCAAATAACGTAGTCACCCATACATATGTTCTGCTGATGTTATGCAAATAAATATAAAAGAGAAGAAGAGACAAAAAAAAAAAGAAAGAAAAAAGTATTAAAAAAAAAGAGTAAAATAAAATAGAAAAAGAAAAATAAAGATACCAAGAAATGCATGCTACTATTTTGTGTTACAATCGTCTGACAAGACTAGTTTATATGTAGGTTTTGTAGAATTTTATATTGTAAAGCTGTTTAAGTTACGTAAACTTTTAAATTTTTATTTAATATCTTACAACGCTATTTCACTCTACTTTATGAAGGTATCCAGTGTTGCTAAGTTCTTCCATTGTATTTTTGGGGAATTTTATCACGAATTTTGCATTGTACTTTTTATTGTATTTCTTTTGACTGAGTGTTGTACAATACACTTCCCATTGTGTTTGGGAATTTTATCAATATTTTGCATTACATTGTACTTTTTGAATTTGACCGAGATTTGTGCAAAACACTTCTCATTGTGTTTGGGAATTTTATAAAATATTTTACATTGTACTCCTCATTGTACTTTTTGAATTTGATTGAGTATTTGCAATGTACTTTCTTATTGTAGTTTTTTATTTTACCTGGTATTTTGCAATGTATTTTGCAGTGTTTTACATTGTATTTTTAAACTTTGCGAAAATGTCTCGCAATGTTTTTTTTTTACCATTGTATTTTTGACCTTTCACCTTTCATCTTGTTTTGATGAATAAAATTGATTTTTTCTTTTCGAGCCTCGAGGACTCGGCTCAAATTAACTAGAGGGTATTGTTAGGATTAAAGTTTTAGTAAAATTAATAAAGATTGATATTTTCTTTGAATTGTATTTAAGTAATGTTTTATTTGTTTATATTCTAAAATATATTAAAGGTAATTTCACTTGTTTTTGAAGTACAACTATACAGAATAGAAAAGGTTGCTAAACAAGTGTAGTAAAAAAAGGGCAATGTATATGACCACACTATAACTCAAGTAAAAGTAGCTAAGAACATTGCCAATATACAATGTTGTGTGAGATTGTATACGAAAAACATTATACATGAATTTTGTCTGCTCAGCTATAGTTCTAAGCTACATTAGTAAGAATATGTTTCTGACCTAGTGTTGGCATGAGTTCAATTCAGTTAATGAAGGTGAAGTAAGATTTCTCTAGACGATACAGAAACAAGATGGCTTCCAACTAACAGCTAACCATATTTGGTGCGACGATATGAAACGAATATAAATAAACTATAGAGTAGGTCTTATGACGTAAGATAAGTTGGTTTCTGCCGGTCGAAACTGGTTTATGCCTGAAAGTAAGTCAGCATCTTTTCTGACTGATGCATGGAGGGTATAAATACAGATGCGCGATCAGGTCAGATTAGTTCTCCATGTCAGCAGAGAATAGATGTTTTACTTTTCATTTCAGATGTAGCTGTCTTATCATCGCGGCGACACTCTTTTAAGAGAGTTCTTCTCTTTCTTCTTCTCTCTCTCCCTTGTGATTACCAACAACAACTTTTTTTTACATAACACTACATTTACAAACTATATATGATTTTGTCTTCTCAAGTTCAATATGTGTGGTTTATTTGCATTATCTCTTTTACCCTTGTCCTTGTTTACGTGTATATGAGTGTTTTTTCTATTTGAATCATCATTTCTCATTATTTGATTGGACTTAAAATCGGCAAATGACAGTTTAAATATAAACGGAAATAAGACAGCTCAGATCACACGATCGAGGATGCAAATGAAATCGTGATATTTTCAAACGGTTTTGTACTTGAATTGAAAATTTTTGCAATAAATTTTTTTTAATAAATACGAATATTATTTTTTCCTAAGCAATAGTATCTTTGTATGAAAAATTATTAATGTAATGCTGCAACGTTTAAGAAATGCCTAAGTTTGTACATGCTTTGAACTGACGCAAACAATACTGTTTAATAAAGAATCTGTTAGACACTTAACTTTTCTCTTATTTGGCGACTACACATGTATATGTATGTATATGTATATGTATGTATGTATATTTATGTATGTATATGTATATAGATATGATATAGTAATAATCAATATTGTATGGATTGATACTATTTCATCTTTTGTTATCCACCATTGTAGGATGGGCCATCGATGTTTGATAATAATACATATAATCGAATTCACATTTAAATTTTAATTATATTTATAATAAGTAACAAATAACCAATACAGGAGTATATATTTTTTATTTTGATTTTTGAAAGAAAAGGAAATTGAATGCATGAAGCGGCTGTTTAAAATGGTCATCAATAATAATCCCTGACGGGATCAGAAAGCCAATTATTTAACTTTTCACAACACGCCCGGAAAAATACCTAACACGATTTATATTTTGTCTGGTAAAATCCACCACTATTTATCAACGTTCTAACTGTCTCCTTTTGGATTCTAAAATATATGTCAGCATAGTTCATCGAATTGGATTTTTAAAAAACAAATTCCCCGTTAGATTAAGACATATAGTTGAGAATATCTTACAATCAATAACACTACCAAAATAACCATCATAATGATTAAACAACCCAGGTTCTAATGATGTTACAACTGAACCAAACATATATTCATCCCAACTTTCATCAGTATGACCATCTGACTTATAACTCGTATAATCCATTTCCGAGCAATAATATTAATTATCATTTATATCTAAATATAAATCTGTATCAAACATGAATGTAATTGATTTTTCAGCGACACGAAAACAAGAACCGATCAAGCATCATCCAGCACTACCATATTATATCAGATAGATTATCATAGGTCTATCTGGATGTGGAAAGACACAATTATTATTAAATCTGATACCGAGAGGATTGAAATGGGACAAATTGTATTTGATAGCACCATCAGTTAATGATTAACTATGTTATGAAGTTCTTAAAGATGTTAACGAGAATAGAAAGAATTACTGAACCTTGAATAGGCACATCGTATCCAGGATTGTGTAACGGGAACCTGTGCATGTATGTATGTATGTATGTATGTATGTATGTATGTATGTATGTATGTATGTATGTATGTATGTATGTATGTATGTATGTATGTGTGTGTGTGTATGTGTGTATGTGTGTATTTATGCATGCATACATACATACATACATACATACATACCTACCTACCTACCTACAGTTTCATTTATATTAAAGATCAAATGGCCACAGTTTGAACGCGCCCATGCCAGTCAGCGGTGAACTTCTGCCTAGGAAAGCTAGGCAACTACCTAGGGCCCCACCCTTGGAGTGGGTCCAGACCAGGAGCCTAAATGGTACGCAGTGAGGACATAATTTGTTTTCTTCCTGCTAAATTATCAAAAAGGGGGCCCTGACTCTGTTAACTGCTTACGGGCCCTGGGTCTCTGTTCCCTGGCCTGATGCTAGTGCAATTTGGCCAACTCGGTATCGGATATCATGTGACTGGTATTAACAATCTAGATTTGTTTTATAAATCAATATACATAAGTGTTAAAGGGAAAATTATATACATAAAAATGTATGCAAAAAATAACCAGGGTTGAAATCCAACAGTTTATTCTTATTTCATATGGCACCACCAATACAAATGCTACTCATTCTTCCAACAATGAAGTAATTATCAATGGAGACTTTAATATCGAATTTCTCTCTGATACTAACACTAAATGGTTACATATGATACAATTACACGGACTTATACAGGTAATTAAGCATTAAACAGGAGTAACGGCCTGTACTTCTACTCTGATCGGCATCTTATTCATAACATATCCTACCTATCTCGACGAGATAAACGTATCATGTTTCCCTATTAGTTATGACTATCCCCTATGTGCAAATCGTAAGCAACAAAGCGCAAAGTAAAACAACTTAAAGTCATATATGTAATATATATAATTTAAAACATTGCTGAAAATGAATTTCTCACCGAACTCTTATAAAACATTAACTCTATAACTTTCCCTAACATATACAGATTATGACTTGTCTATCTATAACCATTGTTTTCTTACCATCCTAAATAAACACGCTCGCATACGCATACAAAGAATTAAACGATAAAAAACAAACTGTAAACTAAAGAAATTGCAGAGGCACAATGCAAACAAAACTATTACCATAAATATATAAAAACCTTCCTAACAAAACCAGATCTCTCATTGACAAAAGCAAGAGTTCCTTTTTCAGAAAAGGCATCACCTCAAACTCCGATAACAAATCCATCTGGAATAATTTGTGAAACTTTTACTTCAATGAAATCCGCATCTTCAGCTCCATGTGAAATTGATTGCACTAGCTATATTGATGATTTCGATATTGCAAACAACTGAACCTCAATTTTATTACCATATCACAAACACTTGACAGGTCTAATTGTCCTGGGTTAAATTTAGTCAAACTTTCTACATTCGTGAATGAAAGTGTACCAGATCATGTTACTTTGAACATTCCCTTAAAAACAAAATAGGACACTTGATATTCTCAATAAACTTCACAGAACAAATCAGCTGGTCTAGATGGAATTTACACCAAAACTCTGACAATGTTGGCTTCATCAGTGTCAGAGTCGTTGAAAGAAATAATTAACTATAGTATACCTTCCTGTTAATTCTCGGAGTCACTGAAGTTACCAAAAGTATCCGCAATGTATAAGGGAAATGAAAATAATGACCCATCTAACTATCAACCCATATCTGTTAAATCTGTAGTTTCAAAAAGGTTTGAAAAACATGTGCAAGCAGATTTTCAGATATCTTGATAAGTAACATCTCCTTAACAAATCACAATCAGGTTCTGACAGACTATTTCATGCCAAAAACATTGACAAAACTAATAGACCAATTGGTACTTGCAGTAGAATCAGCCGACCTTACTAGTGCAATTTTCATTGATTTTAAAACGAATTCGATTTAGTTTACCATGTGGCGCTTTTTTAAAAACACTTGCAGCCTTCAAGTTCTTTTTCAAACTAGGTTGCTAGGTACAAGTCGTATCCCACTAACGGACACCAGGTTATTTGCACGGCTAAATATACTTCCGAACCAAGTCAAATCTTAAGCGGTGTTCTCAATGATCTATATTAAGGCCCTCATCATTTCCTACTATTTGTCAATGATTTAAACTTGTATGTAGTGCACTCTAAGCCTTCAAGTTGTTTTTTAACTAGGTTGTTAGGTACAAGTCGTATCTCACTAACAAACACCAGGTTATAAGCACGGCTAAATATACTTCCTAGCCAAGTCAAATCTTAAGTGGTGTTTCTCAATTATATTTACTAAGGCCTCGTCCTTTTCTACTATTTGTCAATGATGTAAATTTGCATCTATTGCACTCTAACACTGATGTTTTTGCTGACGACTCTACATTTCGTTCATATGGTATATCTCTAGACCCCATTAAAAAAGCTTCAAATTGACCTCAACAATTTTTCAGTTTTGTATCAACAAAACAAAATGCACATCATTATCTCTAAAACGAAATGCTCGACAATTAGGATAAGGCATCGTCTATCTACTAACTTGGGTATACTTTAAACTCAAAATGGCTTAGACGTATTTATTGTCAAAAATAAGAATAATTCTTGGTATCTACATGTATCAACATCTCAGCTGGAATGCACATATCTATCACCTATGTGCCATCGTAGTCAAAAGAATAAGTTTTTTTTAAAAATTCAATTATTTTACCTCATCAATCTCTTAAACTTTATTTATCGGGATATGTAATACCACTAATAGACTACGGCTGTACCTTATGCGGAAACGCATCCAATTATAATCTGTCCAGATTTTATAAACTACAGAATAAGGCAGCAAAAGAAATACTGAAACTTCCAGTTATGACTTCCGCGAATATTTGGTTTTCACGTCTGCAATGGGTACCAACATAAAACGTATTATATTTTTAAAAAGGAGTTATGACATACAAGAATTTAAACGGTCTTTCTCTAAAATATATATCTAACCTAACTGAACTAAGATCATAAAATTCTAAGTTTACTCTCCGATTGTAGACTAACAACGATCTCCAGATTCCGTGGTCAAAAACCAATCATTATAAAAGATCATTTACTGTGTCAACAACTACTATATGAAATTCCTTACCACTACGAATAGGATATTCAAATTCCCTTGCTTAATTTAAAATATCATCAACGAAAATCTTTCTTGACCATCGGGAATGATATATTAAAGACTCTGAATAGAAAATTGTATCATTATATCGGAGTCCATAAATGTTCAGATTTTAACCGATATATGTAATATGTACGACCTATGCTGAAATGTATGTACCTGTCTATATAATATTGTTCATATGTGTATGTGGCTCCCAGTATAGTCACACATAGTCATTCATATTAAATATATTTGAATGAATGTGCGACGATACCTGATTATGTGCATGATCTTGTTAAAAACAATCGAAATAGAAATGTACATCGATATATGGATATCGGCATACCATTTCTACCAATTATAATATAATGTCATCATAAATTAAGACATGAACATCAAAATTTACAGGACATCTGAATGTATGCAACTTAAAAAGAATTACACACTGTATAAATGGTTTATTTTTCTTGCTAAAGCTTTGGATCATGTACCCGTGAAGCGCACGAGGAAGAATATTTACAAAATAACTTTACATTGATTCTAAGCACACACCATTTTGTTTTCCAATAATAATACTTGAATGCGACCGCTCCTACTGCCTAAGTTCTTGTCGGCCTGGTATTCGGATAATGTGACTTGGGGGGACATGATGCTACATGTCCCCCCGAACAATGTCCCACTGCTATACATCAGTACAAACCTGTCACGCAGCAGACAACAATGTCATATGACAAATTTGTTTAGAGTTACGCTGAAGACTCCCTCAACTACCCTCCCACCCAATAAAAAGACTGCTAGACATCAGCACTATCCTGTCAGGCAAAAATGGCTCACATTTGTTGCGGTGAATACGTACAATTACCATAAAAGTTGTGGGATTTCTAAGTGCTGAAATGAAATTGAAAGTTTTTATACATTTGAGAATGGTTTAAGCGCCAATGATTGGCGTATGTATGTATGTATGTATGCATGCATGTATGTATGTATGTATGTATGTATGTATGTATGTATGTATGTATGTATGGATGTATGGATGTATGTATGTATGTATGTGTGTGTGTGTGTGTGTGTGTGTGTGTGTGTGTGTGTGTGTGTGTGTGTGTGTGTATGAATGTATGTATGTAATGTAGTTATGTATGTATGTATGTATGTATGTATGTATGTATGTATGTATGTATGTATGTATGTATGTCATCTGTGAAATATATTTATCAGGAAATAATTGAAGTAATTTCTGAATACTGCACAATAGAATCATGAATTAAACAGGAATTATATACAAAACACAAGACAACTATATTTTCTGTTAACTTTAAATTCGGGCCATTATATAAGGGAAGAACTAGTATGCGTTGAAATGAATACTTTCAATTTAATCATTTTGTGAATATCACATTCACGGGTATTAGGTAAAAAATTTGCATTTCTAATATAGTTCTGCTTGTTTAGAACCTTGTTCTTCTTCGATGATTAAAAATATTTTCATGCTTCTCTCTCATGCAACCAGAAATCTGAAGCGTTGTAAAACTTTGGGATATCTTGAAAATTTTGCTACACGTTCAGATCGTAAATATTTGAAATAATATTTCAAAATAATTGTGCTTTAGAGCTTTATGATTAGTCTAAAATTAAAAAAAATAGTATTCGAAAATTAGATTCTTCGGATAAAATATTATGTATATATATATATATATATATATATATATATATATATATATATATATATATATATATATATATATATATATATATATATATACACATGTATAATTCTCATATAATAATAAAACGAGCTTTTGATCCACTCTTTGTACTCGTTGATCCGGTTGATTGTGTCGTGATGGCAATTAATGACAATATGTGTCAATACTCTCTGCATTCGGCAGATAGGAAACGGATGACACATCTATCCCAGTTTAAATTCCATTGAAATCCAAAATTAAATCTTCTAGACTGTGCTTCGAACATGTACGATAGGCTCTTCATTTATTTAATTTTTTTCTTATTTAGTTTTATTTACAGATTTCACACCGGATGTCTTTAAAAAAAATAGAATATCATTGTAAATCTTTAAATCATTAGTAATAAGAAATTAATGTGCGCCCATAGGGGTCTAGTATATTTTGTTTTATAAAAATAAAATAAAATATTGGTGTGAGGAAATTGTATCGTATGTCATATTAAGAGACTTGAAAAAGTGACGTTTACATTTAAATAGTCCAGGGCTGAATTATCACTATGGTACATAAACGTTATTATATTGTGGATTTTGTTGTTGTTGTTGTTGTTGTTGTTGGAATTAACGCCATGTTTTAGCACACGATAGGCTATACATGGCGGCTAGTATTATTCGTTAAGGAAGAACACAGGGGAAAAAAACCGGAAAAAAACACCGACCTAAGAGAAGCAAGCTTTCTCACATACCCACATTGGCCGAATCTGAGACTCGAATCTACGCAGACAGAGATGAGATGACAGTGATCTGTAACAGAGAGCGCTTTAGACTACTCCGTGTGGTTTTTGTTTGTTTTCTTTTAAAGTCTTTTGTAATTAAAAAAACATAGTTTTTACCAGAAATGCTATTTATTCTTCAGGGATGCATGGTTTGTAATTTTGATTTTACACCTTTTCGAGGCCAAGGGCTCTACTCTGTAATTACTGCTGTTAGACCTTTAAAGGGCAATTTTCGCGCTCTTACTACAAACGCAGCCAGGGCCGTAAAGAGCGATCACATGCCCTGGTGTAAGAAACACCCAGGCTTCTCCCAGTCCTTGTTTAAATTTAAACAAAAAATGTTCTTTATTAAATAAAAACAGTGTTGTTTGGGCCGGTCCCTTTGGATTCATTTATAACCCCCCTTCTGTTGTCGGCCCTACACGCAGCTTATGTTTAGAATAGGAAATAATGCTATTAAATATTATGTTGAGCTCTGTACTCATTAACACCACGCCTGACCTTGAATGGTGGAATTTCAGCGCTCTGACTAGACGGATCGTATGCTTACCTTATATAAGAATGCCATTCATAAAGACGGTTAAACTGTGTCGTATATACTCAATGACATTGCGTGTTTGCCAGCTCTGGCTACGGGCATAGGTTATGTTTACGTTAGAAAAGAATGTCATTCAGAAAGGCTGTTACGTTAACAATGTAAACTACGAAACATTGCTATCTTACATTGAATGGGGGAATCCCCGCTTTAATGCTTGGGTGCGTACTAGTCCGTGATCAAAGTTACCTCTAAGCTGCGCGAGCACGCTGCTCAGACATCCCCGCGCATCTGTACAGTTGAGAAACAAACATCATACATAAAAGGTTTCATGATTGATATACACAGGAACAATTAAGTGTTGATATAGCACAGAAAGCTTTGTGTACACCACATGCATGATTGAAAGCTTTTCATTCAAAGCACACACACACACACACACAGAGGAAAGCTGAAAGCTGACCATTACCGGTTATAACACACACACACACACACACACACACACACACACACACACATGGGAAAGCTGACCATAACCGGTTATATACATTATTTACATTCTATCCATTTGAAATGCCTGTAACAAAAGGAATGCTCTGATTGTTCTTCTTAACATCTATAGGTAGCCAGTTCCAAATGACTGGACCCAATTTTTTCTTTTTACAATTCCATTTCGGGCTTAGAAAGAAGAATGTTATAAGTTGGTATAGAGCGTAGTATCGATGGACCAGAAACTGTATTGACATTATTTGTCCTTTTACCGAACATATTTGTTTATACTGTGAACAAATTTAGTTTAGATAAATTACCACGTATGATGTTGTCACTCATATTTATACGTACTATTAATATTATGCCATACACTATCATTATTCTCACCGCGTTCTAAGTGATACTTGCTGCACATACATATTGATTGGAATGCTTATATCGCTCTCTTTTTCGTAATACATTTTCTCAGTGCGCGCCTGCGCATGTGATACTACTGACATATATACATATTTTATTGAATAAAATTTGTGAGAAAAGTTATAGATCTCTACCGGAGTTATTCTTCAATAACAAAAGATTACAATCACCATAATTATTTTGCACCACTTAGACCAATAACTGTTGGCGCCTAAGTCATGTCAGAAAAATGCGGAGATGTACTTGCAGGTGTGTACAGCACCACAATAAAACAATATATCAAGAGAACAAATTAAAGACACCAGCAGCACAAATATCATGTTCAACAACAACAACAACAGCAACAGCAACAGCAATAATAATAATAATAATAATACGAAGAAGAAGAAGAAGAAGAAGAAGAAGAAGAAGAAGAAGAAGAAGAAGAAAAAGAAAGAAGAAGAAGAAGCAGAAGAAGAAATTACTTGATATAATAAATCTGAATATGGTGCATAAAGTTAGATTTTCTTAAACTTTACAGTTTCGCTTGTGTCTGTTACTTTGTTTAACACCATACTAGACAACTGGAGTGGGGATCATCCAGGATTATCCCCAAATTTAACTAAAGACAGAGTAAAAGACCTGGGATTAGTCTTCGGGACAAAGGAAGAAAAGGCAAATTGTAAACAAGTTAAATTAAACAAAAATGAGAGTATCAAAAGCTGAGCACTAATGCCACATAGATTAAAAGCGCGTACGCAAGTTGCAAAACCATATATGTACTCTAATCTGACATACTGAATAAACTCTGTGGACATAACTAATAAAACACTAGAAACACTAAATATTGAAATTATAGACAACATCTGGAATTTCAAAACACGCTACATAAACAAAATCATCTTTACATAGGTCTAATTTAAAGGGACGGCTAGCCTTACCCAGCCTAATCCTTATAAAATGTAACATCTTAAATAGGGTTTTAAAAAATTAAAATGCACACGACAATTTCCAGTTGAAGCACTATACATTTTTGGTTTGGCTTTGGAATGAGGAGCAGAAAAGACAAACACAAACAACAAACTAAGTAAGAAATTAGAAGTTCTCAAAACGTGTAGAACTATTAAGGAATTACTTTATAAATATAGGGACTAAAAAGAATTATGGGAACTAGAGATAAATAAGGCATACGATTGGATTAGAAAAAATAACTAAACACTTAAGAAACAAAGAAGAAATAGAATTTTGTGATGCAAATTGGGACAGCGTTTGGCGGCACTGGTCAAACATAAGATCACCTAAAATACAAAATATAATTTTTAAATAGCTACACAACGCCTGGTTAACAGTCCAAGAGCAAGCATATTATTCAGCAAACCAATCAAACGCATTGTAGGATATATGCAAGGTATATTATCGATAACGTATATACTAGAATTACTAATAGCAAGATATTGAAAAGACTATGTTTGAGGTTAGTCCTGTATTTAGTAGAGCTTTCAGTAAACAATTTTAATGCAAATATTCTATGATTCAGATGCAGAGTCGTAATATAAAAAAATAGGGAATTAGATCCTGTGTATGTACATTACATTACACTATCATCGCATTTGGTTCCATTGTGTGACTTTCTGGAAGATTTTGCAAAAGACCAGAAACATTTCATTGAAAATATGTAAGTAGACTTTCAGAGTTTTCAATCGGTTGCGAACGAATGCACGTGTGAAATTCCTAAAGCCTATATATCACTATATATCAGTAAGTTTCACAACATGAATGGTACAGAAAAATGTATAGTTAGGCCTATATTTGACCGCTTTGAACTGCTCATTGTGAATGTGTGCATTTTGTTTTTTGAATGGAGATGGCGTGTTTATAATATGAAGCTTATATAATATGAAGATAATTTTATAATATGAAGAAAAATCCAGCATTCGCGTTTGAGCGACGTTCGATGTAGATAAGCCTCTGTAGTACAACTGTATGTACTCCGGTACTTATATCGACTGATCAATTGGCTGTATCAAACGGCGAGCGAACTCGATCGGAAGATTGGAACGAGATTTATATTTCATTTTATTTGTACATTATCTTCTTTACCTCAATACATTACCGATAGAGTAGACTCCAATATGCCGTACTATAATGCACAGATATATCTGAGTCGACTCTATTCGTATAAAATTACAAGCAGCTCGAACAGCGTCACTACCATCGCATAATGCGGTCAGATCTAGGTCTACGCTGATTGCATTGACCTTAATGAAATTGGAATAGCAGTATTACAGTCATTTATTTGTTACATAATTGTCTTGATCAAATAATGTTTTCATTTTGTTGGGTCCCTATACACTTGCCACACCAAAGGCTCGCACCATTTCATAAAGACCGTCCGCATACAATGTATTGCGATCTTTAACTTCTTTGTGAGATGAGAATTAACAAAAGAGGGCGGTAAAGAAATTTAAGTGAGCAGTAAACGTTATATGCTAAAGCTAAATAGGTCACAATATGTACTTAAAATTTCATAGTGGACCTTGATGACGTCCCAATGCAACTGATGTAGACAGCAAAATATGATTTAGTAACCTAAATAATGACCTAAGTGAAGAAATTTGTATGTGTCATATATGTATGTTTTACCATTAATTTATTTCATTACATGATCGAAAAATGTGATTGGTGTTAACTTTCTATAAGTGGATATGTCAAATGACACCAAACACATTATTCAGCACCCAATCAAACGCCTTGTAGAACATATGATAAGGTATGTTATCGATAAGATATATAATCGAGTTATTAATAGCAAGACATCGAAAAGACTACGTCTGAGGTTAGTCCTGTATGTAGCATAGCTTCCAGTAAACGATTTTAATGCAAATATTATGTGATTAAGATGCAGAGTTGTGATAGAAAACAAAATAGGGAATTAGGTCCTATGTACATTATATATACTAAAGTCACATTTGTTTTCACTGTGTGACTTTCTGTAAAATGTTGCAAAAGACCAGAAATATTTCATTGATAAGATTTAAGTAGACTTTCAGAGTTTTCAATCGGTTGTGAACGAATGCACGTGTGCAATTTATATAAGCTGAATATAATTAAATGTCAGTAAGATTCACAACATGAGTGGTACATCGAAATTTATAGTTAGGCCTATATTTGACATTTTTTAACTGATCATTGTGAATGTTTGCATATTGCTTTTTGTGTGGAGATGGGGTGTTCATATTATGAAGTTTAAAATGTTCTGTATGACAGGTGAATTTACACAAGTGGGTTGCTACTAATGAACAGTGCATAATGCTAAACTGAGATATGTCGGTAATAATATTGTCCTTCACTCTGACTTTGATAAAATGACTTTTCCAGAGTTTTGCTTCACGTTTTAGCTTTTATAGTCCGTATGTCTTCATTTTCAAATGTCTGATGTCTACTGTACTGTATAAAGCAATGCATGCACATACTTAGCTATGACTGAATTATTAGGTAAATGTACTAGATTATATTCTGTAATGCAATGAAGTTCCGTCTTATAAGCGTGATGTACCATTGTATATACCTGCATTTTTTGCTTTTGGAATGATTGACTTGTAACGTTTACCACTTTACCTGCTCTTTCATCAGAATAACAGCTAATTTTTGTTCAAATTGCACAGGATAGGAACAGTTTTGTTATCTTTAATGACAATCGACGCCAAAACTGATGAAATGCGTGTGAACATTGTACATTCCTGACTACCAAAAGGGAAGTGGAAGCATTCAGAAAATAAATACTGCTAAAAGTGATCACAAGAAAAACAAGTTAGATTTAACAGGGTTTAATCTACTAGAACAATTTCGCGTGTTTTTTTGTGGTACGGTACGTGACGGTGCTGCACAAAATATCTTGCTATTGGTATGTCAATAACATAAACGGTGACCACCATTATACCCTTTCATTGATATACAAAATATATTATTCATTCGGCACAGTGATTTTAGATGTTTTTGCCCTATACATTCTCAAATTTAAACAATAATATGTGACACATTCCGTCTACCCGCAATTTGACAGCTCCCATCGATGACAGGAAATACCGTGAACATTTCAATGGGCAATTCATTTTGCCTTATTATTATAATTATTATTATTATTATTATTATTATTATTATTATTATTATTATTATTATTATTATAGGAAACAGTGCATATCTAGCTTTCATTAGTTACCAGTTTTGTTTCATTCAAATGAAGCTAAACTTAACCTGTATTTCAAACTCAGTCTGCCTACATTGATGATGGGAGGACTAAAAGCTCGACACAAGCCTAAACACGTTTCGTTTGTCTAAATTTCATCTAACTTTTCCCACACCGGGTTAGATACTTGAAACATTACAGTGGGCTATCCGGAAACCCCTTAACTTGGACCAAAGAAAATTCGGCTCATGATAAGCTTGCCCAAATGTGGGATAAGTTATATGTAACCACGATTAAAATGGTCTTCATATACTTTAAAAAGGGACAAATCTGACCAGTTGCTAAAACATGTTCGACCAATATGTTATCATAAAAAGTTGCCTTTGTGTCTGTCATTTGGAGTACATACTCAAACCACGACATTATTTGGTTTGGCTTAAAGCAAGCATGGTTGTCTTTGCTGGAGCTTTACCTCATTTAGAGTTATCCAATTTGTGTTAAATAACATTACTATGTACACGAATATTTTAAGCGAATACACGATTCTTTTTCTTTCCTATGCAAAGGGCGAGTTTAGACTCTAGAGGGCTTTTATTTAGCTGTATTCACATATGCCAAAGTTAAAAACTTCTGCAGCGACACTTACAAATATTGAAATTATCCATTGACTTAAATGACTATACCACATACCTGGCTGAAGCACAAGTATGTCAGAGATACGATCGACATATTTGAACAAATCCTGACATTTGGCTTTCATAATACTCCAGAATCTGACAAAGAATCGAGGTTGACAACACATATTCCTTGAAATTCCACTGGTATATACGATTTTAACCAATATCAAGTTTGGAAATGAAAGTAAACGATTGAAACCAACAGTACATTCAACAGTGCTAAAGGTGCACTTCGCAATCGGGATCATCTCGACCTTTTCCGTCAAGTCAAGAAGGAAACTTCTGATTCGATTCGACGCATTTAGGAACTATTTTTGGCTATACATTTGTTCCCATTATGCGATAATGTGGCGGAAGAAGATAAAGTCGCAAAGTCTCAAAATACGTCCTGCACTCTGCCAGAGACGAGGCGGCAAACATAAAATTTATATTCCTACAACTTCTTAAATCATAACATTTATGTATATTCCTACAACTACTTCTGAGGCTATTAGATTTACCTTGCTGTACATAAATAGGTGACTTGTTCGTTACTGTTTTGTCCATTCTTTATATATAATATCAGATATATGCTTCGATTAAGCTTAAAATTAATTACATGACTTGATCTTTCTTCTTGCATCGAGGAAACGGTATGCCTTGAAACAATATGTATTAAAAATGTAAGAATGAATTATAAACTTATGCATAGCAATGGCATTTCAAAGTACGTCTGTTGAAAGAACTGAAACTAATGTTAACGTTGGTAGTATATTTACTTTGTGTTTAGTATCAAAAGAGTTATTGATGATGACTTTGATTGGCAGGGTTAACATGATTTGGTAGTAACTTTGGAAATATTGTGTTGCAAAATAAAGAGACTGTGATTTATTACATTAGGAAATTAATGTGTTGAATCAATCCATTGGTAATCACACACCTTTTTACACGATGTTCCAACACCAATTACACGTAATTTCATCCCGAAGATATGGTCGAAAATCACAATCTCAGTATCGCATAAATTTAAAATCCTTTCTTACATTTTTAATACATGGTGGGGTGTGTGGTTGTGGCCTAGGTTTGAGACTCTGACCTCTGTTGAATTCGATCATCGTTCGCATTCAGGCCTTAACAAACGTCTTTGTCTAAGAGGAGAAGGATAGAGTGGGGCTGTTTGACTTTTATAATTCACAAACCTGTTTCCTATTTTAGAAGTGCATACGTTTTCTTTGGATGCTAGTTTGGAGGATTTCGATGTTCATAACAAGAATGGTTGAAGCAAAAGATGATTTGAAACGTCTAACTAACCAATAATAATTTTGAGATAAGGTTAGATTGTAGCATTGGGGATTTTAAAGAAGAACGGTAAGACCTGAGTATATCGAATACGTACATGTAATGAATATAAATAATCATCTATATCTGATCAAAACTAAGATAATTGGATATTAATATGTTCATTAACTTTAGATCTTTTCATCCACTCAAAATTAAGTGATATTCAAAAATAAAACTCGACACCAAAACTTCAGACAGTATGTTGAATGCTTAGAATAAATAAATACATCTCTACCACTACCTTTCCGGCGGCCTAATGGTTAGTGTCCGCCGCGGATATGGGATGTCGTAGGTTCGAAATCCAGCCGAGTCATACCAAAAGACGTACACAAATACTAAGAACTGCCTCGCTTGGCGCTCAGCATTAAGAGGTTGGTGTTAGGACTGGTTGGCTTGGTGTCAGGATAATGTGACAGTGCTAGACATCACTAAAAGCAGCCTCACTGCAGACATCGTAGAGAATGACTGAACAATTGTTGTTCAAACTATGAAAATAAAAAAATCCTAATCACACACAGACAACACACACACACACACACACACACACACACACACACCACATCTCCAACCATACATAAAAATGCAAATAAAATGTAGTGTTGTGATGGAAATCGGGAAAACGTGTGGTGAAAAACAACATTAATTAAGACATTGACACGGAATTGCTAGATTTTACAAAATTGAAGGAAGGAAAGGAAGTGTCTTATTTGTCCATACTTATCGATATAACTGGTTTGATTGGTACTAAGTTCTTGACATGACTGAATAGGATACCTTTCGTAGTTTCTTCGATTTATATATTCAGTAAATAGGAAAGGTTTTTATAATATTCTAAGGTTAACAAATATAGTATATTACTACATTTGACAATTACGTCACTTTAATGAATTCCAAGAAGCACTGAATTATAAAGAATGACAGCAATACACGTCTTACGAATTGTTTGCAGAAATACTGCGGACCTTTAAAACAAAGAGAAGAAGAAAAAAAAAACAACGGATAATCGAGGTGAGCAAAATAGCCAAACATAAAAGAAAAAAAGTTGCTATTGTCTAAATTAATATACTGAATAACTTTGTATAAATAATAAAGAAATACGCAAGATTGGTATAAAATGTCTGCTTTATAATGCTGCTTTTGATTTCCCAAATTGCTGGCATTTTGCATTTCATTTAGATGTTGCCGTCGAATACACACTCATATTATATTTCATAATCGTGTAAACGGCATGTACTTTGCGTTTCTTTTTTGCTTTGGACTTCCCTGACGACGCACATGTCTATTTATTTATTGGCGTTTTCCGGCACCTCATCACAACTTTGATTGCACAGTGGCACCTAAATGGTGGTGTACGAAAATGTGTAAATAAACTGCAGAAAAATTTCGGAATAAAAATCTTACCAAACAAATGTAAACATGAAGTTTGAAATGAGAAAATAGAAGGCAAATATATTTAAATTCTGTAAACTATAATTAATTTAAAATAAAATATAAAAAAAAATTTCTTTATTTTTAAAACTTGCAGACGAGACAACCGGTAATAAGTCTAAATTATTTATCTAATAGATAGATACAAATTAAAATATTTTATTTTCAGAAGATTTTTCCCACTATAATGAAACTAATTTACATCTTGAGAAAAATATTCTCGCATGATGTCTTGATGCACTGTAATTGGCTTTCGCTTCAGGCATTCACGAGTTAGTTCCCTTATATTGTGTTTCGTAAATAAATATAGCAGGCACAGAAGTAGAATGTGTGTTTTAGCCTCAATAATGAAATAGTTGTTATAAGTTTAATGCCATTTTTCAGCGAATAATAGGCTATTCAAGATTGCCCGTATAACTGCTGGACGAAGATAGCGGGAACATCACGGTAGCAACCACTTACAAACGGGAACCTGTGCATGTATGTATGTATGTATGTATGTATGTATGTATGTATGTATGTATGTATGTATGTATGTGTGTATGTGTGTATTTATGCATGCATACATACATACATACATACATACATACATACATACATACATACATACATACATACATACATACATACATACATACATACATACATACATACATACATACATATATTAGGGTGTCCCCAAATTTTTTTTTAAAAAAATTGAAAGTCTCACCTTCCAGAAAGTTTCTTTGTGATCATCTGATGCTATTTAAAAAAATTCATAATTTTTTTAAGAACATTTAGGGGTCCCGCAAGGACCCCAAATTTCCATGAAAATCTTCAAAACGGCATGAAATGTGACGATTTTATGTTTGGTATTATTAACATATTAATAAATTGCTGAATATGTGTTTAATGAAATGGGAACGTCTAACTATGTAGAATCTATTAAATTTTTTAAATATAAGCTTAGCTATACTTGTATAACAAACCAAAATTTAATAGAATCATCAACATCTACACAATAAGTAATATATCAGATCATGCAATTTTCACTTAATGATATGCACTGTAACATAAGTGTAACTTAAAGTAAGTTTTCACAATTTATTTGTCATTTTTAAGCCAAAGTTTAATCAGTGTGCTACGATAATGTACTTTACATATCTACACGACTGTCATGGTTGCAATGACTAAACAGTTTTCGATGTTGCTCTACGACTTGTAGCAGATATTGTTTCTGAGCTTCACCTTTTGTAATCGTGGCATTGAATGTCTGGATCAACGCTATGCCACGCTCCGCACAATCGTTTACACAAGCCAGGTTCTTTACAAGATCTTCGGCCTTCTTGGACGATGAGTTTTCAGGTCATGATACAACGGGAACATCTAGGAAGCTATCATCAAGACCTGTAGTGTGGAAGAAAGTGCGAGATATGGTCAATTCTGCCAAACTGTGAGGCAGTGACTTCAATAAATGTTCCCCTCGATCAGACTGGCCTGAAATCACAAGCTGTGTTTTCTCACTTGAAGATAGATGCGGTGAAAACAAAGCAAGAGTTTCTAACTCCAAGCTGATATACTACGAATGTCGTGTCATCATCTTTAGGCCATCAGTCTGCAACGCTTGGTCATCATATTCACGCAATCGCTGGATCAGCAGAGTGTCATTTATCGGAGCATCTGTGACGATTCTACTAGTAAACCATGACTGGATGTAAACACAGACGACACATCTGTTAAACCTCTTAATTCCTTGTTATTCACGAGCGGTAAATTTGAAGACGGTTTCATTGCCATCATAGAGCAATTCCGTCTTCAGCGAGTAGATGGCCTTCGCTATCCAACGTGCTCGATGCAGGGCACCAGGCTTTCGGATCGCGTACTTTGTTTCTAGACCAACAGCAGAAGCTGCCAGGGACAGAAACTCACGATAGTCCTCTCTTGGAGAACTGAGCTGACAGTGGTCTGCAATGAATTCTTTCAGTTTGTCCGACACATTGATCAAGGGAGTTTGACGTTCTTTTGGCTTACGGTGGTTCATTTCGGACCATTTATCACGGAATCTCTTAAACATGAGAATATCTGGTCCAGTAGAAGGCCCTCCTAGGCAGACACTAAAAGAATCCGCCAATAGCACCTCAAACATATGGTGCCGGCAGGCCATCCACAGCAAGTTCCGGCCGATAGATGACTCGAGAAGAGAGCACGCTCCATTCATTCTGCCTGTGTTACAGGGAGTGGTATCAAAGCACATACCAATGTCGAGTGTCTCCGACTGCCATGATTTCAGAATTTCGAAAACCGCATCAGTAGCAGCTTTACCTGAACCAGAAGTCAATTTTGGAACCCCCATGAGCTTTGTGCTGCCATCATTTAGTGAAGTTGTCAGAACTGAGAGTCGATCAATCTTGTGGCTATCGTCACCAGTGACATCAGGTAGAAGCTTTCCATCCCAATGTACTATTGATATACTGCTGCTAAAGTTCTTTTGTATTTGCTGTGCCAGTTCCTGATGACGTTTCTTTCTGTGACGTTGAACTGTGCATTTTGAGAGTACGACAGCTGACGTTGTTCGGTCAAGCACAGCTGATACATTTGGAGATATGATAAGCTTGCGTTTGATTTTTTCTGCATCACTTTATGGCGCTGACGCTTTCGATTTAAATTCACAGTCTTCATCATTCTCTGACGGTTTTTCTGCTGCAGCAGCATCTAATTCCATTTGCTTTTTTGAATAAAGAAACTACTTTCTAGTTGTAAGTAAAAAATTAATTGTTAAAATTCTTTGTACATTAAATTATTGTATAAATTCTTTATTTTTATTCAGAATGCCTACTAATTTACGTGATACTACTCATTATCACTCAGTTACTAACTATGTAATAATAATCTAGTAGGTCTATGTACAATTTATGTATTAAACCAAACTATCTGAAACAGAATGTAAATTATAACAATCACTTACCAATTTTTATTCCTGCTACAGCTGTCATAACTATCCAAAATCTATGATTAATTATTCCACAAATTGTGAATATCCAACAAATTAAAAAATATTAAATGTCTGTAAACTCGTGGCTTTTAGTGACTGGTCACATGACATATGCAACATTAGTATAATTACTGTAAAAATAATCATTAATTGATTTTACCAAAACCGCGCAATGCGGGCATTATGTTGTATAAATTTGAAGATTTTCATGAAAATTCGGAGACCTTGAAGGACCCCTAAACATTCTTAAAAAATTCTGAAATTTTTAAAGTAGAATCAGATAATCACAAAGAAACTTTTTGGAGGGTGAGACTTTGATTTTTCCCCCAAAAAATTTGGGGCTATCTTTGTGACACCCTAATATATATATATATATATATATATATATATATATATATATATATATATATATATATATATATATACCACATCAATTTATCCATTAAAAATAACACGGCATTTAAAGTGTTGGTATAAAGCAATTTGATATACCAATAATTTTGGTATATCAAATTGTGATCGGCCCATTGCGCAATAATACGCATATGTGAACGTTCTCAAGACTGTTTGCAGTTAATTCTAAATCAATGATCGTTTCCACACATTAATTATTAGTGACGTCTGATAATGATAATAACTTCTAATGACTTTAATATGGTACACATTTTCATCAGAATCATTTCTGATTTATTTGAACCGCTAAGGTGGCCAAATGGTTACAGCGTTCACCGCGAAAGCGGGGGTACGTTGGTACGATCCTCGACCGAGTCATGACAAAAAGACTTACAACAATGGTACTAACAGCTGCCTCGCTTGGTCATCCCCGAGGCCCAAAATCGCAATATTTTCATCTTGCTTTTTGAATTAGGACTTTCAATCTCAAACCATCATAGTGTGCATCTCTCTCTTTGACATGTACATGAAAAGCTACATGACACCTCATACATAGTCAAATCTTAGGATCGAAATAACAATCCTATTCAACGAGGAGGTGAATAGGACGTTATTCTTTTCAGTATTATATTTTCCGATTGCATCATGTAACACAATATTTGCAGTCAATCTCTTGATATTTGTCATGTCGGAATTGAGGCAAGCAGACAGATGATATATTCCATTTGCCAAAGATATGAGACTAAAATATCATCTCTGAAAAACAAAATTCCATTCACAATTGATTCCTTCAACATAGTGACTTAGCAGCCGCCCAACCAACCCTCAAAACAGGGGGATGGAGCTAAAACAACCACCAAACAACGTTTGTAGGTGGAATGAGCTCCAGACGTAAATTTGAGTGGAATTATGTTAGAATTTCTTTCTATGCAACTACTTGAACAATTTTGTATTGATAATAATGTATTATTTTACATAAATTATAATATTCATTGCATGCCATCAATTAGGGCAAATTACTAACCTCAACATGATACAACTTTGTATATGCTGCTGTATTTAATTTTCTTCATGAATTATAAATTAATAAAATTAAATTTATTCATTAAATATATAATAATATCAAAATTTATTATACAATAATATTAAAGAGTTAATCTGAATCGCTGTAGGTTGTTCAAAGTCTATTGTATGTCTTCACCGACGGATTAAACTTCTATTTGAGAGGAGGTCAGTTTATTATTGAAATAAAAAGTCACAAGAAACAAATCTATTACAAAATAGAATAAAGACCAAACGAAAATACTTCTTTTGGTATTCGGAGTAAAGGGATTGCTGTTTATTGAGTTTAGAGTGTGTTCTGATTAAAAAATAATAACTTCGTGACCGGAACTATGCTTCAGTTTACGTGGAATTTGTATTTGATGATGTTTTGATCTTGAGAGGTGTCAGTCAATTTTGATTTTCGATTAATTCTGTTATAGCGATGACATACACAAAATATGATTCTTCTGATGCTTGCTGGTTAAGAGGTAAATATTTAAGGAAGATCACCTTTATATGTATTCAGATCTAACTTCAATAAACTGTGAAAGATACTATTGATAGCAAATAATTGATGATTAAGCGAAGCATTCAAGATTGTCATCGAGGATCAATGGATCTCCTTTGCTGCAGCCTAAGTGTTTAAGCAGTCATCATAGGTTTGGTTGGTTGCTTAAGCTATGTCTTATAATAGATTTTTTCGACTAAATTGGCATTCATGACTCCCCGTAAAATACACAGATGATGAAATGGATCAATCTCTGTAAATATAACCATTTTCCTACTTACTTGTTAGTGTGGCTGATAATCATTTTCTATGTAGATATCAGTCAGCACTAGAAAGACTTAAACGTCTTTGAAATCTATGCGAAATGTACTTACAATATATAGTTTACTGTGTTATCAATAACCTTATGTTATAAAGCAATACTCAGTACACGTATTCTTTATTTTACAGGAGAAAACCAGCAGTTGCGAATTCTCTTGTCCTGTAGGATATGTCGACAAAACCGCATCAGGTGTGTTCTTCAATGTGGCCATTTAACCTGTTGCAGCTGCTCAGAGCCACTTGTTAACTGTTCCATTTGCGGCACTCCGATTAGAAACAGATATGGCATCTACCTACATCCTCCATATTACAAGGACAACCAAGAGACGTTTTATATTTTATTAATCATTATTTTTCATTGTAATAAAAGGTGTCGTAAATCCTAGACATTTGAGCAAGAAACACTCAATGCAGACATGACTTTTCAGGCATGTTTTAAAGTCACCTGATTAGCAATTAATTCTTGACCAATTACATATCAAGGGTACTCAATTCCATAAGAAACTAAATCTACATTCCTATGTTTGTCCTCTCGTGATTCGTGTGGCAGGTGCCTGCCATACCTTTAACGAGGTGGAATAATGTTTTACCAATACTGACATGACGAGATCTTTCGTCTCCTCCGACAACCCTGTTAGAATGTGTACCCTGTTTTTTGCCTGAAAGTCTTTGATTGTTTCTTTTTATCCTAACAGGTCCATTACAATTCAATTTTTTTTCAAAAGCATGAATTCAGTGACTTAATAAATTCTTGAATTCCACTTGCCCACAGGATATTTCGGATGGCAGTTGTTTTTAGTGCTTTAATGATTCATTCATACTTTGCTCATTAGCGCCAAGTGAAAAAATAAAACTTTTTTTTAACGTCATAATTTTGAGGTTCAACGACAAAGCATTGCGTTTTCACGTAATACTATTGCGTTTTTACGAAACACTATTGCGTTTATCCGAAATAGTATAGAGCCTCGTTTTTGATACATTGGATTTACTTTTAGATTCATTTTTAGAATATGACGGATGTATTGGACAGATACACATTTATAAGAGTCTATTTTAGATTAAATGTTTAAAAAAATATGTATTAGGAGTTTTAGCACATAATCGTCAAATTGTAAATCGCAGATGCACTCTAAAATAAAAACTGAAGAATATTCGACTGTTGAGGAAGGAAAATAAGACCGATCTCATTCAGGTAACTGCATTTCATGAGAAAGAAAGTTTTAAAGAAAACTGATAGAAAAGTCCAGTCAACTAAATATTAGTGTATTCTGCAATACATAGACTCTAAATGTCCTATAATTGTGATGATTCCCTACAATTTGTATTCCAATAGGAACTGAAAGCATGTTGCAGTTATAACTGCTTAAGAAACGTTCAGATGTTTTTGCTTAGTGTTAGAACATTCAGAGAATAAGAAAGATACAAAAACATGTAAAACTGTTAAAAAGCATTTTTCGATTGTAATACTTATTTTTTTATACAGTTTTTATTTTATGTCTATGTCAATATACAATTTTATTACATGTTTGTGATAAGGGCCTTTTCATTTTTATGACCGTTTGTAAATAATTAATATCAGGATGTATGTGAATATGAACAGTATTTCTGAATAGAGAGGATTTGTGTTTTTCTCGCACAAAATAATTAAGGTTTCAGGAATTCTTTTTTGATTTATTATGAGAATAACAGTGCAAACATAGATCATAAAATATTGTCTAAATCTGCAAATTAGTTTTATTCGTTGAATTTAATATGTTATTATTTTTTTTCAGAAGTTACATTTTATCAAATATGTTACTTGCAGTGCATATTTTTTGTAGTGTTTGATTCTGTCGTTGGGAAATTGTAATGTATAAAATACAGCCAGTGGTTACATTGGCGAAATGTTGTAGTAAATATAACTGATCAAATTGTACCAGAACAAGATTTTCAACATTTTCGGAAAAGGTGATTGTTTATGTTGGTATGCTGAAATGCAGCTATAGGTACCTTTGGAAAAATTAAACTTGTTCTTCCATTCATCTGTTCGACACACATTGGTTACGTTTTGTATTCAGCCAATTTAGGCAGTGTGTTGCAGATCGCTATTCCATGATCGCTTTTCTATTTTTTCCAGTTTGTCTAATATTTTTTATGTAACAGTGTATTAGCTTTACAGACATGTTGCAGTTATGTTCCACGTTTTGACTTGGTGTTACATTGTTGGGTCAGGTGTATGTTCAGTTATGAGATGCACCGTCGTTTCTGTGGTTCGTCTGCTGTTATTTACAGTCATCTTTCTCTCATCTTTTTATGAATACACCAGTTGCAGAATTATCACATTTCTTTATGATTCACAATCATCTGAGTTTCTCATTCCTACCAATTTTTACTTCATGCAATGTCAGAAGTCTTATTCCATGGGTTTCATTGAACTGTGTACCTGTTGTTTTATTATCCATATTGACATGTATCCATTGTACATGTAACACACCCTGACGGTGGTCTTGTAAAGTTGCATAATTAGTATCCTTATATAGTATATTATCTATTTCCATATTTGTCCTTTTTCCTTGGAAGGATTTTGTTAACATAGTTGGATAGAAATTGATTAATAAATTTTGTGCTGTTATTGGAATGTGTTTCATTTCATTGTCATTGTCATGTTGCCTATGATTAATGTGGCACACTGGCGACACTCGCATTGCGACTGAGATTCGAAGTAACCTTTGACGATCCATGAATTCCAAGGAAATATTGCCTTCTTTCAAACAAGTATTGTAGCTGCATATAAATCATGTTTATTTTGCACATGGTTTTAATTGTTTATAATTTTTTTCTCATTCGTCTCAGAAAAGTGTGATTGATTTGCTTTCTTTCCTCAAGTGTAAAGATTCCAATAAATATGTTTTATAGTCTTGCTTGGCTTTATGTACAAAATTACCCAAATATTCCATACAGTATGCGATGTTTATTTACATTCTTTTGTCTGAAAGCCAACCTGCAAATATATTTTCTGCGCATATAAATATCATTAAACTACTCTCAAAACAGTTTTGCTGCTGATAATGTTTTGCACATTTTGAACAAAAAGTTCTAACCATGCAGCACTCTCTCTCTCTCTCTCTCTCTCTCTCTCTCTCTCTCTCTCTCTCTCTCTCTCTCACACACACACACACACATCACCACACACACAAACACACTCTCCGTCTCTGTCTCTCTGTCTCTCTCTCTGTCTCTGTCTCTCTGTCTGTCTGTCTGTCTGTCTGTCTGTCTGTCTCTCTCTCTCTCTCTCTCTCTCTCTCTCTCTCTCTCTCTCTCTCTCTCTCTCTCTCTCTCTCTCTGTGACAACATAAATACATACAATAGTGCTAAGGTTCACCTCGTCGTCAGTAGTTATGCTCTGTGACAGTGTACTGCAAAGGTAGATGAAATGGTTCACTACGTTGAGGTTTTGGCCGTTGATGGTGATGTTGGGTTCAAGATAGGGCTTTACAGGGTTTGGCTGATGCAGGACTTTGGTCTTTCTTGTACTGTTGGTGAGACCAAAGATTGTGCAGAAGAACTAGTCCATGCTGCATTACAGGTCAACTTCTGCGCCAGCATTGAGAGAGCTGTCATCAGCAAGTAAGAAATCCCTGATGGTGTCTGTCATTACCTTGGTTTTCACTTGAAGGCTCCTGGGATTGAATAGTTTTTCATCTGTACGATACCTGATGCTGATTCCAACCTCACCATCTCTGAAAGCATTAGTCAGCATGACGGAGAACAATAGACTGAATAGTGTCGATGTCAGAACATAACCCTGCTTGACGCCAATGGTTACTGGGAATGTTTCTCTCCATTGTCCTGGACTCGTGCATGCATGCTGCCATGGACATGCTGCACCATGGATATCAAATTTCATGGGCACCCGTACTTGGCCATTACCTCCCACAAGTCTTCTCTGCTGACAGTACTAAAGACCTTTGTCAAGTCGACTTAGATGGAGAAACAATTGGTGTTTTGCTCTTGATATTTGTCTTGTAGCTGTCTCGCAGCAAACACTATGTCGATGGTACCACATTCGTTTCGGAATCCACACTGGCTTTCTGTCAGTAGTCCCTGGTTAATATGTGTAGTGCGGCGGTTCAGTAGGATTCCGGCAAGTTTCTTTCCTGCAATTGAGAGTAAGGATATACAACTGTGGTTGTCGCAGGCCTGACACAAGTCTATAGCAAAATGAGGCCGTTGCTGTTACAGTGACCCAGTCAGTGCCTTCCTAGCACTCCATTTCCAGCAACGTGATTACAGCCTAATTGTGCCTTAAAATCGCACAGAATTACAAGCTTATTTGCCACTGGAATGTCAGCAATGATGGAGTGAAGATCCTCAAAGAACTTGACCTGGAACTTCATCTGGGTTTGGTCACGGATGGATCATATTAACTAATGATGGAAAGGTGCTTTCTTCCAGACAATAAGTGAATTTCATGGTCATGAATTTGTCGTTTACTCCACTGGAAGGTCCAACCAATTTGCAGATCACATTTATATACACAGTAAATCAATTCTTGATACAGAATCAATACAAGATCCATTTTGTTCCATTCTGAATCTTGTTACCGCTGGTGTCAGATTTAAAATAAAAATGAATATAAGCATGTGATCTAAGATGTAAAATCAAATTTCACAAACCAGATTAACAGACTGATCAAGGTCAGAATATGTTAATGACATGACTAATTTATTTTTTCATACATCCACATCATTTTTCTTAATGATTGCAAGAATTATTAATTAGCAGCAGAGAGGGTGAACAGACCACTTTTTCAAGCAAAAATAAGACTTCCTACGAATCTCATTTTAACCAAAAAAAAAATAAGTCTCCATTTAGCAAACAGAGGCTTTGCGATTTTTCAATCAATTTTGGTCGCACAGAGAGGGTGAACAGACCACGTTTTCAAGCAAAAATAAGACTTCCTACGAATCTCATTTTAACCCAAAAAAATAAGTCTCCATTTAGCAATCGGAGACTTTGCGATTTTTCAATCAATTTTGGTCGCACAGAGAGGGTGAACAGACCACGTTTTCAAGCAAAAATAAGGCTTCCTACGAAATCTCATATTTTAACCCCAAAAAATAAGTCTCCATTTAGCAAACGGAGACTTTGCGATTTTTCAATCAATTTTGGTCGCAACGTTGTTGTCGTTCACCCTCTCTGCTGCTGAAACTTTCAGTTCTGGTTAGCAAAAATAATAAATGATTTTAACCGAATATTTGATCAAGTCCGATACGATATCGTGTCCGAGGATCATGTAAATTTATTGTTACAAATCCGTACGGGGTTGACTGAGCATTACTAAAGAAATTTCTAAATTGATTGAAGTCCATATCAGAACACCATGTCTGCCAAATATTTCTAAGAGTATGAGTATCAACTCCGTTGAATACAGCAAGAATATTACAGTTATCTCTTATCACTTTTGGAATCTGAGTGTATCGTTGAGTGACATATATCACGTCGGTGTTTTTATGCCTGCCTCGGGAAAATATTCTAGCAGGATTTTTTTGTTTATCTAACATTACATCATCGTATACGACTAAATTGTTAATACTTCCAACAAGATCTTCTACTGATGGTGCCTCGTCAATATCGGTTATAAATTCAATAATACCCTCACCGGCAATCTCTGAAGAGTTTTCATTAAAATCCTTTAACACTTCCTAACATCGTTGATCATCTACGCTAGGGGCAATTAAATACAACTTATCCCACTTCATCCATCTCATTATTAAATTGAGCAACAATTGAGTCTTGCCGGATCCAGATGGCCCGATTATAATCATCCGGATAGAGTTTGGTAGCGCTGCATGATGCTTAACCGGTTCTCTTGCTTTAGTCGCTGAAAAATCAATTATATCCATATTTCTATACATAAATTATGGATCTATATTGTGTGAAGTGTAAAACGCGTACTGGCACAGATGACTTGACGACGATTACAACTAAAAATAACCGATCAGCGCTTTCTGGTAAATGCGTGCAATGTGGTACAAAGAAATTTAGATTTGTGTCTATGAGATCTGCAGGAAATGATGATTTAAAAAAAAACGAGGAGGTGATATCGCAGCCAAGCTAACTAAACTCCCTGGAACCCCATGGGCAAAGTATCCAGGAGAAAAACACCTTCCAGGGTATAGTTATTGTGGACCGGGAACAAGACTTGATATCAGACTTGATGATCAAAACCAACCTCGACGTGGTGAAGAACCAATAAACGCTATTGATAAGGCCTGTCACCTTCATGATGTTGCTTATAAAAGCAGCAATTTGCAACACAGACATCTTGCAGATGTGAAATTAATTCATGCATTAAATGCTATTCCTGATAAATCCTTCAAAGAAAAATTAGCTTCATTTTTGATAAAATCGGCAATGAAAAGCAAATTGATGTTAGGTGCTGGTAATTAATAACAACATGGAATCTATTTATTATTCTCCAAAAGGATACTGGAGGGGTAGCGCTGCAATCAATAAACTCGCTAGCGCTGCAAAAGTGAAAAAAACCACTGCGGCTAATTGGTTATCCAAACAGGCGATATGGCAAATTTATCTACCACCGCCTAAACAAATTAATTACTCGCATTTTGATGTTACTGTACCCAATGAAGTTCATCAAGCTAATTTATTGTTTTTACCACATGACAACGGTTACAAATACGCGCTAACCGTAGTTGATGTTGCGAGTCGATACAAACAAGCAGAGCCGTTAAGAACAAAGTCAGCCACTGAAGTAGCTTCTGCATTTGAAAGGATTTATCGAAAGGGTCCTCTGCGTTGGCCGAATCTATTACAAGTTGATCCTGGCAAGGAATTTCAGGGTGCAGTCTTATCAACAATGAAACATCATAATGTCACCATCAGACGAGGACATACTGCGTTACATCGCGATCAGGCAATTGTAGAACGATTTAATCGGACTCTTGCTGAGCGGTTATTTGGATATCAATACGCAAAAGAATTCATCCAAGAAAAGCGATCCCGTGAATGGGTCAAAAGGTTACCAGCTGTGATTACCGCACTGAATAATGAGATTACTAGAACAATCAACATGAAACCTATCAACGCGATTAAAAAGAAGTCTATACCTAAAATGGAAATTCGAAGAATTTCACAAAAAGATTATAGCGTTTCCCAACCAATTCTTGGTAGTAATGTCACCGTGAGATATTTATACGAACCAGGAGAGCTTGAAGGTGGCAGAAAAAGGGCTACTGATCCTATTTGGAGTGTTACTGCACACAAGATATCTAGTATAACACGATCAACTGGTAGACCTCCAATCTATAAATTGGATTCAACTGCCCCTCAACGAGGATTTACTCGACAACAACTGCAAGTGATACCCGAGGATACTCAATTACCACCACGGGGTCTTAACTAGCATTTAAAACAATTCTTCGAAGTTGATTTATTCTTCGTACTCTGGATACTGCAAGATAGACTAAATTCGACCATTCGATGTGATTATCCACCATCCAAACTATTGTATCTGATATAGTCAATGCCTGTGAAGAATGTATTGTTGCTGCGTAACCTAGCGTCCATGGGGATTTATCAGCACGCAATGCATCTTCGACGACGCTGATATCAACCAGCACAATATCATTTAACACGAGAATCTGCTTTTCACTCTTCCCTGGAATATCAACTTCAATGTTCTGTTTTCGTGTATCCGATGGCCTATAACATAACGGTACTGGAAGTGTTAAAAATAATTTTTTATGCGTTTCAAATAACTTCATCTGAAGTGTGTCTCTGACTATTTTTCTACTTGCTACTATCAAATCGTTTGGTCTCCACGTTTCCCAAAAATCATTCATGGGAGTTTCTGAAATTATTTCACGCGCTATTTCGCATTGGATTCTATCCGGTTGTAATCTAATTAGCGCTTTGAATTCTCGTAATTTTTCATCAAATGATCTATAATCAGTATCAATTTCTTCATAATAGTCTACAAAACCCTTTAGCCATTCATGTGATGATGCACCGACAAATGGTGGTGGTTGGCCGTGATCACCGCACATGACGACCTTTGTGTTTTTGTTTAACAACCACTCGAGAAATGTTTGTAATACATCTAATGACACTGTGCATATTTCGTCCCAAATTATGATTTCAGGAATGAATTTATCACCCATACGCTCAGGAGTCCATTTGTCACCCTTCCATCGAAAAAAACTGTGATAGGTACGGGCATTTACCCCTCGCTGTATCATCTCTCTGGCGAGTCTGTGAGTTGGTGTTAGCACAATCATGGTTGACCGACGAAATAATTCAATTGCACGAGTTGTCTTTCCTGACCCACCACAACCATTTAAATAAACTGTCTTGTATCTACATACTGGATCAGATACCGGTGGTGCATTAGAAAATTCTGATTGAATTTCAATGGGGTTACATGAAAGATATTTATCATCCATGGTAATATCTGCCGATTCACAATACTCATTTAGCGTTTCCTTTTCAAATCTCCAACGTCCCCACGCTTCCTCCGGGGATGTGAATTCAGCCACTGCTGATCTGTATTTCTCGTGGATATACATAGAATCAGTGGCTACTCTAACTGCGGTATTAGGAAATCTATTTATCATCGAAAATAAATTGATAGAAGCATAAGCTAGCATAGAACTTCTCAAATGCGTATATTGTTTAATATATCCATCACAATAGGTAACAATTGTACCTAATCGTCTTCCATCGGATAGGAAAGCGTCTTTACGATTTACAAGTTTTCCCTGTTTCGTTAAATCCGTTACAATAAAATCGTATTCAGCGACGTCTATGATCAACCGCGAAGAATATTTTGCATTGTCGTATCTTCCACCCTGGGTAAATTTACCAATTATTCTTCGTCCAAAATCTTTTGCTTGTTCTTTTTTAATTTCAAATAACTTCTTAGACCAATTCATGATTTGTTCTTCATTGAAATCTGGAAACTGTTTTCGCTGTTCGCTAATTATACGATCTAGATCGGGTTGTGGTAGCCAAACTTCTTTCTGAGCTCGATAGCATATAGCATATAATAGCTTCGGAAACAATCAACGATATTAGCATACCACAATCAATCATATATCTCAATAGCACTATTGGCATCCAGGCCTTTTCAGATATATGTCTACCAAGCCAAAGATAACTACACGGATGTAACCCTGTAGCGAATTCGAATGATATCACACGAGCGAATCCAGTTAAATCAAAATCAGGCAATGGACCATTAATCGCAACACGAGTCATTTCGTGCGTGGGGTGTCCAAATCGTTTAAAGTACTCAGCACATTCTCCATACCCGAGAAAACTTCCAGGATAACACGCGGATATATCAATTGAAATCATACCATCACGTGAGTATTTCGTATTCCACAGTCCTCCGTGACTAAATTTGACGCAACTCAATTTAACATCTTCGAGAAAATCACTTCGTGTTGGACGTCATGAGTTTTTTTCTCTTGCGAAGTGAGCTACCACTGATGGAATAGTAAAACTATCCGTTAATAGTTTTTCATGGGAACTCTCCGGTGAAAAATCACTAGCGATTTTTCTCATTCTGTTATCTAATTCTTCAACGCGATATAATTCACCATTTGGTCTTACAAATTGATCAAATCCTATTTCGGGATCTTCATCACTTATAAGTAACCACACTGACACAGGATCATTTTTACACAACGCATGAATAGCATCAAATAATTTCTCTTCATAGAAAACATCCCCGACGAATTCCCCGGAACATTCCGGGGGGGATATATCTCACGGTTCGTTCTCGTGGAAATATTGTTACTGCAGGTGTCCACGCGTGTTTGTTATGATCAATAACTTGTATTGGCGCTCCTCGCGATTGATATTTCGGTTCGTATAATACTTCTCCGGTTATTGTCGTTACTGATATTGGGAATTTTAATTATGCTTCTAATTTAGCTATATCAGAAATCTTTGTACCGTGCTGTTTCACTGTCTGTTCCCATTCGGTTATTTTCCTACGTCGCAGATCAATTAGTTTATTTCCTCGGGATGCATTTGCGAAGTGTTCCATTACCCGTGTTGCTACACAATTCAGTGAACTAGAATATTTCAGAGGAGCTAGTTTTGCGATATCGGGTTTATCATTTAACGGATATATCCCATAAACAATTGCTGTTACAGGATAAGATCTCTCGTAGTATGGTTTGTCAATTCCAGTTAGAATTCCCGGTTTGGAATCTCTACTTACAATGACAGCTTTTTTATCCTTGAGGATTGGTTCAAATTTATCCCTAATAATCCATTTGCCTTCGACTTCGATAATGAATTTTATTCTGAAAAAATACTTCTGTTGGGAATTGCTTTTTGTTGAAAATCTTTGATTTTCCATGAAAATCCTTTGGATTTTACACCCTTGGATTTCCAGCCCGTTGGCTCGCCAAGGTGTGAAATTATCTCAGCTGCTCTTTCATCGTTCATGGTAGCATCGATGTTGGGTACATTGACATCTTCATCAATAATTCGAAATGTCGACCAACAGTGTACTGCACCGTCTCGGTAGAATTCATTAAAACACTCCCTGATTTTACCCAGTATAGTTCTATCACCGATTAGACGTTTTGGTGTATCAGAGACTCTATCGAGATTGAATTTAGCATTTTTCCAGGGCTTAATTTTCGATAATCTCTTGAACTCCTTATCGAGATTGAATTTAACATTTTTCCAAGGCTTAATTTTCGATAATCTCTGGAATTCTTTCATGGCATAATCAATGAATTTAGCATTTTTCCAGGGCTTAATTTTCGATAATCTTTAGAATTCTTTCATGGTATAATCAATCAATTTAGCATTTTTCCAAGGCTTAATTTTCGATAATCTCTTGAACTCCTCCATACTATAATTAAAACAAGCATTTAAATGAAAGATTTATGTATAATGAATCACTGCAAGTGGCTTATGATTGGATCAACAACCCCGTGTAACAAATCATGCAGAAATGAATTCTGTGGGTATCATATGCAAAGCTTTCGTCGTGGAAGCCTTGGTCCGTTACCTTGTATACGATGTTGGGTTGGGGTTAGGGGAAAATCGCAATTATGTCTAAATTGTGGTGGCAAACGATACAGGGAGTTGAAGCGTTATTATGATAAAAGAATAAAAAATGGATTTTCAATCAAAAACTCTGACCCTGACAATGACAAGGTCCTCGACTCCGTCAAGGATAAAATCATAAGAACTCCTCAAGACTACATTGAAAGATTCATTATTAAACCAAACAATGAATTAGACAAATAGTATAGTATATAATGAATAAAGAATTCAAACCACACCCTGTGATTACAAATTATGAAGCATCCAGTGATGGTGTTGTAAGAAACCGTAGGGTGAAGAAACCAGTTGGGTGGGATAATGGTGTGGGGTATTTGATGCTTACTGTTGGGGGAAAGAAAAAATATTACAATCATCGTTTCGTGTATGAATGTTTCCGTGGATTGATCAAAGATGGTTTTGTTATTGATCACATTGATTCTAATTCAAAGAACAATTCTTTATCAAATCTGCAAGCTATAACATAGAGTGAAAATTTGAAACGAGGAAAGACTGGAAAATGCAAAATGGTTGGGAAGAGACCTGTGAAATCTTTGAATACAACAACTAACGAAGAAAAAATATTTCAATCCATAACAAGCGCCGGTAGGCACTTCGGTATTTGTTCATCTTCTATTCAATTCGTTGCATCGGGAATAACCAAGACGGCGATTTCAAAAAAGAACAGACAGAAAATTCAATTCAGTTATGTCTAATGCGTCATATTTTTCATTTAGAAATATGTAATTATCATAGAATATGAATCCTGAAAAAATGAATAGCATTATTGATGAAATTCTAAAATTTAAAAGTCGGGATATTAAACTATCAGATGGGTTAAATCCTGATCAAATCATGTCAGATTTTCAGGATATAGAATACGGAGTTAACAACAATAAATATATGCTGCCAAAGAAATACGCGCTCATCAAAAAAATTCAGAATTCTATTCGAGACTCTCTTACATTTTCCAGTGACGTAAGTGTGTTTGTTCCGTTATATACTATCGTGGAAGGAATACGAAAAGAATTAGCTAACGAATACGAATTGAAAAAGGAAGTTAATTCTAAAATTAAAAACCTACGAGCGTTAATTCAAGAAAATGAACGATTTTGACCGTGACCGACCCTCAAAGAGATTTTGTCGTCGACCCCCTCAGAGAGATTTTCATTTTTTGTAGCATTTTTTGATCGAAAATGTCAAAATCAGTGAATAAAAAATTGATGGAAGGTTCAGAATGAGGGGAGTGTCAGAATTATTTTATTTATAGCAATTATGTGACTTTCCTCATCTGTTAAATACTTCCACAGTGGTGTTAAAAATCATCCGACATGTCAAATGTTTTCGTCTGTTAGGTCAGGTTCGGGAAAAATGTTTTACAATTGAAAAATTGTTTCTGATTTCAAATAATGGTCAATGAAGCATTAACAACTAGATTGGCTCGTGAACGACTAGATGCAATTAGGAGATTTATACCAATTCGCGACTCTGTAAGAAATAAACTGCAACAACGACAGAGTTTACAAACTGACTTTGCTGTGGGATCTGAAGAATTGTTTAAACCAGTAACCACAGCAACGTACGGGGTAGAGCGTGCTATACGGGGAGATGTTCCCGAGACGGGGAAATCTGTTATTGGTGAACTTGAAAAAATAGCAGCGAAAACTGAACAAACAAAACAGGCTGTACAAAAAATGGAATCAAAAAGAACAGTAGATGATTTACGCGTGAGATTTAACGAGGAAGGGTTAGCAGCAATTGATGAGACTAAACTAGCAGATATTCCTGCGCTTGTTGTTACGACTTATGAAAACAGAAAAAAAATGTTGAAACCAGAACATCATAAATATGTTAGAAGTATAACTCACTGGGCTGATATATTCTACAAAATCAAAACTGAAAAAAGTCAAATTAAGACAGATAGTCCATCATACAATGGATATATCAATGCGGTGGGTAACGTGTATAAACGATTTGAAGAACTAAAACCGCAAAAACCGCAAAAGCGACAGCAACCTGCAAAGAAAGTATTCTACTCGCCTAAAAAACAACAACTACCACCTGATGATGATGATGATGATGATACTCTTGATTATTTACAATCCACGGATTCAGAGAAACTAGATGAAGCAACTGGTTATAGCGGAAGTGGATTGCAAGATTCCAGTGAAAATCCAAGGATTTCATGTCCTGGTAGTGTTCTCAGTGATATATCACGATTCGAAGTTCTTGTAGGAGGGTTCCGAGCTGGAAATAACTCACCGGAAATAATTAATGAAGCAGCTGATATCTGTAGACGGTTATTTCAAGGTGGTATCATGGATATCAGCACATATCGAGATTTCATTGGCGAGTTATCAAGTGGGTATCACAGTGATTAATCACCGGGACTGAATTTATAATCGACAAATTGTTTTACAATTGAAAAATTGCTAGCAATTGAAAACACTAGTGTTTTTACAATAATGATCATACACTACAACCATGACAAACCAACCCCCGTCTATGTAGTTAATTCACGGTTTCCAGTTTATAGAGCATACTACGGAGATGGTTTCGGTAATACAATTGCAGGGTTATTTGCGAGAATGGCTCCAAAAGTGATGTCGTTAGCTAAACAATTATCAATGAAATCAATTGATGTTATTCGTGATAAGGGTATTAGTGCTGTTGGAGATCTTGCCGGAAAAGCGTTTTCAGCCGCGAAGAATAAAATAACAGCGCTAGTGAAATCACGGAGAAAGAAATCGTTACCGTCTACAGCGGAAATGCCTGCAAGTGTTAATAAAATTATAAATAACGCAGTAGATGAAAAATTAGCATCGTTGATGACTTCGTCATTGGTGACTCCGAGTAACCAAAATAACATGATAGCAAACATGATAGCGGGAAGTGGCTTTAAAAAAACACGACGATGAAAATCCTACGGTGAAAATCGTTTACGATTTTACGATTTAGACTCTGATAAATATAATAAAATGTTCAAACGGTCACCTGATCCAGCGTTTGATATAGACGCCCCAGTTGGCAAGGATGATTCTGTACGCGATTTTCAATTTTATTCTTATCATGCAGTACAACCAGATCTCCGATCGCGAATTGAACTTCAAGTTCATGATACCAGTAAGTATTTTTTGCCGTGTGAGGCATTTATTGAAGTACAAGGAGAACTCGTAACAAACGATGCTGCTCATAATGATCCACCATATGACAATAACCCAACTATCAAAGTTGGTTTTGTTAATAACGGTATCATGGCGTTATTTGAAAGTGCAAGATATCTCATTGATGGAAAAGAAATTGAATCCATTGACCGTGAAGTTGATGTGGCCACAACAATCATAGGGTTAGCAAGATATTCTGATGATTATACAAGATCAGCGGGTCCATCTGTGATGTTTTCTAAGGATATTACTGATCACCCTGAACTCGTCCAGTATTCTAGAGTAAAGCTAAACCCAAATACTGCAGCTGATCCAGCACCAGCCGGATATACAAGACCAGCTGGTACTTTTGATGTCATAAATAATATCACTAATTACAACCTAGGATTTGCAACACGCGTAGCAACATTACAAGGAAAGCGTCGACAATTTTCATGTGCGATTCCACTGCATCATGTATTTGGATTCTGTAGAAACGTCCGAAAAGTTATTTATGGAGCCAAACACACAATAGCACTCGTGAGAAAGGGTACTGATAATGATGCAATCTGGCGTGATACTGGTGTTGCTGATGGTAAAGTCATTTTAACAAAACTAGCATTATGGATGCCAGTGTTAACTCCATCAATCACAGCAGAAGAGCGATTACTGTCATTTATGGAAACAGGCGGTAAATCATTGTTGAGTTGGTTATCAATGACCACGGATATTAAACTGGGTAATGTTGATGATACATTCACATGGCATCTGGCATCAAAACAAGGCATTTCAGCTCCACGTCATATATTTGTAGCGTTACAGAATAATGAGCGAGTTGGTAATCAACAACGCAGCCATATGATATTTGATCAGTTAGGTGTTAGAGAATTCTCGCTGAGAATAAACGGACAGCAGGAACCATCCGAGGATGTACAACTTGATTACGGTCAAAATCATATTGCACGCGTGTATCATAACCTGTTGTCATTATGGCACGTGATCAAAATGTTGATACTGGTTTGCAAATATCACAATTGGATTTCAAAAATCTATATCCGATTTATTACTTTTCATTGGAACATCTTGATTTGATGAGACAATCTGTCGTTGATATACACTTCAGAGCTCGTGTGACCCGTCCTGGTGGTATTGCTAATTACAGAGCGGTAGCTGTCATTCTCAGTGATAAATCAATGCTACTTGAAGGTGTTGGTGGAAGAATGAGAGTGGTTGATGCACCAGTGGAAAATCTTTGATTGAAATTGTAAACGATTTAGAATCAATCTATTATGTATAATGTCATATAGCGTTATTAGTGTTGCGTTAACTCCCGGTCAAGTCAAGAAATTGCAATCAGACTCGGCTAAAAAATGCGGAACCACAATCACGTTGAAACCTAATCAAATGACTGGTGGTGCAAATAAATTATCACTGACAACTCGTCAAATAAAACATTTCAATGATGCACTAGTAGCAAAAAAAGGTGTTCAGATTACTCTTTCTGCGGCTGCTATCAAAAATATGATGAAAACAGGCGGTATATTTCCATTGTTAGCTGCAATTAAGGCCTTGATTGCAGCAGCAGCCCCAGCGGTAGCTAAAGCGGCAGAGTTAGGAGCCGTTGGTACTGCAGCAGGAATGGCACTAAAAAAAGGCAACTGGGAAAGGATATAAAAAAAAAAGAAAGGGTCTAAGACTACCAGGAACCCCCGTATTCATGGTACAGCGGAAAGGGTCTAAGACTACCAGGAACCCCGTATTCATGGTACAGCGGAAAAGGCCTGAGACTAGAACCGGTTTATTAGTTGGAGAGTCTTTGACTCGGGAATCTTCGATTGAGGAACCGATGGTTCCTATGTCCAATTTTGATTTAATGGATACTGCTAAAAAACTGGCGATTAAAAATTTCAGAGGTGTCTTTATGAAAGATCAATTACCGACACAACCCAACAGTGTTGAAACCGGTATCATTAATCTCGATAACAGCACCGGACCTGGAACTCACTGGGTTGCATACGCTATTGATCCACGTGGGATAGTCTATTTTGATTCATATGGATTAGCCCCACCAAAAGAGTTTATGCGTTATATAAAAACTTTTCCAATGAAGACTTGGTATTCTACGCTACCATCACAACAAATGAATGATCCACTAATATGTGGCAGCGAAGTATTAAATGTCCTTAACGCTATTTCTAACTCCTTGGGTAACCCATGGGGAAAACCACCACATGTTGTCGTAAATGAATACACTAGTAATCGCTGGCAACGACGGAGTCGTCAAAAACGATTTTAGAGAGAGGTGTATAAAATATCATGATTGATATTTGGGGGAGATCTTTGAAACCCAAACCCGATGGCACTGCAACCAGTGATATAAAAAAAAATCGAAGATGAAATAGCTGAGACGTTGAACTTAACAAGTGTTGATCCTAATGAAATAGTTGTATTTCAAGACAAACAGGGTAAATTGAAAACCAGTAATGTGTCGTTGGATGATATTTTAGTTAAACAACAAAACGCAATCGAGGATACTATCGTGTTATTTTCCGATCAGGGTAAACTCAAACCGGGTGTAGTTTTTTCAACTATTACAGATAGATTAAAAACTCTCAACGATGAGTTAAAAAATTCTGTGTTGGAACTAGCAACACTTCAATCTAGAATTGAGGATAACGTAAAACAGTTTTCAACTTTTCGTAGAAATATCCTGGATAAATTTCTTGGAACCCCGTTGGATAAAATTGAAATAAAACTCCCTGATATTAAAAAATCCATCGATGAGACGAAAAACTTCATCGAAGCAATCAAAAATGATTTTTCGAGGATGATAACAATTATTGAAAAAAACAAAAATTCCTCATGAGAAAACCAACAACGTAGTATACACAATCCAACACGGATCATTTGCGTGGACTCCTACAAACAAAATTTTACATATCACTGCAACCGTCAAAGGCATTTATCGATTAACACTAGTGACACCGACTCAATTTAATATTTCATCGTCGAGTTCATCTGGGGTCAATAATACGATTTCAACGATCATCGACATGGATACAACTGAAAAGTTCACATTAACATTTACTGATAAAAATTTGGTTAGGGCATCAACAACGTGGTATGTGGAATTCGTAGCGGATTTGAGTAAACAACTTAATTGAAAGGAAAATCCTTCGGATTTCACGATTGAAAACGCTAGCATTTTTAAAATAAAAATGATTTCATCAACGCAATGTCGCTATAATCAGGTCAGAGAATTTCAAACTAGACTCAAAACCCTCGCCGAGGAGTATCAAATAAAAATAACAAAATACCGACGAAGAATCACCGCAATTGATATTACTATGTACTCGGTGTCAAGCGTTCTCACTGGAGCCGTAATAATACTTGCATCGGTTACAATGATTGCCCCGGTCATAGTTCCAATTTGCATATCTGCGGCGGCTACAATCGCGGGTATATCAACCGGGATAACAAAAAAAATATCATCATGCAGCCAGAGTAAACTGCAAGATTACTTAATTCAATTTCATATTGTATCAACCGCATACTCGCAATTATCCTCGATGATATCGTCGTCACTCGATAATACAATTATATCAGATAGTGAGTTCTCAGCTATGGCCAGTATTTATGATTCTGCGATATCAAAATTAGAGCGACAACATGAATATAATAACAATGACAACACCGATGGAATTGGAAAACACGAACCCGAAAACCAGAATGATCTTAATAACCTCAACGATATCAGATAGTGAGTTCTCAGTGATGGTCAGTATTTATGATTCCGCGATATCAAAATTAACGCGACAACAACAGTATAATAACAATGACAACACCGATGGAATTACTTCAACAAATAGTGGAGAACACGAACCCAGTACAAACCAGCATGATATCAATAACATCAACGAATCCTGAATTCAGTGTGAATTTCCCTAGCCCAGTCCCCGTGAAGGAGATAGCGCTAGCAAAACTACGAGTCTATCACAGTTGGCCTAATATCAGATCGGTAGCATTTGGTGGTCAACAAGCGAATAATTCACTGGTATTTGCGAATAAGAATAAAGACGACGGGACTCCAGACTGGAACGTTGTTTCGATACCAACAGGGTCATACCAAATCGAACAAATCAATAATGAATTCGCGCACAGAATAAAATCGATTACTGGAACAGAATCGAAAATCGATATAACGGTTCATGAGCCGACGCTATCATCCGCAATTGAGATAAGCACAGAAGGATACGTCGTAGATATCTATCAGAGTTCTATTAGAACCGTACTAGGATGGCCTGAATTACCACCAGTGGGGAAAACCGTTGATTTACCAGAACCACAAAAAACTGATCATATCACCGACAGAATAAAATCTGATAATCCAATAAAGAGTTATGAAGATCACAGATTTACTATAGATTTTTTTGGTTTCGGATACCAACCAACTGGAAGAGAGAAGGAAGGGGATAGAATAGAGGGACATCATTTTGTTAACGAACCTAAAATCGTTAAAAATTTCACAGCAATGAATAATGATTTTTCACTGTTGTTAATATCTCTTAAATCCAGCTCTCTCACCCGAGATGAATTTATCAGCGTCGTAGAAATATGCAACAAAATTATCGACGATATGGAAACATTTAATTTAAAAATTATTCAGGATATATTAGATGACGATAATCCCCTATCGAGAACAAGATTTGCATCAGAATATAAAATCCGCGTTGAAGATATTCCCACATTTAAACTACCAGGATATAACGTACCAGAACTAAAAAAACTTCTCAGTGACACCATCGATGTTGGTTTTAAAATAATTCATGATGCATGGAAAAAAACAGCATCACCGGAAATAAAAATCCTCAAACATAATAATGACCCAGATGGTGGCGGCAGACATATCGCTCCGTTCAACGTGAATATATCCTCAGTGATTGCGCTCAATTTAGTATGTGATGTTATCGAAGGAAGCTATCAAATTAATCTCGAACGATCAAATCAAGCTCAGCAAGGATATATTCTTTATTCGTTTGCACCAATAGCCCCTCCAGGATTTTTAATAATTGAGTCTCCGGTTAATCCAGTCTATATGCGGTGTCATAATGATTCATTAACCAGAATTAATTTCAAACTCACAGATCAGTCCAATAATCTAATTGATCTACAAGAGGAGGTGTTAGCGATTAGTCTGTTTGTGAGATCCTAAGGACTGGATCAAATATTCGGTTAAAATCATTTATTATTTTTGCTAACCAGAACTGAAAGTTCCAGCAGCAGAGAGGGTGAACGACAACAACGTTGCGACCAAAATTGATTGAAAAATCGCAAAGTCTCCGTTTGCTAAATGGAGACTTATTTTTTTTGGTTAAAATGAGATTCGTAGGAAGCCTTATTTTTGCTTGAAAACATGGTCTGTTCACCCTCTCTGTGCGACCAAAATTGATTGAAAAATCGCAAAGTCTCCGTTTGCTAAATGGAGACTTATTTTTTTTGGTTAAAATGAGATTCGTAGGAAGTCTTATTTTTGCTTGAAAACGTGGTCTGTTCACCCTCTCTGCTGCTTAATTAAATAATGTTTGTAGATAATAGCTGTTCATTCTTAATACATAATGTTTGTTATGTTACAAAACAATCTATCAATAATTTGTAACTAAATGTACATAAAAGCTCACTCAAACATGTATACCTGTTCTCTCTCTCTCTCTCTCTCTCTCTCTCTCTCTCTCCCTCCCTCCCTCCCTCCCTCCCTCTCTCTCTCTCTCTCTCTCTCTCTCTCTCTCTCTCTCTCTCTCTCTCTCTCTCTCTTTTAAACAATGATCTGGTGAAATTCAACATATCTGACAGCCCAAACAGCAAAACATGTGAGGCAAAGTTTTATTCAAACAGTGGTCATATCTCAAAATTTGATCCAAATAAGGTAAAACATGGCTTCAATGCATATTATTCATTAAAATATTTTGAGGAGGTATGAAATTTGGAACTGATGATATATATATATATATATATATATATATATATATATATATATATATATATATATATATATATATATATATATATATATATAATACCTCTCACCACAGATACAGTTGAGAACAAAGGACAGTTCTATAAATATTTTAAATTTCCCTCTTACTGCAATAAAAGGGACCCTACAAATAATTGTTCCATGGAATGAGTCACTAAAGCCACAAATACCAGTAGCTCACCAGACAATATGTTACATGCAATGATCAATGAGAACCACAAAAATTAGCTCAAACAAATAAGAAGTGCCAAGTGGAATGAACCATGAAAACCATGTGTGTGATTAGGATTAGAATTTTTAACGTAGGTTTAAAATTTTTTCTAAGTGATATCGCTATGATGTCTGGAGTGAGGCAGTTTATAGTGATGTCTAGCACTGGGGCATCATGCCTCAAACATGTAGCATGATGTCCCACACAGTCACATTATCCTGACACCAGGCCAACTAGTCCTAACACTGACCTCTTCATGCTGAGCGTCAAGCAAGGTAGCTTAGTTCCATTATTTTAAGTCTTTGGTATGACTCAGCTGGGGACTGAACCCTCCCGCTTTCGTGGCAGACACTGTAACCAGTAGGCAACCAGAATGGTCAAAACCATGAAAACCATAGAAACTGATACCCTATAAACAGGAATGGTGTGATTTGTCTTTGAGTAATATTATGATGATACTGTTTCCTGCTAATGCAGACGAAACAGGAATCTTATCAGAGAAAAAACTATAGATGTACTAATGTTTTATGAAAATTTAAATTGAATTCTGTAGCTAATGCAGAAGAGACAGGAAAAAAACTGTATACATAGCCTAATGTTTTATGAAAATGTCAACTGAATATTGTAACTAATGTAGAAGAGACAGGAATCCTTCTTATCAGAGAAAAAACTGTATACATGTACTAATTAATGTTCTACCAAACTTTCAATTGAATACTGTAACTGATGTAGAATAGACACGAATCCTTCTTATCAGAGTGTACTGTATACATGTACTAATGTTCTATTATCAAGCAAACTTGGTTGCATGGGTCATAAAATGCATTGAGGGTAAGACAAAGTGAGAAATAAAAGATTCCAGTAAATGGATTTATTTTATATAGAACTATTGGCATTTGTCATAATGAATGTACAATAAGGAAAATAGGCACTCCATATTTGTTACTCTTTTAATAAAACACTCTGAAACAAGGAATGTAAATACAGAGATATGCACAAAAAATGTTCAATAACATGATGAAAATTAAACCATGCGATGATCAAACATCCAGAACTTACACATACAAATTCACTTACAGAAATGTTTCCTTTTAAATAATAACTGAACATTTAGGATGTCACAGCAAACAACAAAATAACAATATATTATGAGACAATGATAAATCAAGCTAAAACATTAACATTTGCAGCTGGAATATAATTCTTAGTTAATACTTAAAATATAATTACTGCACTGTGCAAAGCCACCATGTTAAGAAAAACTTCAGCAAACTTTTGACCATTTATGCAAAGATAGACTGATATTAAGGTCTAGGAAAATGCTTTCTTTTATATGTAAGGTATCCAATAAGCCTACGACAAAGAAAAAAGAAAACAGAATTTGAAAAATTTAAATAAATTTATAAAGTTCAGAGTATACATGATTTCCATATCTGAACTAAACTCTAAGTGTACATTCATCTCTTTGCTAGGAAATTAGAAGACTGCCCTGAACATAGAATCACTGTTATTATTATTATTATTATTATTATTATTATTATTATATGAATGTCAAATGGCCAAACGTTTAGCTGTTCAACAGTCCTGGAGGTCGTCTGGTCATGCACAAAATTTGTACATTTTGATTACATAAAAAAGTAGTCCTAATTACCTGAGCTAAAACTTCCATTGTCTTGGTGCCCTTTGTACATTCTGACAACCAAAACCAGGGATTCATAATTACCTGACCTAGAAATTTCATTACCTGAGCTAAAATTTTCATTGTCTTCGTGTGTTCTCCTTTGTACATTCTGACAACCAAACCTGGGATTCATAATTACCTGACCTAGAAACTTCATTACCTGAACTACAATTTTTATTGTCTTCGTGTGTTCTCCTTTAGTAAAAATGTCCAACAGATTGTTCACAATTTTAATGGCACATTCCCCTGTATCCTCTACAAATTTCATCACACTGAAACATGAAAATTTAAAGGACAATTGGATTTCTTTTTTTCTTGATAATATAACTCAAACATCAAATGCTAATAAAAAAAAACCCACTCTAAAATCAAAGGCAGGCTCCAACATCAATGTATACTTATAATAGTAATGGCGTACACCAATGTAGTAAATCATTAACTTTAATTCACTCATCAGAAGTGATGAATTCTCAATACTACTTGATTTCATAACAAACAGTTGACAAATTCTTGTTGTAATAGTAAATATCTGAAACTGAGAATGACTATCCAGGCTGAATTCCTTGGGAAGAAACATCAGGAGACACAATGTCTAAAAACTGCCAGTATTTACCTAATATGCATACCAGTTGATGCACAAAACAAGAGTAGCTTGCAGGGGCAGATGCAATAACAACTGAAAAGTTTTCGGTAATCAAAGATAAGAGAAATTCGTCATTTTACCTGCTGAGTGTTGAAAACATCATTGACATTCTTAAGATTTTCAAGATGACTACTGAGGAGGCATTATTAACTGTAAGATCTGAATCTTTTCTGTTTATGTCCAGCAAGACATTTTAAGATGTCTTTTGGTTACAAAAAAATTCCAATGTCAATATGACATTCCATTCTGCAGAAATAGTGATAACAAGATTTTCAAAATCGCTGCCATATTTGTGTGTGATTTGGACTTTAATCAAAGCTGTAACAACTTTTCAGACATACTGCTATGATGTCAGCGGTGCAGTTTATAATTATATCTAGCACTGGGGCATCATGCCAGATATATGCAGCATGATGTCCCACCGAGTCATATCATCCTGACACAGTGTCGACCAGTTCTAACCCATGACTTCCATCATCCGAGCTGGATGCTCTAACCTCTAGGCCACCTGAGCAGTAAAACAGTGGTCATGGTGTCCATATTAGATGCAAGATTGGTATGATTTGAGTTTAGTACAAGTAGATACCAATAGAAGACATTTTAAGATGGGTTGGACTGTGGCAATACCAGATCTGGACCAAGTAGACATCATAATAAGTTCAATATGACTCTATGTTCTGAAGCAGTACCTACAGCAAGAGTGGCCATTTTGGGTGTCATATTTGTACCATTTTCAAAACACCAAACTAGACAGTACAAGATGGCTTTTAATGAGAATCTTTTATTACTATGACAATCCACTCAATACTGGGTGTCAAGACACTACCATTTTCATCTAGGATCAACCAGACCTTGGGATGAATGTGTAAAGTTTCATAGCAAACCTCATGATAGTACCTGAGGAGTAGCAACAACAAACTTGGGCATAAAAACATGGATGATGGAATACTGCTAAAATAAACATGCTAACTAGTAACAACAAATCAGGAACTTAACTTGTTAGTTATAAACGATGAATGCAAATGAAATGTCCAAGTATTGAATTTTACTGATATTTTTACACTTTAAAAAAAATTCATGGCAGACGTGCATCATGCTCAGTAAAATGAAAATGTGAATTAGCATATAAGTGATGGGTGCAAAGCAATTGTTGCTGTACACTATGATTTGCTGGAAAATCCATGTTTGGAGAAAATAAAACTTCAAGGGGCCATAACACTTGAACACATGGATGCCAAAATCAAACTCATTCAAAATCTCATCAACATAGAGGTGCATGAATGTTTGGATGAAATCAAACATTCATTTTCAAAACAAAGTTAGCAAGACAGCAAATTAAATAGCACAATTGCTGTAAATATTGTAGAATGCCTGAAATAAAAATAATTTAAGGTATTATCAATATATAGCTGCATCTAAAGCTTAGTTGAAACCTAACAGAGCTTTGTAAAGTTTTTGTTTTGGGAACAAAATTCTGGAGGACAGTTTATCATGGGCCATAACTCTTGTAAATGTCATACAATGATGGATATCAAACTCACATAAAGTCTCAACACTATAAGCAGTATACCAAAACTGGTTGAAATCCAACATAGCTCAGAGAGTTATACTGTGTAAATTAAAGTAAGGTGGATGGATGATCAGTGCCAATGACTTCTCTCTGTGATGCTGGAAATCCATCCACCTCACTTTAATTTTCAAGGGCTCTCCAAGATACAAAGCTGTACTTGTTGAAATTCAACAAAGCTTAGTAAGGTTATGCCATGGAAACAAAAGCCTAAATGGCAACAGCCTGGAGGTCAAAATAACTGTCAATAATATTACTGAAAGCTGTAAAAAGAACTTAAGTTCTTCTGAGAAAACCAAAGTCAGAAGGGCAAGAAATTGTAAAAGTGGTGGTGGTGGAGGTTGGTTATACCTCTTCTAAAGTAGAAGAGGCACATAACAGTCTATCTGACAATATTTATACCAATTTAATATATTTAATAAAATAATATATTTAATAAAATATAATATACTGAATGGTTCTTCGGCTATTTTGGATGCAAGCAAAATCCAATAATTATATTCAAAATTAAGATGACAAGACACAATCCATACTGGCATCAGATAAAGTATAATTGAAATTGCACCATGGAAAATGGAAAAAATCCAGAAAGCTGCATGAAAATTGGATCTCAAAAGACAACACCTTTATAAGGCACAAATACATGTAACAAGTAATTAACCTTCCAACTGGAATTCAATTTGATATGCATGGTTGTGGAAATTTAGTGGTTACAACAAGCTCAACTAAGAAATGGATGGAAAAGAGAAATACTTTAGGACTCATCAATTCATGGCCCTAAAGAGTGGTGATACCCCGATTCCAACCAAATCCATCAATCAAATATTTGGCTAGCTGCAAGCTATATATATATATATATATATATATATATATATATATATGTATATATATATATATATATATATATATATATATATATATATATATATATATATATATATATATATATATATATATATATATATATATATAATACAAACACATCTGACCCAATCCACTGAAAAAATTCTTCAGTGCAGAATTACCTTTTGACATACTGCACACCAGACTTATCTCTATATGATGAGTACAGCAAGTCAGACTCCTCCTTGGTTACATTGGCAAAGGAAGTGTCATACATCGGGGAATGACTTTGTTTTACTTAAGGGTCCATAATTTAGGTAATTCATTGGAATTAAAAACATACTTGTTTCCTTAGGATTCTGCCTCATATAATATTTTTCTATTAAGAGCAACATGTTAAATTAAATAAAGCAAAATAATATTAAACAATAATGAAGAGGACCACAACCAATATGTGTGTTGAGAATGAAAATAGTTGGATTTCTTGCATAAAAGCAATTAAGTTGGGATAGCCATTGTTATATTGTTTACAGTACAAATTATACATGTCTTGTATGTGTTCGAAACCAACACTTACAGTAGTAGGTGTTTAAAAACAATAAAACTTGGTTCCGAATAATTTTAAATGGTGATTATTCACTTTATTTGGGTCCTCGTACAACAATATTGCTTTTGGAAGGTCATTATATATATATATATATATATATATATATATATATATATATATATATATATATATATATATATATATATATAATACATATGGGAAAAAATCTAAAGTGTGCAGATGTTTTTTGATGATTTCAATCTATAGGTGAGATCCACTACAAACTAGACTGAATGTTGCCTCTGTGATATTGGATGAAAGCAGTGTGTGTATTGGATGAAAGCAGTGTGTGTTGAAAAGATGTGTACTATTCTATTATTAGTTTTGATAGACCTCTTTTCTTGACCCAGTTTAGTAACTGGACACCATTGTAAACGTCCATTGCAATCCATAATTTTTGACTGTGAGTTTAGGGATGACATTTAAGGTGCAGAGCAATCAACAATCCGATCTGAATAGACTTTAGTTATACAATACATGTATTGAATTTTAGAACAGCTAATATGGAATTTTATTTGATTAAATGTGCTTACATAACTACACTGACATGTATTTTAAGAATAAACAGAAAAGAGGTACAGTATAGGAACACCATGTGCCTGGAATAATAATACTAACAACAACAAGACTATCAAAAAGTGACTCCTCTATCCCACTTAATCTTTGACGGTAAGAAACATAATGAAAAGTAGAGAAAACAATAAAGAATAATTCCAATGAGAGATGTCACAACCACACTCTAGTATCTACTAGATATATATTACCATACATACCTGCAGACACTTTATTCTTTTGTCTTCTTTAAATCCAGTAATACATCTTGTTCCTGTGGTGAGTTTTCCAACCAGTGAACCAAGGCTGACCACCTTCTCGTTCTCACTCACTGAAGAAGGCAATGATTGTTATGCATATCTACTTCATAAATCTGGTACAAAAGCAAAAATGTAAAAGAAGGTAAATTCCTGATTGATTTTTAAAATTCAACTTATGTGTTTTTCATTGCTTAAATGCAAATGGAGAACAAGGCATACCATGCATTTACACTTTATTTTCACTACAGTAAAGTAGATTGGGATGGGAATAAGTCTCACAAATATTTCCTTATGTATTTATTGTAAACCATACCTGTTAATCTGAATTCCTAGTTAATCCATAACTCACACTCATATGTTGGCACTAGATTTCCCAAAAGTAGTTTCCAACTGTTGCACTAGATTGTTTGACTATTTGGAATACTAAAAATGGGTTACACAATGGAATTTTCCATTCAAGATATTGGTCTTCTCTTTGCCCCAAAACTACTAGTGTTTTCTATATTTACATTCTCCCCCCTAAAATTTGTCTATTAAAACAAACATTTTCTGTAATGCCAAATTATGCAGGTTTTAAGGGTTTTTTCAAAGTGGTTTATAACAGCAAACACAAGATAGCAACATGGCAAGTCTCAAATGTTTCTGTTGCCAATTTTGCTGTTTGAATTGAAATGACTACTCATCTGAAAATTTTAATATCCTTTGGTAATTTTGGTGAGCATTTGCAAGTGTTCTCACTTTTCCGTAAATGTTGACCTGGCCTGAAAAAATGAGCAACTTTAAATGGTTCATGGTCCTCTAGAGCATTTACTGGTTCATTTGCATTCATTACCTTGTAAAATGTTGAGCTTGCAGCAAGGCCCAGCCACTTAAATAAATTTGTTCTGGCCAGAAAATTATCAGAAATGGACTGGCAGACAGGTGCTAAGTTTTTAAATGCTGGCATTTACACCAAAAGATTGATCGAACTTTTATGAACTTTTATCAAACAAAAATAGAAAATGAACAAAAGTTTGAAGGCTCTAATAAAAAAAAATTATTTTGTCAGAAACTACTTAGACTTTTAAATATAATTTTAAATTTACATTACTCTTCAAATCACAGTAAGATCTGCTTATTTTAGTATGTACTGTCTTGATATTAAATGACATGTATCTTTTCAGGTAAAGCATGCATATATTTCAAATCTGTTTTAAATAAAATAAAATAAAGATTCAAAAACTAATATAGTAAAATATTTACAAATTTATAATCTGAGTGTCAAACAAACAGCAAATTATTGACAGATTTAACTATTCCATTCTTCCACAAGAACCAAAAGCAATGCATGTCTATATTTCTGGTATGCTTAAATTCTCAGACAGACACACACAGCTATGATTAAGTTTACTTGTGAGAATAACCACACTGTTATTTGAAAACAATAACAGAACATTCATAGAACTGATTCAAATGATAAAGATATATTTTATTTATCTATCCTAGTAACAACAGAACCAGAAGCTAAAAACTAAATCTTACATGAACCATTGAAATGATAAAAACATCCAAGTCATCATTTTCAATAAGACATTTCAATATTTTGTGAATAGCTATAAAATAAAGTAAAGAAATAATAAAATTAAATATCTGTACTGAATCTTTTTCTTTATCCTTGTTTTTTCTTTCCTTGTCTTTTAAAGAAACCCATCCAGATTCTTTGATGATCTGATAATTCAAGCTACCCTTAAAGTAAGTTATCTCCCTTTATTCATAAATAGCCATAAACATACACATCTATCCAAGTGGAATGCACATCAGCAAGACATATTATTATTTCAAAAACAATAGCGATTATAAAAATTTAGATGAAAAAGAAAAGAAAACGTTATCTTAAGCAACAACTAAAAGTGAAGTTTTATTTCCATCAATGAGAGCAGATATAATTGGTAAATATAATTCCATACTAGGCTTTATTTAAAGTATAAAAAAAACAAGAGAGGGCAGAGGGAATCTCAACATTGTTATAAATCAATGTGTTGAGACTTACAATCAGAAAAATATGTCTGGTTTGCTTGGTGTTTTATGGCACAGCAACACGGTTATGTTATACAGTGCTGAGGCAATAGAAGTAAATTGCTCTGCTCAAGGATGCGCCTTGCTAGCCGACCTGGAATAACCCAATGGTAGGATTCAAACCCACACCCTTTTGCTCAGGTCCAGTGTAATAACCACTTAACCACAATGACGTCTGCCTAAATGAATTATCTCATATGGGTACTCATCAGGCATATTACATATATTAGACAATACACAGGATGAGAGAGAAGTAAATAAGATTAAAAGCAAAAGATAAGCTCACCAATTCCTTCGTTCTCTGGATTTAAAATAGTCAGTGATGTTGTACCATCCTCCCTCCTCCTCAGAAAACTTAACTGAAATTAATAAATCATAAATACAGCATGTATTTCAAATCACTGCTATAAACACAGCACATCATACTATGTAGAATAACTTATAGACAAATATAATAAAATGCATTAAAGGTTGACTATACAAAGTCAGAAAAAAAGCACAGGAAAGAAAACATTGTACTGGGCTTCTCAAGCTAGAGAGTAACCAGCCTTTTCCAATAAAAGTTTTCAAAATATACAGTTTACTTATTTTAACGTATTCTTATGCTTTCATTTTTATGATCCATGCAAGACTTGTAACCTTTGATGTCCTTTCTCTCTAGAGCGTCTATTGACATTCATTAATGATATGTGTGGATGCTGCCATTCACGAAATGATGAGCACATATTTATGTTGGAGAGATGATATGTGACCTTTACATGTTGTCTTTTCCTATGTTATTCAGATATGAGATAAATTGAAACAAAACAACAAAATGGAATTTGATGCGAATAAAATTTCACAGTGTGGGAGAAAATGGATGATTTATTTAAAGTAAAATTTTGCAGGGCCACACATTTTATGGAATTTTAAATGCATAACTTGTATGCATGCAACAAAAACGTAGCAGAGAATGAATGCAAACTGAACACAGAATAAATGAAAGGGAAATCCTACGATCATTATGATGAAAACAGAGCCCTAATGCAAAACAACAGAACAATAAATGATAAACAAAATTTCATTCATTAAAAGACTTGAAATGAAAAAGTTTAGGGTGATGCTAAATTTCCATCGTTAATTGATTAACCTGGATGTTTCTTTACCACATCTGACAGCTTTTACAAATAGTGCCATTATTCCTTTCAAGGCAGAAATAATGAAAGTAAAAACAAAAAGTTGCTAACAAATACTCTAGAAATATATTTTTTACAATTACTGAAGTTGCAATTATATTTTAAGTTTGTAGAAATTAAATATTGTCTTTTGCATTTTATATTTCATTAAAACAAACTTTTCATACGACAAAACTTAAAAGCTTTATAGTTCTCTTCATTTAACACCTGAAAATGGAAAACTCAGCCTTGGTAAATGCATTCCCATTTAGTATCAAATGTGCAAAATTGAAAAGAAAATGTGGATGGAAGTGATAAATGCATACATTTTAAGATCGATTAAGAAAGATGACGAGATGAAAGATCAAATGCAAATGTGAATGTAATACAAATGAAACAAAGTGCTAACGTGGTAAAGTTACATGTTTCAGGGTCTTTATAATAATACCCATCTGAACAAAAACTGTTTATAATGGATTTAATTTCATATGTGTTATTTATCCACCAAAACAAAATGATAAATATTTCAGGAATATTACTAGTTTACTGTACTCCTTTGCACTTTCTGCAATCCAGAAGCAAGATAACAATGAAAATTTATTTACTCTGAACTGCTACTGCATTCATAATCATGGTCTTAAAGGTGTACTGATAAATTTTCACTTATGCATAGACAAAATTACTTTTTTTTATTTACAACTGTTCAGTTTTTCTCTGTCTCAAAAACATTCTCCACTGACAACAGATGATTGATAAGGAAACTGTGAGAATTTAGTGTAAGGTGGATATTAAAGATAGAGAAGTGAAAGAAAATGATCATATGTGCTCTGAATAAATATATCAACTGAATGAGAGTATGAAATACATGTTTAATGCAGTGCACTGAATTATGAATACATGTTTAATGCAGTCCACTAAAGTATGAAATACATATTTAATGCAGTCCACTGAAGTATGAAATACATGTTTAATGCAATCCACCTTAGGAATGAAATACATGTTTAAATCAGCCCACTGAAGTATGAAATACATGTTTAATGCAATTCACCTTAAGTATGCAATCCACCTTAAGTATGAAATACATGTAAAATACGGTCCACTGAAGTATGAAATACACGTAAAATGCGGTCCACTGAAGTATGAAATACATGTTTAATGCAGTCCACTTAAGTATGAAATACATGTTTGATGCAGCCCATCGAACATTTTTAAAGATAAGGATGATTTTGATCTATCCCAGATACACTGTTCTACCAGAATGACACAGAACATTGCTATTAAACTATACAGTAAATAAAGATGATGAAAACACACAATGAGCCAATTTATAAGGCTGTAAAATTTGTGCTACTTTCTTTTTGAACTATAAATAATTAATTAGGTAAACTCCAAATTATAACGAAACATTCCAAGCTCATTTGAAGATATAAACTTTTTTCGTATGAAATAAAATTATATCCAAATTAAATGCAATCTTTCTAACAACTGTCAAAATTCTGAATCACTTTTAACTGAATGTCATCCTAACACAAAATTAGAATGCAGTGAACATCACATGTATTGTAATGACTGTTCTGACAGATGAAATGGAGTAGATGATATCACATGTATTGTAATATCTGTTGTGACAGATGTAATGGATTATATAACATCACATGTAATTCCTGTTCTGACAGATGAGATGGAGTACATAACATCACATGTATTGTAATGACTGTTATGACAGATGAAAAGGAGCATATACCCTCACATGTATGTAATAACTGTTCTGACAGATGCTGAGTTTACAAATATGGCAACAGCCCATGTATTGGGAAGGTGACATGGTAGAAAAGTAATGGAGTCATTATCAATTTCACATATCTTATATTTAATAAAACTGGTCTGCCATAAGCAGTTCAATTTTCTTTAAATTTAACTAAAATTGTAGAAGATATAAATAATAAACACCACATTCTGGGGTTTGCGAAGGGTGAGCATGTCTGCTGCATCTTTTGCAGCTGCCTGGGCCTGAGCTAAAATCTCCTATGCAGAAATATTGTCTGGAATTGCCTCAAACCTTCCCAAGCTGAAAATATAAACATCACAGCCATCAAGAGACAACATATATCTGGACAGTCCCACACTAATGTAAAGACCCCCAATGAAAGTAAACTATGTTCCATGACTCTCAATTAGTTTACTATTTATGAAAGTATACAATGGCCTGTAACTCTCAAATGGTATACTACATCTGACAGTACCCGATGGTACACCACCCTCAATTAGCATACTACTTATGACAGTACTGGATGATACATCCCTCTCATTTAGTATACTGCATCTGACAGTACCCAATGGTACATCACCCTCAATTAGTATACATCTGACAGTAAACTATTGTAGATCATTCTCAATTTATGTACTACTTATAAAAGTACACAATGGTCTGTCCCTATCTACTAGTATACTACTTATAAAAATACCCTATGATAGATCATTATCAATTAGTATACTACTTACAGAAATACCCTATGGTAGATCACTCTCAAGTAGTATACTACTTATGACAGTACACTATGGTCCATAAGTCTCAATTAGTATACTACTTAAGAAAGCATACATTGGTCTGTTGCTCTAAATTAGTATAATACTTATGACAGTACCTGATGGTAGATCACTCTCAATTAGTATAATACTTATGCCAGTAAACAATGGTCAGTAACTCTCAATTAGTATACTACTTATGACAGTAAACAATGGGCAATAACTCTCAATTAGTATACTACTTATGAAAGTGCACAAAAATGGTTCGTCACTTTCAATTTATATACTACTTATGTTGCAATTGATTTCCTTAGTAACATACAAAATTAAATGTTGAAAAATTTTAAATATCAAAAGATTTATCTACACAGTTTGGTTGAAATGTGTTCCAAGTTTGGTTGAAATATCCTGAATGGCTTCAGAGTTATATTCAAGAAACAACATGTTTATGGAATTCAAGTCAGGTGGCCATAGTGACAGAGATATCCATGTATTACAAAACAGGAGATACCCCACCCTCTTAAAAACACAACTGAAACAACTTCAGGCCAGGCTGCTCTGTGCCAAATTTAGTCTAAACCCTGTCCAGTGATTATTGAGAAGTTTATGATAGCAATTGTTGATAGCCATTTGTGCTTTACGTGTGTAAAGAGATGTTTAAATTTGCTGTTATGGCCTGCAAAATCTAACTGGGTCATATTCATGCAAATGTTTATATACGACAAAACTTAAAATTCATGTACATTCAGTTGTTTTTGCAGTCTTGCTAATAATCCTTATGTGATAGAAGGATTGACAGATATGTCCAAATCAAAATCTATTCATCCCCTTTAAGCCAATGATGGCTATGGGATAAAATAAACTTAAAAATATAAATCAAGAGTGCAATAAATAACACAGTGCTCTGCCAACTAAGGTGAACACATGCACTATCCTTACTCAGAAATGAAATGCAATGAGTCAAACTATATCTGTAGTAATAGTGACCTTGATCTTCAAGCTAGCAACTCTGAATCCATGATGGGGTTTCCAGGCAAATGATATGTACCAAAGTTGCTCAAGATCAATGATAGGTTAAGTTATTGTTCAGACACAAATTAAAAGGAAATATTCAACAGTCATTTTGGAATACAGTTACTACCCCCTACCCTTTCTTGGTAAACACATCTACCAAGAGGTATTAGAAATGCATCATACATAGCCGTCACCTGGAAACCAAAACGGATGCTTGCCTTTCTGAACAGATGATGGTAAACTATAATATCCCACTCTAGTAGTATAAAATAATTTGTTTGAAAGACATCACAATCTAATCAGATAATCGAAACATGCATAACACACTTTTAGTATTGACAATTTTTTAAAATGCGAAATATTGATTGAAACTGAAAATTTAATAACAGCAAAATGTTAAGTTTAATGGAAGTGGGTTCAAATGCCATTACTTCTTTCTTTCCTTTTCTCTTTGAGTTGCCTCTCCTCCTCAGCAATAGCTTCCATGACAGCATTGGTGTCATCTGGTTCATCTATCCCCAGTTCCTCCATTGTGATGCTTCCCATGAAGACGAGGTTTCTCTTCATATTCAACAACATATCCTAAAATCAATCATACAGTTGCACATATCTTCAATTTTTATTATTTTTAATTAAAAAAATATCAGAAATTTCTTACCTTAAATATAGAAAAAGTATAACATTTACATAAAATATAGGATAAATACAGAACACATAAAATACAGAATAACGTTAGAACACAAGCTGACTATATTTCCAATGTGAACAGAAAAACATGCACAACACAGATCCAAACAAAAAGACAATTTCCCTTCAAAGGTACGAGTTGTAATCAAAAGGATGAAATACACATTTTATTATATAGATAAGTTATATCTGACTTATAGCTAGATATTCAAAATTTGACAGGTTAAACAGAAATTATTAGGAAATTGACATAGATAATAAAGCTGAAAGCATCTTGAACTTTATTTTGAACAACTGTACAATATAAAGAACTTTTAGAGGATCCGATATTTTATATAGGAATTTTAGGATGAATATGATCAAGGATAGAGTGAACAAAAACATGTCAGTGGCAGACAGATGGATGGAACGTGATGGGGGAATAAAAGTAAATTATAATATATATGTATCAATTAGATTCTAATTGCTTTTAATATATCCATACAATCTGGTTTCTTTCACATTGCTGTGGCTATCCCCTATTTTACAAACAATATCCTCATGGTACAACAAATATATATTTAAATAATTGATAGCAGTGTTATCATCGTGTCATTATAACAATGAACCTAATCTAAGAAAAAAACATTCTTGTTACCAGACTAAACTAGGCATCATGCACAATAGTAAAGAGAAAATCCTCCTCATCATCATTACTATCATTGGTAATGATATATGTTTGATCTCTAAACCCTGTCTTAACAAAACAGTGTGCAACACAAAATATTGAGACTTTACACTATTCTGTTTTAATAATATTGATTTAAGACAATGCATTTATTTCAGCTTTGTTTTCTTTTTGTTCTGACTGGCAAAATTTCAGACATTTTCACAAGTCAGAGTTCATAATGAACACAAGAACAATATACTTCAAGCCATACTCAATTATAATTAATATTCAGGTACAGTAAGTTGGCTAAAATATAGTTGCAATCATTTACTGGTTGTTAAAAAAAGTACAAAAACAGAAACATTTCTTTTTATGCTTAAACTGCTAATAATGAATGAGGTGCAATTATTACACCTTTGTTCCTTGGTGTCTTTGTTAGGCCTTTTGTCATTTACTGATTATGAAGGACGTGTATTTATCATGCTTTTAGTACCTGATGCCTTTATTGTTATGCTTATGCTATTTAAACAACCACAATGTTTTTGCTGGCTTAAGCATGTCTGATGATAAAAATATTAAAACTGAACTAATTTTTTTTCAGGCTCATCACACAAGCCAAATGCTATAAATACTTTAACTAAGCCTTTGTAATATACATCAGACATTTATTTGGGAAATAAAAAACACATGACCTAACAGAGATAATGTATCCATACACATACATTATCTGTAATGTTTCTTCATTTTGAGTCAGCGGAAGAACAACATTCATATGGCATTGTAATATATTGTGGATGTGAAGCCAAAACATATTCACATGCAATATTAAACAAATTAATTCGCTTGAATAGGATCAATACATGCATGCAGTTTTTAGTTTATTACTTACCTCTTACGTTTTGTTTCCAAATATCTATCTTTATAGTGCGTGTGAACACAATTCTGACATATTGTATCCAGCTCTAATTTACCAGTTTCAAATCCAAACTTTTTGGTGGGTATTTTTTTTATATGAAAAATTGGATCCACACCTATAATCATATTTTAAGATGGAGTGTGAGTTGCCTGTCTATGCTAAAATAAGGAAGCAGTGAACAAGACTCTGGTTTATAGAATGTTACACCAAAATTTGAGGAACTAATGAAGTCATGACTTTTACAAACTAATGTAGACTTTTAACATTACATTATCGTTTATTTAAGCGATAATGAAATGATCTAGTCTAAATTCTTAAAAGCACTTCAATCACATCACTGGATAATTCATGCTACAGAAATGGTAGCTATGTGCCTTTCCAAAGGACAGAAGTGGTTAGTCATGGCTAGATTGAGAGGGCATCAACTCTTCAACTATTAATCTGATGTTCTGTCAACTGAATTATGGTAGCTCTCTAATTGTTGATGACAATACTACTATCTTCTCTCAGGAAGAAATGATACAGATATATTGCCATTTTGCAGGTGGGTCAAAAGTGATAAGTGATAAATACAAGTCTACCTACATAACACTCACATGAGGCAAAAGTGACAGTCACATTCTAGGGTTCATTTTGAAAATAAGAAAATAAAAATAAAGATGGGAAAATATTAAATCTACCTTTACAACAGTTGACATGCCATATACACAAAGTTATAGTCAGATCCAAGTGCCATCGTATGCTGGCATATCTGGGTCTATGCAGTTTGTTAGGAATATACGGTATAACAAATAATTTAGGCATTTATATTCAGATGCAGCATGCGATTGCATATAAAGGTCTATGTTGTTTGTGGCTGGATTTGTTTTATAAGTGAGGACATAATGGTATTCTCACCTTACTAAGCAGTTTCATGCCACTATGCAGTAGCTTCTTGGCCTCCTTATAATAAATGGTTTCGGGTCTGTTGTATGTCATGGCATTATTACACATCAATACAAAGTCTTTCTGCAAACATAAAAATAGAGTTTACATAAACTTAAATGCCTTTAGTCGCAGACATTTAAAAAAAAGAGATGATATTATTGAACATGTCTGAATATTGCAGTATTGCAGTCATGATTATAATGTAAATTTAAAGAAAATGCTTACACAAGATCTAAGCATATTTTATCAAAATGTCACTACCAATATTGCTTGAAAGCAGATACATCTGGCCATGATAAGGTGATAAAAAAATAAATCTATCTAAAAATGATGAAAAAACAATCCCTATTTTCATTTTCTTGTATCAAATATTTCAAGACTTTTAGGCACGTCTGTACAAAAGAGCTCAAGCAACAAAACTTCTAGATGAATTAATTTACCTTGTTCTGTTTAATTGCCAGGGATAAAATTGGGCACGCTCTTCCCAGCTGAATTACGAGAAATATGGGAGTAAATTCTACATATACTCATTGTGTGATAATGCATGACTACTCCATTACCTGCATTCTGAGACCAGTGTGGTTGACAACAATGTTGCTTTATTTGTTATTGTTGTTGTTTAATGCCATTTTTCAGCACATGACAGGCTATACATGGCAACCAGTATTAATGGAGGAGAAACCCGCGAAAACACAGGAAAGAACCACTGTCCCTTGAGAAGCCACTGGCAAGCTGTTTCACATACCCTTATCGGCTGAATCTGAGACTCGAACCCATCCATCCAGAGGTGAGATGGCAGTGATCCACCATTAATACTGGCTGCTATGTATAGCCTATCATGTGCTGAAAAATGGTGATAAACCTTAAAACAACAATAAACATAGTTAACATATAAGTTCAAATAAGAAACATTTTCTGACCTAACACATGTCAAGATTTGAGTTCATAATTCCTCATTTTGGACCCCAAGCGGTAGAAGTCAATTTTTCCTAAAATACATGTACTGACCAAGCTGTACAATGATAAGGATATGGAGAAAAAGATGTAAAATACAGCAAACTCGAAAAAAGCTGCTTTCTTTAGCAATCTGTCTGTCTTAATTTAATGAAAGCTTTTTGACTGGGAATATTATCAGTGTCAAACCAGAAAATGATACACATGTCAAACCTCTGTTCTCTTTGAACACTGAATAATCCAAATGCCTATAATAAAAGCAGTATACTCCACAATGAATACACCCATCAAGTTGTATTGGTTGTACATACAACAGTATAAAGAGAAAATGAGCATAATGCATCAAGTGCAAATTGAACTTTTACCCGGTGTTGAAACTGTCCTCACAGTAGGCACTAATAGGGAAATTATTGACTCGGCAAATGATTGACCAATAGGTCTCAATAACTTTGACCTTTGAGTTTTAGGTCTCATAATGTTAAGTAATACTAAATGTTTATATATTGGTTGGATTGCACATTGACACAATCATGGTTATATAGTACTAAGCAAGTTTAAAAATACCCAAAAAGACAAAGATGAAGGCAAAACTGATTTTTTTAAAAAAAAATCCAGTTAAACATGTTATATAATCATAAGTAATTTAAATGTCCACGGCCTTCTAGACTGGGTTATCATCATAGGATACCTTCAGGGCAATATTAAAAATGTTGCCTCCAATAGTAACCTCAACATCCAGAAGGACTCATGGGACCTATTTAACATCCACACACCAAAGAGACATGAGCCAATAAAAATGGATATTTTACAGTCCATGCAAAATAGTATGCACAACAATAATGTTAGTATAGGTAACATACTGAGTAGTCGATACTCACTTTGTACTCCAAAACACTTCTGTACTCATCATTCTCAATCTTACTGAGCATTGTGCTGAAGTCCATAGGATGCTGGATGATGCTGGAGTAGCCAGGAGCTATCACATCATTTACAGGGTAGGCAAAAAAACCATTTACATCTTTTCTACAAAGTAAATTCACAAATATTCTGCATAATTTAGAGTCTCATCATTTTTGTTGTTGCAATAATGTTTCTTTCCCAATATAAGCCTTAAATAAAACTTAAATAGATAGGCTCTAATAAATAACACTTACAATGATGATGCCATAGCCATTGCAGTTAACTAGTCATAAAACTTTACTCTGCTTCATTATATTATTACTCTATGGTCTTAAACAGAAAAGAGCAAAAATCAACAAGTTTTGTAACATTTAACAAATAATTTATTAGAATACAAAGTAAAATGTAAAAAGAACTTATGGTATTGCAAATTAAATCCCATATGATCCAAGAATTAATAACACAAGTCTAATATTTAAAGTTCTGAATAAACTTTAGTAATAGTCCACAAAAATATAAAACATTGGAAGTGTTGATGTGCCAGTGTTGGCCTGTGTTGTAGTGATGTGCCAATAGCCCTTTGCTGAATCACAACAACTCAAGAATATATCCTAATTTGAATTTCTCTATTTCCAACAATATTATTATTTCCTGAGAAGAATCACTTTTATTAAATAATATGAATAAATTCCAGCTCAAATGAAATATTGGACACAACATTGGCTCAGACTAAATATCTTAAAGTGTGATGAATAAATTCTAGAAAATAAAGATTATGTAGTCCTCTACTTGATCTCATGTCACAATTAACAATTTCTATATAAAACAATTACACATCAGAGAATTTCATTCTTAAAGGATCCAAATGTTTACAAAATAAAACCTTAGTTATAATTTGAAGATCTATTTCAACAAATATAATTTTTAAATAACATATATACCCAGCATTTAATGGGGAATTTCCAGTTTTGAACTCAGACTGAGATAAACATATTTACAAAACAAAAATCAATAATTCAAGTCAGGTAGAAAAGAAATAACTAAATCACTAGGGCTCACAATGGAGCTGCTAAGAACAAATTTATTTTAAATCCATAGGCATATCTTTATATTTATAGTATGAATTTATATAAACATTAACAGAAATTATCATATCTACATCAGAAAAACTGAACAATCATTGCACTATCATATATTTTTTTAAGCAACTGCCACATCTAAAAGATCATCAATTGACATTTTAGATTTGTGAAACTTATGGTTTTGATTTAATGTTTTTTAAGGAACTGCCATATATAAATGGAGATCATCAATTGACATGGTGATTTGTGAAACTGACAGTTTTGCTTTCAATGCCTTTGCTTGAACAAACTGGCTTTTTGTTACAGCAAACATACTGTGTATGCTTCTCACGCTGAAGAGAATATATGCTAAATAAAATATGCAACAGAGGAGCATTTAATGTTCAACCTGTCTATCAAGGGTTTTAACCACTAGAAAAATAGATAAAATGTAATCATACTTCTGTAGATTTTTCTGAATGTAAAGAAGGCACTGCTTAAGGATTCCATGCTCATCTTCTTTGACAGCAATGGAACGATGCTCTCGGTGTGGGATTTCCTCACTATCCCTGGTTGTGTCATCATCAAGATCTAGTAATGCCCTCTTGCTGGAAGGTTCATCTGCTTCCTCTTCTTCTGCCTCATCTTCCTGACTAATGCTCACATCATCCAAATAATCACGGTCCCTCTTTCGTCTTTTTTCCTAAATAATGGTGCAGTTGGTTTGGTAGTGTTAACAACCACAGTGATCCGGTTCAATAACGACCCATAGAAAGCATTTATGATTATAATTTTTATGAGCATGGTTTCCATTTATGGGGTTGAATTGCTTATTTTTTTATAACCATAATAACCATAACCATTATAATGTGATTTAATATCAGTAAATACCAGTTCTGTTTTATTTTTGTGTACTGTTATGACAAACTTGTTAAAACATCCCCCAGGATATGCCGCTCTCACCTTATCACACAGTGTTGAATTCTGGATCCCAAAGGCAATGGACACGCAGCATTTAAGATTTTAATGGGACAAAGGAGACCATCAGTATGTAATCCAATAATACCTTTACATTTGCTTTGACAGTTATGCAACCTCAACAATACCATCTGTACTGTACTATCAAGGACACATAACATTAATGTAATACACATTATTTTGTGTGCTCATGTAACTCAGGAAAATATTAATTTTTCAGTCATAGCAATATGATGTCTGCATTGAGGCAGTTTACAGTGATATCTAGCACTGGGGCATCATGCCACAGACATGTAGCATGATGTCCCACCCAGTCACATTATCCTGACATCAGACCAACCAGTCCTAACACTGACCTCTTAATGCTGAGAATCAAGTGAGGCAGCTGTTAGTACTATTTTTGTAAGTCTTTTGTATGACTTGGCCGGGGATCAAACCCACGACATCCTGCTCCCGTGGAAGACGCTCTAACCACTAGGCCACCGGAGCGGTTTGCTCAAAGTGGTAATCAAAATATGCACTGCCGGAACTTACTATTATGAGTTAGAAAACATGACCCATATTAGGGATCATTCATTTAGTCGTTTGACAATGGAAAAATAGCAGTGCTTACAGCGCTAAGTGTTATGATTGCATTTTATGTGGAGCAGTTTAACAAAATTATACTTCAAATTCATAAAAAACAAAATTAAGTTAAGTTGCTGAAAGAAAAGTTTGGATGATAAGCAATTAGGGGCCACAACTATTTAAATCCAGTAAAGTTATCTTGCAGGAATCAAATTTGTAACAGGCAGACTGCTGAATGGACACATTAATTACTCAAGGGCTCTACAAACTTTGTCAAGTGGGACCCTAATAAACAGACAATTAAAAAGTTCTCTTTACTTCACTAAAGATATAATCAGCAATGTTAGACAAGTTTTTACAAAAACTATTTATGTCTGATTTGTTGCAAAGGACCTTTGCAACAATTTGCTCTGGAGGGCAAATGGGATCCATCAAACATTAATGGGCCATAACCAATGTTCACTCTAAGTGAATGGTAGATGTGCACGCAGTGCTCGCTGCACTGTGCAAGCATTAAGGAGACGAGCCAAATTTAACGTTGGAATGAGCAAAAATTGAGAATTCAGCTGCATGGGGATGCCTGAGCAGTTGCACGCACGCAAGCGCGCAGCTTAGAGGGAACATTGACCATAACTCCATTTGAAAAAAACAAAAAATGTACCATAACATGGTAGGAATCAGATTCATATAAAGTTCCATTCTATCAGTCAATGATTATCAAACCTGTCAGCTATCCATGGACAAAATATGTGTACATAAGTTACCTACGAATGAAAGTTCACCATTCTAACATGGTTCTGGAACAAATATACCATTTGTATTATTATTATTTTATCCTTGAAAAGTGTTTCATTAATAGATTTCTTCAAGCTTTCCCTGCCTTTATTTTCTCATGAAGTACATGTTTGCTTATATATCTGGTATGGAGACAGCTAGCCCAGCTGCTTGTATAGAGCATTTGGAGCCAGCTGTTTGAGAAGTAACAGACTTTGTACAATTATGGAAAGTGTCAACCCAATAACGGATGTCATTTGTGTTTAAAGACTTGCGATGACTTTAAGATTAAAATAATGTTCCCATCATATGTTTGCTACTAAATGTGCAGTTTTCATCCTCTATATTGCTTCTGAAGAATTCAGCATATCATTCCATGAATATTCCAAACCACTGTAATATCGTATATGAATTGAAGTATACAGTGTTGATGCATGATCTATTCTCAAATTGAAAAGAATAACTTAATGACTAAATGCCTGTTAACATATTCATCTAAACATGGATGTAAATCAAAGAAAAATCTCGTCTGTATACTGTACTGTTTTTCTTGGACCACATATTTATATACTTGTTCACACTGTTATACTACTTTAACTGCAGAAATCAGCTAAATTTGTTCATCTTCATTATAAGAAATATTTTGAAGGCACTCACCATGATCTCGATCTCCAAACAATGATCATGCGGTAAAGACAAAGGAATTGTTTAACAGGTGAAATTTGATAACATAAAGCAAATTATGGGTAAAATAAGTTATGTGTTAATCCTAATCCTGATTATATTTAGTATAGTAATCAGCACATTTCCCCAACACATATCAGAATGAAAATTTACTGAAGGTATTTACTCTGGACCCCAAAATTTCTAAGTAATGGTTTTATTTAAATTCTTTAAGAAAACAATAACGAGGCAATGAAAAAATGAGTTAATTTAAAGTTACACTTACAGTTTGACTAAAGTACAATGAGTATAGGTATGATATGGTTTGGTCACATGACCTGTCTTTATATGAACAATGCCATTCATGGGAAAGCAACTACTCCATTTCCATGGTTGATACACTAGAGTGAGTGCTTAATGAAATAAGAAACCACTATTTGCATGGGAAATACCTGGCCTCACACTTCAGAAAGCTGGTATTTAATTCACAATTTATATAGAGGATATTTCATGAATGGAAACTGGAATTGCCAATGAGTTTAGGTAACTACTATAAAAAGGTAATTGTTAGGGCAGGTGCTTGGCTGGATGTCTTACATATGCTTAAAAAATCTACAATATATGTTATAATCTGTTTCCTTCAGTAACATCTAATACAAAAATTATTCTACCGATTATGGACATTTATTCTTCAAGAGTTTATAAACCTCATCATGCTTGTGTCTTTCTTTATCCTTGTCACTGGACTTTTTCTTTTTCTTCTTCTTGCGCTTGTGTCGTTTTTCTTCATAAGCTGGGGACTGCCGGTATGGATCTGGAGAGGGGTCTGGAGCCCCTACTTTCAGTACAAGTTTCAAGGGTTCTTTCTCTGGCCTCTCATCTAAAAAGTGTGAAATGTAAATGGATGAGGCTGGTAAAATGTGACTGGACAAAATGAACATGGATAAGAAGATTGTCAACATCAATATAAGGGATCATATTGCCAGTTGATGTGGTTGAAATAGAATAATCACCTTCAAAGTGTCAGGAACGTTCACTTCCCCATGCCATGAATATGCACCTACCACACATTTCTAAGTTGATATTCTGCCACAAATTGTTAAACTTTTCATGGATATATATAAAAAAAAAAAATCTCTGGTACAGCATGGGACAATTCAGTCTCAACCTCAAATGACAAGTAGGACCAATGGTTAAAGACAAAACAATAGCAATACCCAATTAAGATAAAGCTTGGACCCATTGCCATTGTTCATCTATGTTATACATTACTCAACACATTCAGATGAGAGAGCACAAACCAAAGCCATATACTAACAAACATGTATGTATTAGGTTTTAACAGCATGTGAACACAATACTGACTATATGGGCAAAAGATTAAAAGTTAATATCTAATATAAGAAATATAAAGAATTGAAAAACAACTCTAAGGAAGATAAATCCTTCCAAATATATGCAAACAACTATATATAAACATGAAAAGATATAAAGATAAAAGGCCACCATGTTAAATTCGTTAAAAGGCATACAAAATAAAAGATGATACAATATATCCAAAACCATTAGGGTCCAAGAGCTAACAAAGGATATCCAGCTAATTTTTGGTCAAGATAAAGACCTGTTGTCCTTATTCCAAGAATGTCCACTAAGCAATCAAATTTAAGGACCCCTTATGATGATAATAAACAAATGGCCCTACTTAACACTTGGGTCCTGTTGTCTTTCATAAATGCTTAATCTTAGCTGGGCCCATGAGTTCTTCCAAAACCAAGGCTGACTTGTCTTGAGCTGGTCTGTCATTGGTCTGCATTGTCCAGACCTCAGGGCTTGTCCAAACATTTCCCAGCCACATGTCCGGGATAAATTGTTAAAGAAAATTCACTTGTCCCAACCATATTTTCCACTCATTTTTACAAATTTCAAATGCCAGATCACTTGCCTAGATTTTATGAGATGTATAAACTTTACAGAAAAGACAAAAAAATAATGTACATATTTATTTATTCAAAGAACTTAATTTTCAAGTCTATTGTCAAGATATATCAGAGCACAGCTCCCCGCTGCTCTGTACCCTAAACTGGCTATCCATTTGATCCAGCATCAAACAGAAAATTTGTTCTCTGTGTTATGTTTCACTGATGGACTCCAGTCCAACATACATATTCGGCCTCACCCATGTGTACACACCAGCAAGATACTGATGCTCTTCTGATAATCGTATACTCATTGTTTCCACTGTGAAAGCTAAGTCATATGGACAATGTTCTTTTGCATACCTGGGCCCAGCCATGTGGAACAAATTGGCCATTTAAATTAGACACAAATACAGTTATCCCTTTCAAGAGTGCTCTTAGAACTTACCTTTCTCGAATGCATGAACAAACTGTTAAGATTTATTAATGTTTTCTAACTTAAAGGTCACTGGCCACCTATATTGTACAAAAGTCCAATATCATTATAGTCATAAAATAAATGCATTTCCCATATATGTGCACCATACAAATGTTTAGACTAAAAATTCCATTGTTTTAATGAAAAAATTTACTCTGCAATCTCCGTCCACAATCGGTAATTTCCGCGTGCCAAAGACGGATATGACGTACATTTATCCCTTCGGTTCAATCAAGCCATTCTTGTCTTGAATTTTCCCGCGTAACTATGTGATACAGCTTGACGATCGTAATTTTCTAAAACAAATATGGTGCATTGTATTGCTTATGAATGTAACCTAAAGAGCAATAATGGAACAAAGGGGTTCTTTCTTTTTCCGAAAGACCATAATTACAGTAAAAAGTGGATTGAAGCTGTTGGGTCCAATAGAGTAAGGGATGGTAAAGTTGGAATAGCGGAGAACTCGCCCTGAGATAACTCGCCGTGGAAGTACTCATCTCAGGTGTCAGAAGAAGTCGCCCCATATGGTCGGAGAAGTCGCCCCACTTTACCTGGAGAAGTCACCCCAAGGATAATATATAATAATTCTGAGATTTCGCCACATGGTTGTCAAGGCTGTATTTATTGTTGTTTTTCTTCAACTTAGTAACTTTTTAAATCTATTTAAAAAATTCAACTTTTTCATTTGATCATATTCTGTATTTAACGAAAAATAAGTGTAATCTGTCCCGTTTGCTCTGCTCTTCAAATCATTAGGTGCATTTTATTTGGAAAAGTAAGAGAGGATGCAAGCATGATGGGATGTCTGCGGTTTCAGATATAAAATGGTTCCAACATAATATCCTAAGTCATCCTGAGATGACATTATGACATTGACTTTTATAACCCGAAATCAACTGAATTGGCATTTAATGTAAATAAGCCAAAGTGTTATGTTATTATCTTTCTAACTGAACAATTTAATCTGATTTTTCACTGAGATTTGATAACAATTAAGAAATGATACTTGAACACAATAAAGAAAAACATTCAAGAAATGCGGTCGCTATCATGGCTAATGCGCAGAATTCTGACGGTTTCTGAAAGATCAGTCGTACTACATCATTTAGTTTATTTCTTCTTTTTTTGTCAGTGTTCGTAATTTTATTATTTCTCAATAATAACTATTTCAAGTTAAAAGAAAAGTTTAAAAAATATTTCACTTCTAAATTACTGATGCAAAATAAACAAGATTATGTTATTTATTAATATATAATAACACCATGATTACGCGTACTAGACGCAAATTCACTAATGAGGCACAAATCAATGTCGCTGACACGTTGACACATTATTTACGTTTCTTTTCTTAATGCATACGATTTTGTTTTATCAATATACGTCTATCATTCCAAAAAGGTCATGCTAAATAGGTAACACTATTTATGCACGGCATTTTTTTGTTGTTGGTAAATCAAGGGGTTTTGTGAGCATAAAAGGCGCTCAAAATTGACTTGTACATTTTACTATAAATAATACAACCAAATAAATGGTTATTGTTGATGCATATCATATTTAACATGGGTAACACGTTACTTGGTCCTAATAATATGAAATAAAAATCATTGGATTTAATAAACCCTTCGGAAATGTAATCATGTTTCATATATGTCTGAAAATTATATCTGGTTAAATATATCAAGTAATATTTCGACTAATTTTAGCATAAATAATGCTTAATAATACGTACGTTACCGATACATATGGGACAAAGAGATACCACACTACGGAACACTTGATGATAGCTGGCTAAGTTAGCATGATGAAAGGTGTTATGCCGCCATATTTCAATTCTCAGTATACAACCAAAACATCAAGTACAACCAGGACAAGCCGCTAAAGTTATATTATATTCTATGTACTAAAGACCACATATACGTAAGCAATTTAAATTAAAAAAAATTAATGACACTTACGTTTTTATTGTATTATTTTATACACAAATGACAAATATTGACCTATATGTGAATAATAATAATAATAATAATGTCTAACACTGGGGCATCATACCACAGACATGTAACATGATGTCACATCCGACTGCATTATCCTGACACCAGGCCGACCAGTCCTAACACTAACCTCTTAATGCTGAATGTCAAGCAAATTAGCTGTTAATACCATTTTTTTAAAATATTTGGTACGACTCTTCCAGGGCTCGATCCCACAACCTCCTACTTCCGAAATGGACACTATAACCACTAGGCCACCAGAGCAGTGAAGCACAATTTACAATGCTCCAGGTAATAATTTATCAACAAGCAGCATGTACTTTCTCTTCTGGGGATAAATGTACGTCGTTTCCAGTTGGCGTCCTCAGTAGGTGGGAAATCTTATCTAAGGGGAGGCAAAAGCATTCTATACTTAATTTTCGAGTAATTAAATTATTATATCATCTTTACGCTTTACAATTTTTTAAAAAAAATTGTGCGAGTATGACTACTTTTATTCACGTAATGCAAATATGATATATACATATACAGTGGGACCCCGCTATAACACGGTAGTTGGGAGCCATAGAATCCGACCGTGTTATGAACCGAACCGTGTTATAAGCAACCATGTACAATACCAACACATTTTTGGATTTAATTGTGGTGGGGGGGGTGTTTACATAAAGACGGTTGCGAAAATGCATGGCACAATTACCATTTTTGATCAATATATATTAAATGAGAAAAACATTTGCTGTGGTAACAGAAATTGCAGATATAATATATTACTTTATTCAGAGAACCATGCATTGGTGCATACACGTGTCTAATTTATATATACATGTATAATCTATTGCATGAAAAGAGTATCAACACCGTGTACTCACCAGCGAATCTTGTAACATACACTGAATCCATAATGCAAATATTTCCATCGAAAATATCCACACACGGATGTAAAATATTCAATAATTTTGTCACAGATCATTATGTGACTGAATTCAATGAAAAGAAAATAACAAAAATTGCGTAATGGGTGTACGTAATGAATGATGAAATAGTACATGTTCGTAGATTAAATAATGGAAGCTAAAGTGTATTCTTATAATACAGTCCAACCCGGTTATCTCGATTACGTCGGGGGTGTAAAGAAATCGTCGACATAACCGGGCCCGAGATATCCGGGTTTATAAAAACCGGTAATTTTAAAAATGTCCTTGAGCATTACTTGTATCTCCTTGATTGTTGTTTCTTGTATACCGGTACATGTACTTCGGAACATAATTCATATCTGAAATGTACCTTAAGAAATAAAAGGGAAATGATAAAATACACATGTAGCTGACATCTAAGATTCTGCGTTTTCGTAAAATAAAGTTACATTGTAATTTGTGCACACTCTTGTCTTTGTGAATCCTTGAATATTTTATGTAGTGAACATGATATATTCTTAATAAACTAATCGATTAAGCTACTCTTACGAACCAAAAATAGAAAGAATATGAAATAAACATGTGACTACTGCCGTAACAAACCAAAATTGTGCCTGAAAATCGATCGCTTTTGCTGACTATTTCTTGTACAATTTCTGTGAGATTGACGTTAAAAAGTTGCATTTCGTCGAATTAAGCGGGTCCACATGTTACTTTGTACCGAAACTTATGCCCGACATAACCGGGTTATCGACTTAACAGAGGTCGAGATAAGCGGGTAAAAAATAGCATAACAAAGAAGAATTTTTTCGGGACCGGACCAAAACGCTCGACATAAGCGGGTTGTCGAGATAACCGAGGTCGAGATAAGTGGGTTTGACTGTAACTACATATACATCTCAGGATCTTTCTGTCTCTGAATTCAGTCATTGTAAATTTCAGCACATTTTCCTACCCAAGCTGCTAGTCAAAGTCTTTTGAACTTGCCGCCCAGCTATTGCGTCATGTTCTTTTGATGTACTCTAATAAATACAGCAGGCAGAACTGGCTGTATTTTAACCACTGAATTATGTCACTGTAAATATCAGCACAGCTAAAATGATAAAGTAATCAACACTAACTTTGTCTCCCAGCTATTTGCATGCATACAGAGGACTCCTGGATGGAGTGATTTATGTGTCCCAGATCAAATATTTGCATTCAAATACGCATAATTAAGCGTTTCCGAGACCTCTGTGTCGTATACATTTTATACTATTACATTTCTCATCTGTCAATAGTTATTATTTTTTGAAAAACTCTGATTTTTAGCTGCTTTTTGCTAATGTCACGTTTGCTCTTGCAAAGTCAATTATAGTTCTCAGTCGCAGAATTCGAATTTACTAGTCAACAGATTGCATAAAACAACACCGCCAAGCCATGCACACATGTTGGCAGCTTGTTTCTTTGATGCTGTATAAATCGTTTCCCCTGATTTGAACAAGTTTAGCTCGGCAGTTCACTTTGATGATAAACAATGTACTTAAATTGATTTATACATTCTGGTGAGAATCTTTTATCAACCCCGCACTGGCTGTTGCTTAGTTGTGTATGAAATTAAGAGAACATATATCGGAGATTATTAGAGTAATGATTGTATTCAGAATGCATTCAAGACAAACACAAAGTAGACACGATGGCTTCATTGCTCAGGGATCAGTAATAATATTGACACTTATGAGCTGTCATTTTTCAACAACAAACAAAGATATAAGTTCTCAGTAGGCCCAGCAATTGGTTCGTATTTCCGATGTTTAATCTGGCACAAGACTAGAAGAAATTTGTTAATTTTTCAAATTTTAGGAGCCATACAACGATTATTTTATATTCGATTTTGTGTGATTTCCTCTGTAAAATGCTAATACATTTTCTTCATGTTTTTTTTTGTTGCACAGAATGATAATTAAATTCTTGACATATTTTATTTTTCATACTTAAAAGATTTTTTTTTTGTCTTTGAGAAAAATACCTGTAATAAATTACCTGAAATTTCGGGAGCCATGCCACGACCGTGTTATATCCGAATTCGGGGTGTGTTATAGTAGGGTCACACTGTAAATGTCAGAGTATGGCCAGTGACCTTTATATATGTTAGGCACCATACAAAGTTCTCAATATTATTATTACTATATTTACAGTTTCTTGTTTGATATGGAAGTCATAGTACTACCATCAGCTTGAAAAGAGATTCACTGGAATTACAACTTCTTCCATGAGAATCCAGAAATTGTCAATTCCACTGACAAATACATTGGTGGAGTTTCTGACTTATGCCAGTCTAGCAAATTATTTGCATTAACTGACAAATTCATTTTTTGTGGGTCAATGAATTAAAGCCATCAAGAAAAATTCCTTTTTTCAGGGATTTGTGTTGACAAATCATTACCACCCATAAATGACAGAGGCATTTAATTCTGGTCTTGTGGAATCTGAGTCAGGCTTGTGATTTTTTTTATAGTCACCAGTCCTGGGCCCAATCCAAAATATTTTTTCTTTGAGCACTGGATGTAAATGACAATAATGGATGTCGTTACAGCAGCTGGTGATTAAAGGAAATAGAAGTAATTTTTCTGTTTGTTACCTGTAAAAAAAGATGTTAACTACAGATTTTAAAAAAACTATGAAAGACTCAAAAAGATACTTTGCTAGTGTTTTAGCAGTAGTGGAAACAATATATCCGGTTGTATTTCTAATTTTAGCGAAATGTATTGACATCGCAACATGCTACAGAGCAACACATAATGTCGCCCCTTTCCCATCACAAATGTCGGGATGAATCTTTCACACAGTATGACCAGGAGTGTATAAATATAGCATGATATATTACTATAATACATGTCACTGAATCACGAAAAATGGTGACACAGAGTTTTCAACTTGAGCATACCGCGATTCTTTAATTAACTGTTCGTTCCAGTACTGACATATAAAAGTTTAAAACGCTTAAATATTATAATCTACCATCATATGAATCAATCGCTTTCTTCTCCGATTTATGATGCTTCTTGTGTTTCTTTCCCATTACTTTTACATCGGCAGACAAAGGAAGTTTACAATTCCAAGCGCATGCGCAATAGAAAGTTACAAGTACCTTCCCATAATAATATACCTGGCCAGCCATACACCACAATTAATTTTACTATATGTTCTCTACATATATTTCTCAGCACTGACCTTTCAGCTGTGTGACAATCAATACAAATCATATGTTAATCTAAAATACATCCAAAGGTGACTTCACGGTGAAGTTCTTGTCAGGGGTTCACCGTCATTTTTTTGAGCGGCTGCACTGTAAACAGAACAGCATGTACACAGAACACAGATTTCATTTCCGGATCATCACCAAGGCCTGATAAAATTTGACTTCATTGAATAGCCTGGTTCCATGAATTATCGATCTGTTTTGATGGACAAAATTTGTCTTGATAGAACAGTACTCATTCCTAATTAACCAAATAACTTTGCCTGTTATGTGGACAAAATATGTCTTCATGGAACAGTTCCGTCTAATTAATAATTGAAGACCTGTTTTATGAACAGTTGTTTTCAGAAATCAGTCTCTGCTTATTGAATTGTGTATCTTTTCTAATGATAAAATTTGTCTTCATTGAACAGCCTGGTTCCATGAATTATCGATCTGTCTTGATGGACAAAATTTGTCTTCATAGAACAGTAGATGGTAGATCTGTTTTATGGACAAAATTAGTCTTTGCCTGTTATGTGTTATGTGGACAAAATCTGTCTTCATGGAACATTTAATGCTTTGAAATCTTTATTTGACAAACAAGATTCCCATATTCCCAAATAAACTATAAATGTATTTTAGATAAAATCAGACTTCATGAAACATTTGCTTCTTATTGATTGGGAAATCATATGTGGACAAAAGTTGTCATAATAGAAGAGTTCTTGCTTAGTGAATTGAAGATCTGTTTGCTTGACAATCTTTCTTTTGATATAGTAAATTGAGCATCTGTTTGTACGAAAAGACACTTGACATAAAATATACCAGTATTTTCTAGTCAGAAAAATAACGATTTCACCCGGAACAACTGTATATTATTCATTCCATTTGGATTGAAACCCATAAAACTTTTTAGATCTAGTTGAGTGTGCGAAACAGCAGGACTATCCAAAGGATAGTGTTCCGCTAATTTGTTTATTGAATAGATAGACATATAAATTGGTCTACTGGCACTGCTATCACGAATGTCAAATAATACAAGAACTACATGTACTTAAAAAAATATAAAATATCAGCAAGCGCAATAGATCATGTAAAATTAAAATGCCTAAAACAGGGTATGATTTAGCTAATATATATAATGAAGGAGCTGTTTGACGCAGCTTTGTCACGAAAGATGTATTCCCCAGAATTATACATTACACAACAACCGCAACTCACCTATTAGCTCTCTTTGGAAGTGACGTTTACATTTAACTTATAAATAAGGTGAAAAAGTAGTAAGAGGTTATTCTTGATATTTTCTTTGATTGATATGCATTTATCCGCACGAGTTATTATTTCTTTTAGTTAAATAAAACTTACAAATGTAAGATATAATTTAAGTTAATAACAGTCGGTATGGTTTTCAAACGTTTTCAATCCCTCGTGGTTTGTGTATACGTGTGTACTGCCTAGCTATTTAGTACAATTATGTATGAATTTAAGAATAGAAAACTTATTAATGTTAAGAATTTGTATATTTCGTTTTCTTATGGTTTTAATTAAACAAACTGGTTGGGTTTTTTTTTGTTTGGTTTGTTTGGGTTGTATTTACAGCATTTTATCATATTATTCGCTAATCGCCTTTTACAATGAATTACGAGACATACCTTCTTGAAACTGGTTGTCGTCATTACGGAACAATGCGTTGCAGCGAAAAAAATTATGGTAGTGAGTAAACAGGAACTTCACTATGTTACGTGCTTAGGCTCGAATAAACAGTAACATAGAAAGAGTGAAAATAACAAGCTTGTAAAACTTAATAAACAATTTATTGAGCTCATATATTTTCCAAAAAATAAACTTACGGTTTTAAAAATCAATTCCAAAATTAATCCAAAATATTATCCACTAGAGAAGTTGCAAAAGTCCGGGTAATAAAATGTCCAAATAATTCTAAGTTCGAATTCCAGCGAAGTATCCAATATGGAAGACGATGTCACTTGATGAAGTCAGTTCTTGTTAATAAAAATCTATGAGCACAATTCTTTTCCAGATAAATAACAAAATAATTCCTCTTGATCCAAACAAATTAACATAATTTCCATTACAAGGTAATTTAAATTAACTCCAAACGACACACAACTTGGTATTTTAACAGCCCAAATTCTTCTACTGAATAGCTCGCTCCAAAACATAGTTTATATACCTGTTTTCACGTAAACAAGAAAGGGGTCACGATCTTCTAGAATCTCTTAGAACAAATTTACGTTCAAGAAATCACGTAAATACCCTATGACCCAACTAAAATAGAAAGATGTTTATACAAAACTCCATAATGTCCTTGGAACCATTCAATCATTTTAAAAGCTTGTTTACAACTCTGAAGCCAGGTCAGAAATGAGGTCAACACCTGGTGTTTACTCTGTAAAGTACATGTCACCCCCCCCCTTCAATGAACGAATCTTAAAACTTAAAATGCCAAATTTAAATCTAACAAACAATAAAAATAAATATAAATGACTTATATCAAATATACGTAACAACTATTAAAGATTGCCTGATAGAATGTTATATTTTGTTTCATTAAAGCAGTAAATTTACATGGTCATGATAACAGATAGACACCTGGAACATTTTGGGCATACAACTAAATTTTATATTTTTGCTTCAAAGCTGTCAACACTCATATGATTTATGTACCTACTGTGTTGGGTCAGTGTTACTAGGTACTTAAGATGCATCATTGGTGGTGTTTGGTTAAACAGCAAGCAAAATCAAGGCTAGAATTAGTTTTCTTGATTATCAATGCAAAGTGAAAAAGGGTAGATGCAAAAATTGTTTACCTAAGAATGAAAAGCAGTCCCATATCTACTTTTCCAGTTGTAAGATGCTCATAATGGTGCATGCATCAGAATAGTAGTTGCTGAAGCCGAGTCAAGATGCCAATGAAGAACATTTGATTGAAGTAAGATTTCTATACATATACAAATCGATTTTCCCCATGATGATAATAGCATACAAAGTGGCATGACTCAAGAAGCGGACTGTCCTAAAATATACCACTTAGCTGTGTGTAATGGATTGAAAGATGGAATTCAGTAATGTGTGCACCTTCCACATTTGTGGCAGAGAAAAAACAAAGAGGAAATAAATATGCCTTTACTGCATTTTTTTTATATCATATTTTCTTTTCTTGAAGAAATAACAAAACATAAAACAGATGATGAAAACAGATTTCCAACCGAAGTTTATTTGAATCAAGTCTTCATGTAGGCTTTTAGATATTATACTATATAGAAAAATAGATAAAATAATGTGAACATTTTTAAGCGCCGCACTTCTTTAAAACTATAATACTTATGAAGCATATAACTACAACTGTTGCAAATGTCATACTTAAAAAAAATACGTTTTTTTTCTATATAAATGTAAATCCTGTTTGTAATGTGGCTAAATAAAAAATCACACTGGTAGCTATTATTGAAACCTGCGTTGACTTCATCTTTATTACTATAATATTACAGTTCAAATTTCTTCCACTGAGCCTACATACTCAATTAAAACAATGATATACACATTCCAATTGATATAATAAAGGCTAATACTTGTTTTAATAAAAAAAACTCCTCAGGCTAAGAATGAATTATTTGATGTGACAAATTCAGATCACCCCATATCCATGTTATGAAATCTGACACTATGTACATTATAATCTAGTCGATTATGTGAAGAATGAAGTCAGTAACCAAGCAATGCTTTTTATAGTAAGTGCATTGATCAGTTTTCAAAGTAAAGCATAACATTTGGTTTATCAAATATTATAAATAATTTGGAGGGAATTTTTTTTGTGCACACAATGAAATTAAATCTTACTTTGCAGTCAATAACAGTGCTTTATTGCTTGTATTAAACTGATGAAGAAACTAGCCTAAAAGCATGAAGCAGTTTTTAAATTTTCAGTGGCATAAAAACTGTCAGCTGCTAAACCACACAGGTTACTCTATAACATCTGGACATTGCTTGTTAGGTTATGTTGCCACTAACAGCTTATACCACAATTCACTCTGAAATAAAAAATGAAAGTTTAAGATTGATAAATTAAATTTCACAAAATACACAAACATCTGCTTTCACAAACAGCTTTGTAAAATTCATTGGTATTCATGCACTGGTAATGAAACCAGAATTTTCCACACTCATCACAACCAATCTGAAAAGATATACAATTAAGACAAATTACCAACTAACTCGTACACCTCTAGATATACAAATTAAGATAAATTACCAACTAACTCGTACACCTCAAGATTCATAACATTCAGTCTACAAATATTGAAAACATCTTAAAGTCTACTATTGCTCGAAAATTGTTAGTTTTATAAAGGAAAAAGCAAAGCAAATGTGCATTAGACAAGGTCCAGCAAAAATGAAAACTGATATCAATATTAGTTTATGTAACTGACTTATTCTCATTAAACATCCTGAATTATGTACACAGTTACTGAAATTTGAAAATTCCATTGTCAGATACCAGGACATTGTATCATGCTTAAGTTTCAAATAAATCCTCAAATTTCAAACTTATATAAAATGTTAATAAACCCAAATAAATATTTGAAACATAAGACTAAAGATTCAGGACATTCAAGATACTACTTGTTAATTGTTTAAATTTCATTACTTGTAGTGGCATGTAATGCTTTATTTACAATAAATGAAGAATCAACTAAATAGTTAATTAAAAAAAACCACTGAAACATTAACCAATATAATAATAATAATAATAATAATAATAGTAATAATAATAATAATAATGAGGACTTTATATAGCGCCGATTCTTTAGAAGCTTTAATCGCTTACACCATCAATAATGATATGACTACACCACAGAAAAACAAATGACAAAAACAATGAAATTGGAAAACATTAAAACATGATGAAAAAATATCAGATACAAAACATTATTACGGTAGATCTAAGTTTGTGCATGCAGTAGAAAAAGGTGTGTTTTAACCGATCATCTCAGTTGAAGATATGCAACCTTGCACATGTTCATGACATGTTGGTGCAATGTGAGAGTACTGTCTAGAGTAACACCAAGGTTTTGTACTGACTATGAGAATTTAATGTTGGTGTTGTTGATATTTATTGTCTGAGGTAAAGGATGTGAATGAGAAAGTCTTTGGGTTGTGATCAGAATGGCGTCAGTTTTATCATCATCTGCTGCTTGTTACATGTCAACCATGATTTCACATCAGAAATGCACCTCTCTACTCCAGGGATGGTAGCATAAACTTCAGTTGGGTGGCTAGACTTGTATATTTGGTTGTCATCAGCACACAATTGGTGAGACACTGGGTGATGATCTATGACACTTGAGAGCGGCTGAGTATTGAATGAAGAGAACAGGTCAAAGAACATACCCCTGTGAAACACCACAACATACGTCAACTGGGCTGGAATGTATTCCATTTGCAGATATAATTTGTGTCCTGTTAACTAAGTAGGACTTGAACCACTGTAAGGCTATATTCTGAATGCCAAATACATGCTGGAGACGGTGAAGTAATATATCATGGTCTATTGTGTCAAATGCTGCAGACAAATCCAGGAGGGTAAGGACTGTAATCTTTCCATTATCCAAAGCAGAGTGAATGTCAATACATACTTTCAGAAGAGTAGTTTCCATACTGTGGCAAGGGCGATATGCAGACTGTGCATTGCTAAAAAGACCGTTTGAAATCAAATGAGATACAAGTTGGGTTAGAACAACCTTTTCTAAGATCTTTGATATGTATGTATGTATGTATGTATGTATGTATGTATGTATGTATGTATGTATGTATGTATGTATGTATGTATGTATGTATGTATGTATGTATTCAGCAGAGGCTTTACAATGGCAGTTTAAAAGCAATCACCAACTTAAAAATGATCCCAAAAAGAATGTAATGTTCTACACTTTATGTTACAAGACATGAGAGAAATATGAAAATGCACATAGCAGTGAAATTTAGGCATGATAACAAAAAAACTATTATGGTGACCACATGGATCCGGAATAGAATCATAATTTCAAGATCTGTCATACACAATTGAATATCGCAAATTAATTTAATAAATAATAAAGTCTGTGCAAACATGCCTCATCAGGAACTTGGTCTTTTGTGAATGATATGGTTTTGGTGAAAATTTTAACCTTTTCACAAGAGAAGACCAAAATGTTCTGTTTGAAATGTTTCTGCCATACATCCAGAGCAACTGTAACAACAATGATAACTAAGGATAAGAAATTTAGGTGATAAACTATTCATTCTCCCAAAAAAGCCTATTTCTATATATGGTAAGATGCATATTTAAATATATAAATGAACTCTAAATCACAAGTGTATCTTACATCAAACGTTATAGGTCTAGGTCTGTCTGCAATCTGAAATACACATGTATTTATATGTATTATATCACAGGCTGTGTATGAAGATACGAACTGAATGTAACATGTATAACATTTCAACTAATGTACAAAGTAAACACACACCAGCATACACACATCATGAAAACAGTATTTGCAGGCAATTAGTTAAAACTGTAAAAATTGTTTATATGCTTAAAGGCCATCCTTCTAAAATGAACAGCATGTGGTGTGGAATGGTTGTGTGTTGTGTGGAACAGGCCTTCATCAATACATAAAATTACTGTGCTTGAATTCAGAGTGATCAGAAATTGTGTATGTTTTTTTTACATTAAATATAACTATAAATACAAACATAGCTGTGTGTGAATATACTATTTAAACAAAATAATACATTTTTAGACTTCGTCATCTTATGACCAATCACTGGAAGTAGTTATGGATTACTATAGTATCAAAGAAAGAAAATACCACAGACCTGCCAACCCACCGAGTCTGGCTCAATAAGGCAGTTAATTTTTTCCATAAGTCTGACCAGTTATAAGTACAGTGTAAAGAATATATCCCAAACTTAATTTGTAAAGCTCAAAAATGTAATTAAAAGTTTGATATTTAAAACATGCAGTGAAAATAAACATTATGTTCAACTGAAATGTTTGTAAAGTAAACATAAGACTTTATTTGCCACTTGAGTACAGTTACACAAACTCATGTTCCAAACCCTATGCAGCTCAATGTCTTGTGGGTATCTCCCACTTTGACCAAATTATTATCGTTTTCAATTCCACAAGATGACTGCAATCATATCTCTTGCCACAAGACATACTCAAATTGGCATGTGATGTCCAATAAACGTAATTGTGTCACTTCACAAGAATTTGAATAATCCTTTTAGTTCTTCAGTGTAGATTATTAACATTTTTTTCAAGAGGCTTATTTTTAAACATGTATCTCTTGCTAGATGAGATTTTTAAAAAAAATTATAAAATCAACAGTCTGATCATGGCGAAGATTCACATGAACCAACAGATACAGTTTAAACCATCTGTAAAATTAGTCTGGTTCCCTGAGTAATTTAACTAATTCTAACAGATCAAAATCAAAAACAGATCAACAAATATTCTGGGTTTTTCGGCATTGGTCAGTCATTTTTCTGTAGTTTTTGCTTTTATGCCCCCAGTTTGTATTTTAAGGGTAATTTTTGTAAGACGCACAGCAAAATCTTAAGGGTTGGAAGGTCTGACACCCAACATGGAATTTCATTATGTTGTAAACTTGAGAAAAAAATGGCTAAAGCAAACTGTTCATTACTGACCAGTCTCATATTACCATAGTAACAAGCAACAAGTTGCAATTCTATGATTTCAATATATACTTTTGTTTAATGCTTTTGATTGAATATTTTATGAACACAACTATATTCTGATAAAGTATTGTAGTGGTCATTCTATTTTTCCTAATGGTGGCATCAGTAATATAAATGTGAAGGAACTGTAAGCTTGAGATAAATTCATAACATACGCAAATAACTGGTCTGATAAATTACATGGGAAAACTTGTTACCTACCATTATTATATATAATTCTTTTTATGATACAGACAAATAATATACAGGAAACTATGTCATATATATTCAGCTGCTCCTATAATATTAATACCAGCATATCACACCAAACTTTTAATTAGAAATTCTTTATTAAAAAATTATTCTGATGCTGGCTTTAACTGACTTTCTTTCTTGAACTTTGTACTCTGCTGTATATTATATTTTATGCTGCCAACATCTTAATTATTTTGATTGTTTATCATCTGAACTATTAAAACATGCTGCAACACATTAGTGAATCTAGGAAGTGAAACATTAGCGTGCCAACATTCGAACAGTACTTTGGAACAAACTTGTTCCTGCAAGTATTAATGGTAAATGCAAATAATACACTCAAAGACTTTGCTATTCTGAATATGAGGCAACTCTTAAAATTAATAGAAACAAATAATCATATGCAAGGTTAGCAATTAAATACTGCTATAGCCTTCATGCTGTAATTGACCATATGAGAAGGCTAACTGATCATGCCTTAAAGATACATTTCAACGAAAATAAATATCATTTCTTTGAATCTTGTACAGATTTCTGGCTTGGAAACATCAAAATATGATGTATCTATTATTTTCCTACATAATTATTAATCCATTAGCAAACTGGAGGAATATGTCTCGCTAGGTTCTCTTAATTAGACCTCGGAATATGTATACTAAACAACACAACAAGGTATGCACATATATACCAATCGGATGAAAATTAGTTTTGTCATGCACATGCAATCATATTTCACTGTAATAAACATGAAATCATTCATGCTATCAAATTTAATCTGATATTGTGCCTGAGAGGGAGACCGGTACATCTCTATAATAGAAAATATAAATACACTTTCGATACTGCATATGATATCCTATATATAACAGCCAGTATATCTGGTGGGAAAAGAGCTACTAAGAATTCCAAGATGAATCACTAACACAATGGAAGATATTGGTCAGGTCAGATTGTTGGCTAAATCTGAGACTAGCAAAAAACATCTGCACCCATCACCCATTACAAACATATGAAACTCTCAACCAAACTGATTACAAAAAATAGTTATATCTCGTTGATAGACAAAATGTTAGTCATGCCTAGTGCTGAGCAATAAAGTTTCTAAAATTTGTACGAAGAAAACTAAATAACAACCAGCATTTCAAACATCATTTTCACGATTTCCTCAAATCTATAAAGTAACTGTGCATGGTAAAAAGATTTATGATAACCATTTGGAGAGTAATGCTTTCAGTACTCAACACTGCACAGCAACAGTAATGGTGAGGGAGCATTCTCAACCCATTCTTTTTTTCATCCTGAGAGCAACCCACTGAAGGATGACTTACTTATTCATGCAAGCATTGCAATGTTGTCTAAACAATCTGAAGTGTCATTTTAAGGACCTGGACTTTTTCTTCAACCGAATGGAAGGAAATAACACTGATGATCTGCATAGTTTCAGCTGTCCCAAATCAACAATTCTGACACAGATTTGAATGTGGAAAGAGCCAATCATCAGTGGCAGAATGCATGACAGGCCCCACAAGTCAATGGACAATGAAACCATACTGCTTCTCTACATCGCTCCTGTATATTTTATTTTTTCTTTTTCTTGGGTGGTAAAATGTCATCAGTTACTTTCTTTTCCTATGTTTTTTTCGCTTCTTGCAGAGAAACTTATTCATTATGATGCTGAGATTTAATAATGAGGTTGGATAAAGAGAACCACACTGTGAGACAATCCATTTATATTGGCAGATGAAAACCAAAAGCAAGCCAGACATGATAAAATAATAATAAACATACCAAACAGAAATCCCCCCTCCCCAAAAAAAAGAAACAAGTTAATGGAAATTGATGTTTTTGTATACCCCAAAAAAATACAGTATGTTTTTCTCTGGGAGCTGAAACATTTTGACTTTTTCTTAAAAATCAGAGAATCAGGATACACATTCATAAATCTGGATTTCCCAAAATTTTCAGTATTGTTGGCAGGACTGCTTTATATAAAATAATTTTTTGACAATTTATTATTTAAAATTTTTTTTTTAATGAACTTTTTATAAATGATTTGCAAACTCAACAGTTACAGTTAGATTGTTAAAACAGCAAGAAATGGTACCCTTAAAAACAACTGAGCATATGGATATTAAATGAATGCTTTCTGCACTTATATTTAAGACTTAAGGTAATAAAACACATTATTCATTAGTTTATGCTAGCTTTTCTCATTAAATGACTCAATAATATTTCTTGGGTGTCAACTTTATGTAAACCATGCAAGGACACATCCTGGTTAAAACAACAACTCATGGGGCACGAAAGCAATTCACTTAAGAAAGGCCAAAAAGCATAATTAGAAAGTTTGATTGATGGTGTTTATTAATAGTGAAATTGTTGACAAAAATGGCTTCAGTAGGGATGACTATGAAATGCATAAAATAAAATCACCTTTCCATTCCACAATATCTCCTCGTAAAACCATCATAACTAAATTTGGTGGCTGTTCACATTCTTTGAACCATGCATCAGCCTAGGTAATAAAAAAAAATAAAAAATATGAGATATGATAAAAGCATTTCTTATTTCAATTTGACTGGCATCATTTATTATTAACATTCATCTCCTGAAATGCCTACAATGAAGTATGTAAAGACAACAAAATGCTCTTAGACCGCTCCGGTAGCCTAGTATTGGTTAGAGTGTCCGCCTCAAATGGAGGAGGTCAGGTGTTCAACCCCCACCCAACAGAGTCATATAAAACACTTCTAAAAATGGTACTAGCAGCCTCACTTTGCATTCAGTATTAATAGGTTAGTATTAAGACTGGTTGTTTTGGTGTCAGGATAATGTGACTGGGTGGGATTTCATGCTACATGTCTGCAGCATGATGCCCCAGTGCTAGACATCACTTAACTGCAGACATCATAGCGATATGATTGGGAAAATGTTAAAGCTATGTTAAAAATCTAAATCACACACACACACAAAATGCTCTCGAGACTCTATGCCAAAAAAGCTTAAGATAAATGGTCCAAAATTACTTCTTTGCTAATATATTTACCATATATCTTGGAACATGATAAAATAAATTCTTTATTTTTGTCCTGTCAAAGTACTTATGGTGAAACTTTTTTTTGACTAGGTCATATATCCCATGATTTAAGAAAGAAAATAAATTTGTGTTCAATTTGTGCCTGCCCCAACCACTGGATGTAACAATAAAATAGATGCACAATATGCTTATTCGATTGAAAAAAAATATGAAAGAAACTTTCCTAGTACTGTGAAAATTTATTATCCATCAATGATTTCTTAAAAACAAACTATGTCCAGGAACTCAGGTTATGAAGCTTATGCACCCATAATGTAAATAGATTTGGATAATATAAAATCATTTGATTAGTTCATGAAAGCGAGAAGAGAAAAAACTGGTTTTGCTGACAATGTAATGAAAACGTGAATGAAACTCCAGTGTACTTTGATCATATTTACACAAAATGTGTGCATGGGAAGGATTGAGATGCAGTGGATTAAAGAGTTTTATTTTGAGTACACAGTTTAATATTTTTAAAAAATATATTTAAATTTGATTGCAACTTACAACTTAAAAAAAAAAACCAGAATGTGTCCAGAATATACAATGCAAAACGAAAGACAGGTGTTTCTGGTAAGTCGATCACCTAGCACTTTCACTCTCCATGGTAAAAATAAATAAATCACAAAACATAACATTATATATATATATATATATATATATATATATATATATATATATATATATATATATATATATATATAATATTGACAAAAGAAAAAGACCTACCTATCAGTACCTTAATCTTAAAACAAGTGCAATGTGAAACGGATATATGTTTGTCCATACATTGTAACTAATGTAACATTTACAGGCAGTAAAGGAAACTTTGCTGTTCGCCATGTAATTCTTGCAACCTTATTAAATAAATCAAATGGCTTGGATTTCTATGAAGTAAATATTTTATATAGCAGATTAAATTTTAATTACACTGATACGAATGGTCAGATGTCATATTAAAAAAGAAGTATGAACATGATTCCTTTCAAAAATGCAAAACCAAAAATTGGAGTTTTGTCCATTGAATGTCAACTTATTCTCTTACCTCATAGTAGACGACCTGGTAAAATGGAAAACTGCTTTCTGCCTAACTGAAAGCATGGTCTAACACAAATAACTACTTTTTACCAATAGTCTTGAATTGGCACTGCTCAAAGGTTTCAAATGCTTTCTAATTATAAAGCCAATGGTACTGTCTTTTAAAACAAGTCATACAGGTTATGTATGTGCATTTTATCATCTTAAATTATACATAAATTCTTGTACTAAAAATTTAATACTAATTTTCTTTAAACAAAAACCCATTCAATCCTGATTATTTAATATTCTGCACTTTAACTGTCTTAAGAAAACAGTCACTATGAACTTTATGTCGATCAAACTGGTACAAGAAAAGATAATGTCAAGTCAAATCAACACAATATAGGGTAGCATGTATTTGTTCATCGACATGCATTTCATTTCATCATCAAAGCACATTACATCCAGTTCGGATATATATTGATTACACCTTTAGTTTGATTTTTTCCAAATATGTTCACGAATTTCAACATTGAAATTACAATGTGTTAAAAAATGTTGTTTCAAAGAAAAATGGTTGTAACAAGATCCAAAATATAGTGAATAACAGTCATTTAAATGATTTTAAAAATTTCTAAAATAATTACACTCACTACTAAAATGTTTGGTGTTGAATGCCTACATGACCAATACGACTTTTACTATAACTGATATCAGAATAATAAAATGGTTGCGACTGTGCAATAAAAATTATACCCTTTTCACCAGCAGATCCCACTGTCTCTTCAATCGCTTCCTCTTACTTTCTTCTTTAATTTGCTGCAATTAGGTGTGATGAATTAAAACTATGATATGTGAAAATTCACTGTGCAGTAGTCTTACAATGTAAGACATATCAAATGTTATTTATGTTTCAGTAGCAACAATATGTGATGTCTCTTACGTTATAGAACAAACTGTGCAGCAACTTTAAACCTATTAACAAGTAACAATTTTTACACTGGCAAAGTCTAACATATGCAAGAATTGCAGATTTAGGTTAAGAATTCAGTACTATGAACATGTCTAAAGGTTTAAATAAACTGGAACTTTTCTTCTAAAGTTTCTGCCTAAATAATAGATCGCTGAGGACTCTGCCCTAGTCTTACAACATAAAATACATCACCCAATATTTTTGTTCTTGGGGGTGATGGTAACTAAATCAAAAACATGTGCTATGACTTACATTGAAGCGATAAATACATATCTAGAGGGTGCTTCAGTCAGGCAGAATGCCACAATCTTACTATTTTTATGAGGCTCCAATTCTTTTAACTTTGATTGGATACTTACATGAATTACACAAATAGCCTGAGCATTTTATGTGATAATTTGTGCAAAGGAAACCATTTAGCTTTTCTTTTATACTATACGTTATTGGTAAGAATGTGATACAGCTCAGAGAATATTTCATGAAATATCAACAAAATGTGCAAATCATAGAGGGTTTCATGCGGGCGAGGTTTTATTTATACATCTAAATATAAAATATGTTTTTGTTTTGTGGGAATATGGTTGTATTATAACATACCCTCTGTCTCATCTTTAACCGGAAATGTGTCAGTTCTTTCCCTTGAGCAACTGGTAGAGGTAGCAGCCAGTCTGACATTTTATCAATCAAGTGCAACAAAATCTGTGATAACACAATACCACCGTATCAGTATAAAAAATTGACATATGTTTTTATATATTTATTTTATAGTACATTAAGGTGATTTATTGTAAGGTACTTTACTGACAAAACATCAGACTCTTTCGGTAGCAACTATACACTCAATGAATATAAATAGCATTACTATTGCTTACCGTAACCAGCAGTTTGTTTTTATTAGTACTGATACAAAATAGTATATTTTCTGCTTGATGCTTTTAGATATGAAATTAATGTGGTAGTAAAATAGATTAAGACACAATTTATAAATGTATCTTGACAGATGAGACGTGATTGTCTCTGTTTGAAAAATAAGACACCCACCCTTTAATAATTTAAAAGAAACTTTGGAAGTGTTTAAGGTTACCCACAGCTCATGATTTTGTAGCATTCATACCACCTGCATAAACATCTTCATTTGGTCTGTGATTTTATTGCTATTTTACACTGTTTAAAGAATAGTTTAATATTAATATGATGAAAAATGCCAACACAATCCAACTATTCAATGAAGCAAATAAAGAAATGAATAAAAAAGTAAACAGTAAAATTCTGTAGCAAAGTAGTCTGCTTTATAGTAAACAGGGAAGCAGGGTGGTGGTGTTGATCCTCGTTACTCTCCCCAGCATATATAGCTGGTTCGAGCAGATTGAGGAACACCATTGGTTAGCCATTAGTGTCTACGATAATGTGTTTGTAATCCCTGTCCACCCATGAGTGTAGAAATAGTGTATATATTTGTGTTATTTTATTTATTTCAAGAATAGAATTTTGATGACGGTTAATCTTTGTTTTGTTCATCAAATATATTAAGTTTTTATTAACCCACTAACGATTTCAGACTAATAATACTCTCTATCACAAGTTAGAGCTATCTTGTGATATATATTCTCCACTAGAGCTAAGGAGAATATTGATTTCTTTACAATCTGATTCTTGAACTTAGAATCCTACTCTTTTCCCATAGAACTATTAAGTTCCTGGGTCAATATCCTCTCCTTTATTGTTATAAGATTTATAAATTATTACCCAGTTGACTTTGCCAGAGTCAACTGTCCATTATGTGTGTATTTTGTATTTTTAATTTGTTTGTTGTAAGGTGTTTTTGTATGGATAGCACTATTTAAATCATATTACAGAGTTTCAACTATATAAAATTTTATCATGGAATTTTGAAAAGTTTTATACTTACTAAAATAAAAAGAAAAGATATAATATTAAATATCTAAACATGCATTTTATTTAAATATTTTATGTGTAAATGTTTCCTAAGATTTCTTTTATATGCTGTGGCATGTCCGAAATATTTGTGTCTAATTGCATTGTGTTTTAACGTTGTTCAATCGGTCGTCCATTTCCATAGCAGTTGTTACCATGTTTATCAAATTAGTCTAGATTAGACTGTTTTGATATTTCAGAACAGTTGTTAAATAACGACTCCAAAATTCTTTATTTATATTGCTGTAGTAGCATAAATCAAGACAAGAGGTAAAGTGGAAATACACAATATATTTCAAGTCATAGATGCAGATTCTGTTCAGGTATCACAATACCAATTGTTTTTCCATAGACCTCAATGCTAATATTTGGAGAGATAAATATATTTTCATTCCTAATTTAGTGTGGATCTCACACACTGTTTAGAGAACAATGTTAGATTGTCAATTTGATGATGACAAAACCAGGTACTCCATTGCATTTAAGAGAGATAACTCTGCTGGAACTAGAAAGGGGTATGAGTTATCTAGTCACAACATCCCTAATTTCAGTCATGTGTATCACATTTTTAAAAAATCATTAAAAATACAAAATATGATCTATAAATTCACATGTTGCCAAGAGTTAATTTTTTATTATTATATTTTTTTAAATTTTTTTTTTAATTTTTTGATTTTTTTTAAAAACCTAACAGAAAGTACAATTCCTATGTTAGATGATTGTCAATTTGATGATGAAGTACAATTCCTATGTTAGATTGTCAATTGGATGATGACAAAACCAGGTAATCCATTGCATTTAAGAGAGATAACTCTGCTGGAACTAGACAGGGGTATATGTTATTTAGTGACAACATCCCTAATTTCAGTCATGTGTATAACATTTTCAAAAAATCATAAAAAATAAAATATATGATCTATAAAATGACATGCTGCCAAGAGTTTTCTTTTTTGTTTTTTTTAAAGCTTAACAGAAAGTAAAATTCCAGTCATAATCCACCAATCATAGCTATGTTGTTGTTTATTTGTGAATGCAATAAATGGACTTGGTAGGGTAGTCTGGTCCCCTGCTTAGTATGCTACCATTGACATGAGTATTAGTCACTCTCATAGACACAAGGAACTTCAGGACACACGGTACTAATTCAACTCCAATGGTAAACATATGGAAATACTGTCATATTCAAAATTCAATAACTTAACATTTCTGGGTGCTGATGATCAGACCTATATTTTTCCATGCACAACTAACCTTGATGTAAGTTTTTAAATGTAGAAAAACATAGGATCCGCGGCATGTTGTTAACATAAATTGGCAGGAAGCACATGTTATTGATTCTGCACCAAATGAATCAGGTGCTACTTTCATTATTGAGTACTAATAGGTGAAACCTCTAAATTTACTTCAATTGCATCAATAGAATTTTGTGTATATTTTTTTAAAATTACAGATAGGATAAGCTCTCAAAAAATATTTTTACTAAAATTTTAATTTTCATTATTAACCAATTATGGACCACCAAAGCCGTATATACTCTATTATTTCTTCACCCATTTTTAGACTGGTTCACAGCTCTTCCGTATAATTAGTACCGTGTGTCCTATAACCAGATTTTAATTTTTTTGAAAAAGTTGCATTTTACTCATTGATATTCGAGTATAATTGTAAGAAAGACCTGGCCATGCTGGTGCATGAATAATAGTGCAATTGCATTTTATGTGATACTACTGTACATAGCAAAATTGCATCCGCATTACATGTTGAAGTGTTGTATTGTACTTATTAGTGCATTATTCTTGTTATTAAAAATATTAGATTCCGACTTTGTATCTTCGTGTTATCTTTCTATAGCATGCATGCTACACAAAATAAACACAAACATGCTGACATCAGCAAGTATGACATCATAGGGTATCAAATTACATGACACCTAGTTTTCCCATCTCTCACTGGCTATAAGACGAGTTTTAAATGTTTTAAATTTCAAAATTGCATTCTTGCTGACATTCACAGAAATAAGATACAGTGCATCCCTGATTCCTATCATACACACCAAACCAATAAGTGTGCCACATGACAGGTCAAAATGATAAGAGGTCATTGTCCTTCTGTGTCTCACACCCAATGAGGCATCCAGAGATGCTGACATTCTAAAACTATTTAAACTATCAACACAGGTGATTCATCACCCCCAAATCTTAATAAAAAGGTATAAAAGCCAAAGGAAAGTTCCATAAATATTATAATACTGAAGAATTAAATAAATGAGTGATACTTTTTAGCATAAAACTATGGGAAAGGATAAGGAAGCAAAGAATAGACAAAGTCATTTCTTCAAGCCTGGTAATGTTCCCCACAACAAGGGGAAAAAATGTACATCAACCCAAAAGACAAAGCCACTTGAGGTCTATTACATAAGGACAACAAGAGACAAATTTGAAAAAGCTATAAAAAGTTCATATAATGCTGACACTGAAGATGACGATGGAAAGCCCATTTACAAACTGCTGCGGCCCAAGCCAAGAAGTAAGCTGGAGGTGGAGCAATATGTGGAAAACATTGCGATGCCAGGATAAGTCCATGTTTCTATTCAATATTCAGACACTTATATAACTTATCACTGCATAAACTACTTGGTAAATTTAAGTAATAGAATTGAATTGCATATTAAAGTTGTCATAAAACTATACCAATATTTACCCCAAACTCATAATAAGTTTAGAAAAAGTCTCAAAATCATTATGATGGCTACTTTCCACTACAGGTAGTCTTAAATTACTTACTTTTCAATATAAAGCTGAATAAACTACATAAATTATTTAAAAAAAGAGAAATAAATCAAACCTTCAGTCACTCAATTCTAGTCAAAGGGGAGGTAATATACATTGATTTGGCATACCAAGTAGCAAGCTCTAATTTACAGCTAAATGATTCTGTACTATCACTTGATAGTATGTGCAGAGCAATGTTGCATTTATAAATAGATTTTGTTTCAAATCTGAAACTACATTTCTAACATGAAACTTGTTTTATCTATTTAAATCAACAGGTCTGATGAGAAAAACACATATCGATTGGTTCATGCAGAAAAAAAATGCTGAGATGTGGAATACTGTTTTTCAAGAGCACCAGTGCCTACACCCTGAATGTCAGTGGTTTCTGTCATGGGACTTGAAACATGAAGAGAAAAGAGGTCTGGTGTGGCGAGAGAGAGCAATATGCTCATCATGCCGTTACACTTAAAGAATGTTTGAACTGTATCAAGAAATGCCAAGGAAAGATTGTGGAAGAAAACCTGACTGTGTAAATAATGCGATACAGATAGGACTTTCAGAGACTTCTGTTGGAAATGAAGGGTTTAGAACTATTCTTTTAAGTGCGAATGTCCCTGCTCCCTCAACAAAAGGGATGCAGAAAAGTTCCAATACTGTTTGTAAGAAAATTGAATGCAGCAACATGAGAGACATGGCAGAACATAGGAAATATGTGAAGGAGTTTAATTCTATGACAGGAAAAAAGACAAATATAATTGATCTTCAATGTGACTCAACATATAAAATTGAAGGATAAAACACAACTTACCAAAGAATATAACCTTTAAGAGAAACTTCCATGGCAGGGTTCATAGTGCTGTCCATAACTGCAACCATGGACCTGGAGAATCTCTGGTTAAGCTGTGTCAATCTATCGGTTGTCCGATTTCAGCTTGCAGTTCTGTGGCACAACATCTGAAAAGCAAGCAAGATATATATATAGGAGAAATAAAATACATACAGCAAGTACAGCATATAAGAGAAAAAAATCAGAGAAAAGGGCATTTCTTTACAAGCTTTATGAGAAACATCAAGAAGAAAAGAATTAATGCCCCCATCCAGTTTATACAACCCTTCCCATCTGTGCTTTCTATAGATTTTTTCCCCAAAATCACATGCAAATCATGAAAGAAAGACTCCATTATGATTGTCATATCTAAAAACCACCAAAATCATACCCTGGATGCACGTGGTAACCATAGAAACATCAGGCTCATGTTGTGGTATAGGCCCTGTATAGGAAACACGGTACTAATTCAACTCCAATGGTAAACATATGGAAACACTGTCATATTCAAAATTCAATAACTTAACATTTCTGGGTGCTGATGGTCAGACCTATATTTTTCCATGCACAACTAACCTTGATGTAAGTTTTTAAATGTAGAAAAACATAGGACCCGCGGCATTTTGTTGACATAAATTGACAGGAAGCACATGTTATTGATTCTGCACCAAATGAATCAGGTGCTACTTTCATTATTGAGTAGTAATAGGTGAAGCCTCTAAATTTACTTCAATTGCATCAATAGAATTTTGTCCATATTTTTTTTAAATTACAGATAGGATAAGCTCTCAAAAAATATTTTTACTAAAATTTTAATTTTCATTATTAACCAATTATGGACCACCAAAGCTGTATATACTCTATTATTTCTTCACCCATTTTTAGACTGGTTCACAGCTCTTCCGTATAATTAGTACCGTGTGTCCTATAACCAGATTTTAATTTTTTTGAAAAAGTTGCATTTTACTCATTGATATTACAGTATAATTGTAAGAAAGACCTGGCCATGCTGGTGCATGAATAATAGTGCAATTGCATTTTATGTGATACTACTGTACATAGCAAAATTGCATCCGCATTACATGTTGAAGTGTTGTATTGTACTTATTAGTGCATTATTCTTGTTATTAAAAAAATTAGATTCCGGCTTTGTATCTTCGTGTTATCTTTCTATAGCATGCATGCTACACAAAATAAACACAAACATGCTGACATCAGCAAGTATGACATCATAGGGTATCAAATTACATGACACCTAGTTTTCCATCTCTCACTGGCTATAAGACAAATTTTAAATGTTTTAAATTTCAAAATTTCATTTCTTTTCTTGCTGACATTCACAGAAATAAGATACAGCGCATCCCTGATTCCTATCATTCACACCAAACCAATAAGTGTGCCACATGACAGGTCACAATGATAAGAGGTCATTGTCCTTCTGTGACTTTGACTCACCCAATGAGGCCTCCAGAGATGCTGACATTCTAAAACTATTTAAACTATCAACACAGGTGATTCATCACCCCCAAATCTTAATAAAAAGGTATAAAAGCCAAAGGAAAGTTCCATAAGTATTATAATACTGAAGAATTAAATAACTGAGTGATACTTTTTAGCATAAAACTATGGGAAAGGATAAGAAAGCAAAGAATAGACAAAGTCATTTCTTCAAGCCTGGTAATGTTCCCCACAACAAGGGGAAAAAATGTACATCAACCCAAAAGACAAAGCCACTTGAGGTCTATTACATAAGGACAACAAGAGACAAATTTGAAAAAGCTATAAAAAGTTCATATAATGCTGACATTGAAGATGACGATGAAAAGCCCATATACAAACTGCTGCGACCCAAGCCAAGAAGTAAGCTGGAGGTGGAGCAATATGTGGAAAACATTGCGATGCCAGGGTAAGTCCATGTTTCTATTCAATATTCAGACACTTATATAACTTATCACTGCATAAACTTCTTGGTAAATTTAAGTAATAGAATTGAATTGCATATTAAAGTTGTCTAATGCATAAAACTATACCAATATTTACCCCAAACTCATAATAAGTTTAGAAAAAGTCTCAAAATCATTATGATGGCTACTTTCCACTACAGGTAGTCTTAAATTACTTACTTTTCAATATAAAGCTCAATAAAGTACATACATTATTTAAAAAAAGAGAAATAAATCAAACCTTCAGTCACTCAATTCTAGTCAAAGGGGAGGTAATATACATTGATTTGGCATACCAAGTAGCAAGCTCTAATTTACAGCTAAATGATTCTGTACTATCACTTGATAGTATGTGCAGAGCAATGTTGCATTTATAAATAGATTTTGTTTCAAATCTGAAACTACATTTCTAACATGAAACTTGTTTTATCTATTTAAATCAACAGGTCTGATGAGAAAAACACATATCGATTGGTTCATGCAGAAAAAAAATGCTGAGATGTGGAATACTGTTTTTCAAGAGCACCAGTGCCTACACCCTGAATGTCAGTGGTTTCTGTCATGGGACTTGAAACATGAAGAGAAAAGAGGTCTGGTGTGGCGAGAGAGAGCAATATGCTCATCATGCCGTTACACTTAAAGAATGTTTGAACTGTATCAAGAAATGCCAAGGAAAGATTGTGGAAGAAAACCTGACTGTGTAAATAATGCGATACAGATAGGACTTTCAGAGACTTCTGTTGGAAATGAAGGGTTTAGAACTATTCTTTTAAGTGCGAATGTCCCTGCTCCCTCAACAAAAGGGATGCAGAAAAGTTCCAATACTGTTTGTAAGAAAATTGAATGCAGCAACATGAGAGACATGGCAGAACATAGGAAATATGTGAAGGAGTTTAATTCTATGACAGGAAAAAAGACAAATATAATTGATCTTCAATGTGACTCAACATATAAAATTGAAGGATAAAACACAACTTACCAAAGAATATAACCTTTAAGAGAAACTTCCATGGCAGGGTTCATAGTGCTGTCCATAACTGCAACCATGGACCTGGAGAATCTCTGGTTAAGCTGTGTCAATCTATCGGTTGTCCGATTTCAGCTTGCAGTTCTGTGGCACAACATCTGAAAAGCAAGCAAGATATATATATAGGAGAAATAAAATACATACAGCAAGTACAGCATATAAGAGAAAAAATCAGAGAAAAGGGCATTTCTTTACAAGCTTTATGAGAAACATCAAGAAGAAAAGAATTAATGCCCCCATCCAGTTTATACAACCCTTCCCATCTGTGCTTTCTATAGATTTTTTCCCCAAAATCACATGCAAATCATGAAAGAAAGACTCCATTATGATTGTCATATCTAAAAACCACCAAAATCATACCCTGGATGCACGTGGTAACCATAGAAACATCAGGCTCATGTTGTGGTATAGGCCCTGTATAGGAAACACGGTACTAATTCAACTCCAATGGTAAACATATGGAAACACTGTCATATTCAAAATTCAATAACTTAACATTTCTGGGTGCTGATGGTCAGACCTATATTTTTCCATGCACAACTAACCTTGATGTAAGTTTTTAAATGTAGAAAAACATAGGACCCGCGGCATTTTGTTGACATAAATTGACAGGAAGCACATGTTATTGATTCTGCACCAAATGAATCAGGTGCTACTTTCATTATTGAGTAGTAATAGGTGAAGCCTCTAAATTTACTTCAATTGCATCAATAGAATTTTGTCCATATTTTTTTTAAATTACAGATAGGATAAGCTCTCAAAAAATATTTTTACTAAAATTTTAATTTTCATTATTAACCAATTATGGACCACCAAAGCTGTATATACTCTATTATTTCTTCACCCATTTTTAGACTGGTTCACAGCTCTTCCGTATAATTAGTACCGTGTGTCCTATAACCAGATTTTAATTTTTTTGAAAAAGTTGCATTTTACTCATTGATATTACAGTATAATTGTAAGAAAGACCTGGCCATGCTGGTGCATGAATAATAGTGCAATTGCATTTTATGTGATACTACTGTACATAGCAAAATTGCATCTGCATTACATGTTGAAGTGTTGTATTGTACTTATTAGTGCATTATTCTTGTTATTAAAAAAATTAGATTCTGGCTTTGTATCTTCGTGTTATCTTTCTATAGCATGCATGCTACACAAAATAAACACAAACATGCTGACATCAGCAAGTATGACATCATAGGGTATCAAATTACATGACACCTAGTTTTCCATCTCTCACTGGCTATAAGACAAATTTTAAATGTTTTAAATTTCAAAATTTCATTTCTTTTCTTGCTGACATTCACAGAAATAAGATACAGCGCATCCCTGATTCCTATCATTCACACCAAACCAATAAGTGTGCCACATGACAGGTCACAATGATAAGAGGTCATTGTCCTTCTGTGACTTTGACTCACCCAATGAGGCCTCCAGAGATGCTGACATTCTAAAACTATTTAAACTATCAACACAGGTGATTCATCACCCCCAAATCTTAATAAAAAGGTATAAAAGCCAAAGGAAAGTTCCATAAGTATTATAATACTGAAGAATTAAATAACTGAGTGATACTTTTTAGCATAAAACTATGGGAAAGGATAAGAAAGCAAAGAATAGACAAAGTCATTTCTTCAAGCCTGGTAATGTTCCCCACAACAAGGGGAAAAAATGTACATCAACCCAAAAGACAAAGCCACTTGAGGTCTATTACATAAGGACAACAAGAGACAAATTTGAAAAAGCTATAAAAAGTTCATATAATGCTGACATTGAAGATGACGATGAAAAGCCCATATACAAACTGCTGCGACCCAAGCCAAGAAGTAAGCTGGAGGTGGAGCAATATGTGGAAAACATTGCGATGCCAGGGTAAGTCCATGTTTCTATTCAATATTCAGACACTTATATAACTTATCACTGCATAAACTTCTTGGTAAATTTAAGTAATAGAATTGAATTGCATATTAAAGTTGTCTAATGCATAAAACTATACCAATATTTACCCCAAACTCATAATAAGTTTAGAAAAAGTCTCAAAATCATTATGATGGCTACTTTCCACTACAGGTAGTCTTAAATTACTTACTTTTCAATATAAAGCTCAATAAAGTACATACATTATTTAAAAAAAGAGAAATAAATCAAACCTTCAGTCACTCAATTCTAGTCAAAGGGGAGGTAATATACATTGATTTGGCATACCAAGTAGCAAGCTCTAATTTACAGCTAAATGATTCTGTACTATCACTTGATAGTATGTGCAGAGCAATGTTGCATTTATAAATAGATTTTGTTTCAAATCTGAAACTACATTTCTAACATGAAACTTGTTTTATCTATTTAAATCAACAGGTCTGATGAGAAAAACACATATCGATTGGTTCATGCAGAAAAAAAATGCTGAGATGTGGAATACTGTTTTTCAAGAGCACCAGTGCCTACACCCTGAATGTCAGTGGTTTCTGTCATGGGACTTGAAACATGAAGAGAAAAGAGGTCTGGTGTGGCGAGAGAGAGCAATATGCTCATCATGCCGTTACACTTAAAGAATGTTTGAACTGTATCAAGAAATGCCAAGGAAAGATTGTGGAAGAAAACCTGACTGTGTAAATAATGCGATACAGATAGGACTTTCAGAGACTTCTGTTGGAAATGAAGGGTTTAGAACTATTCTTTTAAGTGCGAATGTCCCTGCTCCCTCAACAAAAGGGATGCAGAAAAGTTCCAATACTGTTTGTAAGAAAATTGAATGCAGCAACATGAGAGACATGGCAGAACATAGGAAATATGTGAAGGAGTTTAATTCTATGACAGGAAAAAAGACAAATATAATTGATCTTCAATGTGACTCAACATATAAAATTGAAGGATAAAACACAACTTACCAAAGAATATAACCTTTAAGAGAAACTTCCATGGCAGGGTTCATAGTGCTGTCCATAACTGCAACCATGGACCTGGAGAATCTCTGGTTAAGCTGTGTCAATCTATCGGTTGTCCGATTTCAGCTTGCAGTTCTGTGGCACAACATCTGAAAAGCAAGCAAGATATATATATAGGAGAAATAAAATACATACAGCAAGTACAGCATATAAGAGAAAAAAATCAGAGAAAAGGGCATTTCTTTACAAGCTTTATGAGAAACATCAAGAAGAAAAGAATTAATGCCCCCATCCAGTTTATACAACCCTTCCCATCTGTGCTTTCTATAGATTTTTTCCCCAAAATCACATGCAAATCATGAAAGAAAGACTCCATTATGATTGTCATATCTAAAAACCACCAAAATCATACCCTGGATGCACGTGGTAACCATAGAAACATCAGGCTCATGTTGTGGTATAGGCCCTGTATAGGAAACACGGTACTAATTCAACTCCAATGGTAAACATATGGAAACACTGTCATATTCAAAATTCAATAACTTAACATTTCTGGGTGCTGATGGTCAGACCTATATTTTTCCATGCACAACTAACCTTGATGTAAGTTTTTAAATGTAGAAAAACATAGGACCCGCGGCATTTTGTTGACATAAATTGACAGGAAGCACATGTTATTGATTCTGCACCAAATGAATCAGGTGCTACTTTCATTATTGAGTAGTAATAGGTGAAGCCTCTAAATTTACTTCAATTGCATCAATAGAATTTTGTCCATATTTTTTTTAAATTACAGATAGGATAAGCTCTCAAAAAATATTTTTACTAAAATTTTAATTTTCATTATTAACCAATTATGGACCACCAAAGCTGTATATACTCTATTATTTCTTCACCCATTTTTAGACTGGTTCACAGCTCTTCCGTATAATTAGTACCGTGTGTCCTATAACCAGATTTTAATTTTTTTGAAAAAGTTGCATTTTACTCATTGATATTACAGTATAATTGTAAGAAAGACCTGGCCATGCTGGTGCATGAATAATAGTGCAATTGCATTTTATGTGATACTACTGTACATAGCAAAATTGCATCCGCATTACATGTTGAAGTGTTGTATTGTACTTATTAGTGCATTATTCTTGTTATTAAAAAAATTAGATTCCGGCTTTGTATCTTCGTGTTATCTTTCTATAGCATGCATGCTACACAAAATAAACACAAACATGCTGACATCAGCAAGTATGACATCATAGGGTATCAAATTACATGACACCTAGTTTTCCATCTCTCACTGGCTATAAGACAAATTTTAAATGTTTTAAATTTCAAAATTTCATTTCTTTTCTTGCTGACATTCACAGAAATAAGATACAGCGCATCCCTGATTCCTATCATTCACACCAAACCAATAAGTGTGCCACATGACAGGTCACAATGATAAGAGGTCATTGTCCTTCTGTGACTTTGACTCACCCAATGAGGCCTCCAGAGATGCTGACATTCTAAAACTATTTAAACTATCAACACAGGTGATTCATCACCCCCAAATCTTAATAAAAAGGTATAAAAGCCAAAGGAAAGTTCCATAAGTATTATAATACTGAAGAATTAAATAACTGAGTGATACTTTTTAGCATAAAACTATGGGAAAGGATAAGAAAGCAAAGAATAGACAAAGTCATTTCTTCAAGCCTGGTAATGTTCCCCACAACAAGGGGAAAAAATGTACATCAACCCAAAAGACAAAGCCACTTGAGGTCTATTACATAAGGACAACAAGAGACAAATTTGAAAAAGCTATAAAAAGTTCATATAATGCTGACATTGAAGATGACGATGAAAAGCCCATATACAAACTGCTGCGACCCAAGCCAAGAAGTAAGCTGGAGGTGGAGCAATATGTGGAAAACATTGCGATGCCAGGGTAAGTCCATGTTTCTATTCAATATTCAGACACTTATATAACTTATCACTGCATAAACTTCTTGGTAAATTTAAGTAATAGAATTGAATTGCATATTAAAGTTGTCTAATGCATAAAACTATACCAATATTTACCCCAAACTCATAATAAGTTTAGAAAAAGTCTCAAAATCATTATGATGGCTACTTTCCACTACAGGTAGTCTTAAATTACTTACTTTTCAATATAAAGCTCAATAAAGTACATACATTATTTAAAAAAAGAGAAATAAATCAAACCTTCAGTCACTCAATTCTAGTCAAAGGGGAGGTAATATACATTGATTTGGCATACCAAGTAGCAAGCTCTAATTTACAGCTAAATGATTCTGTACTATCACTTGATAGTATGTGCAGAGCAATGTTGCATTTATAAATAGATTTTGTTTCAAATCTGAAACTACATTTCTAACATGAAACTTGTTTTATCTATTTAAATCAACAGGTCTGATGAGAAAAACACATATCGATTGGTTCATGCAGAAAAAAAATGCTGAGATGTGGAATACTGTTTTTCAAGAGCACCAGTGCCTACACCCTGAATGTCAGTGGTTTCTGTCATGGGACTTGAAACATGAAGAGAAAAGAGGTCTGGTGTGGCGAGAGAGAGCAATATGCTCATCATGCCGTTACACTTAAAGAATGTTTGAACTGTATCAAGAAATGCCAAGGAAAGATTGTGGAAGAAAACCTGACTGTGTAAATAATGCGATACAGATAGGACTTTCAGAGACTTCTGTTGGAAATGAAGGGTTTAGAACTATTCTTTTAAGTGCGAATGTCCCTGCTCCCTCAACAAAAGGGATGCAGAAAAGTTCCAATACTGTTTGTAAGAAAATTGAATGCAGCAACATGAGAGACATGGCAGAACATAGGAAATATGTGAAGGAGTTTAATTCTATGACAGGAAAAAAGACAAATATAATTGATCTTCAATGTGACTCAACATATAAAATTGAAGGATAAAACACAACTTACCAAAGAATATAACCTTTAAGAGAAACTTCCATGGCAGGGTTCATAGTGCTGTCCATAACTGCAACCATGGACCTGGAGAATCTCTGGTTAAGCTGTGTCAATCTATCGGTTGTCCGATTTCAGCTTGCAGTTCTGTGGCACAACATCTGAAAAGCAAGCAAGATATATATATAGGAGAAATAAAATACATACAGCAAGTACAGCATATAAGAGAAAAAAATCAGAGAAAAGGGCATTTCTTTACAAGCTTTATGAGAAACATCAAGAAGAAAAGAATTAATGCCCCCATCCAGTTTATACAACCCTTCCCATCTGTGCTTTCTATAGATTTTTTCCCCAAAATCACATGCAAATCATGAAAGAAAGACTCCATTATGATTGTCATATCTAAAAACCACCAAAATCATACCCTGGATGCACGTGGTAACCATAGAAACATCAGGCTCATGTTGTGGTATAGGCCCTGTATAGGAAACACGGTACTAATTCAACTCCAATGGTAAACATATGGAAACACTGTCATATTCAAAATTCAATAACTTAACATTTCTGGGTGCTGATGGTCAGACCTATATTTTTCCATGCACAACTAACCTTGATGTAAGTTTTTAAATGTAGAAAAACATAGGACCCGCGGCATTTTGTTGACATAAATTGACAGGAAGCACATGTTATTGATTCTGCACCAAATGAATCAGGTGCTACTTTCATTATTGAGTAGTAATAGGTGAAGCCTCTAAATTTACTTCAATTGCATCAATAGAATTTTGTCCATATTTTTTTTAAATTACAGATAGGATAAGCTCTCAAAAAATATTTTTACTAAAATTTTAATTTTCATTATTAACCAATTATGGACCACCAAAGCTGTATATACTCTATTATTTCTTCACCCATTTTTAGACTGGTTCACAGCTCTTCCGTATAATTAGTACCGTGTGTCCTATAACCAGATTTTAATTTTTTTGAAAAAGTTGCATTTTACTCATTGATATTACAGTATAATTGTAAGAAAGACCTGGCCATGCTGGTGCATGAATAATAGTGCAATTGCATTTTATGTGATACTACTGTACATAGCAAAATTGCATCTGCATTACATGTTGAAGTGTTGTATTGTACTTATTAGTGCATTATTCTTGTTATTAAAAAAATTAGATTCTGGCTTTGTATCTTCGTGTTATCTTTCTATAGCATGCATGCTACACAAAATAAACACAAACATGCTGACATCAGCAAGTATGACATCATAGGGTATCAAATTACATGACACCTAGTTTTCCATCTCTCACTGGCTATAAGACAAATTTTAAATGTTTTAAATTTCAAAATTTCATTTCTTTTCTTGCTGACATTCACAGAAATAAGATACAGCGCATCCCTGATTCCTATCATTCACACCAAACCAATAAGTGTGCCACATGACAGGTCACAATGATAAGAGGTCATTGTCCTTCTGTGACTTTGACTCACCCAATGAGGCCTCCAGAGATGCTGACATTCTAAAACTATTTAAACTATCAACACAGGTGATTCATCACCCCCAAATCTTAATAAAAAGGTATAAAAGCCAAAGGAAAGTTCCATAAGTATTATAATACTGAAGAATTAAATAACTGAGTGATACTTTTTAGCATAAAACTATGGGAAAGGATAAGAAAGCAAAGAATAGACAAAGTCATTTCTTCAAGCCTGGTAATGTTCCCCACAACAAGGGGAAAAAATGTACATCAACCCAAAAGACAAAGCCACTTGAGGTCTATTACATAAGGACAACAAGAGACAAATTTGAAAAAGCTATAAAAAGTTCATATAATGCTGACATTGAAGATGACGATGAAAAGCCCATATACAAACTGCTGCGACCCAAGCCAAGAAGTAAGCTGGAGGTGGAGCAATATGTGGAAAACATTGCGATGCCAGGGTAAGTCCATGTTTCTATTCAATATTCAGACACTTATATAACTTATCACTGCATAAACTTCTTGGTAAATTTAAGTAATAGAATTGAATTGCATATTAAAGTTGTCTAATGCATAAAACTATACCAATATTTACCCCAAACTCATAATAAGTTTAGAAAAAGTCTCAAAATCATTATGATGGCTACTTTCCACTACAGGTAGTCTTAAATTACTTACTTTTCAATATAAAGCTCAATAAAGTACATACATTATTTAAAAAAAGAGAAATAAATCAAACCTTCAGTCACTCAATTCTAGTCAAAGGGGAGGAAATATACATTGATTTGGCATACCAAGTAGCAAGCTCTAATTTACAGCTAAATGATTCTGTACTATCACTTGATAGTATGTGCAGAGCAATGTTGCATTTATAAATAGATTTTGTTTCAAATCTGAAACTACATTTCTAACATGAAACTTGTTTTATCTATTTAAATCAACAGGTCTGATGAGAAAAACACATATCGATTGGTTCATGCAGAAAAAAAATGCTGAGATGTGGAATACTGTTTTTCAAGAGCACCAGTGCCTACACCCTGAATGTCAGTGGTTTCTGTCATGGGACTTGAAACATGAAGAGAAAAGAGGTCTGGTGTGGCGAGAGAGAGCAATATGCTCATCATGCCGTTACACTTAAAGAATGTTTGAACTGTATCAAGAAATGCCAAGGAAAGATTGTGGAAGAAAACCTGACTGTGTAAATAATGCGATACAGATAGGACTTTCAGAGACTTCTGTTGGAAATGAAGGGTTTAGAACTATTCTTTTAAGTGCGAATGTCCCTGCTCCCTCAACAAAAGGGATGCAGAAAAGTTCCAATACTGTTTGTAAGAAAATTGAATGCAGCAACATGAGAGACATGGCAGAACATAGGAAATATGTGAAGGAGTTTAATTCTATGACAGGAAAAAAGACAAATATAATTGATCTTCAATGTGACTCAACATATAAAATTGAAGGATAAAACACAACTTACCAAAGAATATAACCTTTAAGAGAAACTTCCATGGCAGGGTTCATAGTGCTGTCCATAACTGCAACCATGGACCTGGAGAATCTCTGGTTAAGCTGTGTCAATCTATCGGTTGTCCGATTTCAGCTTGCAGTTCTGTGGCACAACATCTGAAAAGCAAGCAAGATATATATATAGGAGAAATAAAATACATACAGCAAGTACAGCATATAAGAGAAAAAAATCAGAGAAAAGGGCATTTCTTTACAAGCTTTATGAGAAACATCAAGAAGAAAAGAATTAATGCCCCCATCCAGTTTATACAACCCTTCCCATCTGTGCTTTCTATAGATTTTTTCCCCAAAATCACATGCAAATCATGAAAGAAAGACTCCATTATGATTGTCATATCTAAAAACCACCAAAATCATACCCTGGATGCACGTGGTAACCATAGAAACATCAGGCTCATGTTGTGGTATAGGCCCTGTATAGGAAACACGGTACTAATTCAACTCCAATGGTAAACATATGGAAACACTGTCATATTCAAAATTCAATAACTTAACATTTCTGGGTGCTGATGGTCAGACCTATATTTTTCCATGCACAACTAACCTTGATGTAAGTTTTTAAATGTAGAAAAACATAGGACCCGCGGCATTTTGTTGACATAAATTGACAGGAAGCACATGTTATTGATTCTGCACCAAATGAATCAGGTGCTACTTTCATTATTGAGTAGTAATAGGTGAAGCCTCTAAATTTACTTCAATTGCATCAATAGAATTTTGTCCATATTTTTTTTAAATTACAGATAGGATAAGCTCTCAAAAAATATTTTTACTAAAATTTTAATTTTCATTATTAACCAATTATGGACCACCAAAGCTGTATATACTCTATTATTTCTTCACCCATTTTTAGACTGGTTCACAGCTCTTCCGTATAATTAGTACCGTGTGTCCTATAACCAGATTTTAATTTTTTTGAAAAAGTTGCATTTTACTCATTGATATTACAGTATAATTGTAAGAAAGACCTGGCCATGCTGGTGCATGAATAATAGTGCAATTGCATTTTATGTGATACTACTGTACATAGCAAAATTGCATCCGCATTACATGTTGAAGTGTTGTATTGTACTTATTAGTGCATTATTCTTGTTATTAAAAAAATTAGATTCCGGCTTTGTATCTTCGTGTTATCTTTCTATAGCATGCATGCTACACAAAATAAACACAAACATGCTGACATCAGCAAGTATGACATCATAGGGTATCAAATTACATGACACCTAGTTTTCCATCTCTCACTGGCTATAAGACAAATTTTAAATGTTTTAAATTTCAAAATTTCATTTCTTTTCTTGCTGACATTCACAGAAATAAGATACAGCGCATCCCTGATTCCTATCATTCACACCAAACCAATAAGTGTGCCACATGACAGGTCACAATGATAAGAGGTCATTGTCCTTCTGTGACTTTGACTCACCCAATGAGGCCTCCAGAGATGCTGACATTCTAAAACTATTTAAACTATCAACACAGGTGATTCATCACCCCCAAATCTTAATAAAAAGGTATAAAAGCCAAAGGAAAGTTCCATAAGTATTATAATACTGAAGAATTAAATAACTGAGTGATACTTTTTAGCATAAAACTATGGGAAAGGATAAGAAAGCAAAGAATAGACAAAGTCATTTCTTCAAGCCTGGTAATGTTCCCCACAACAAGGGGAAAAAATGTACATCAACCCAAAAGACAAAGCCACTTGAGGTCTATTACATAAGGACAACAAGAGACAAATTTGAAAAAGCTATAAAAAGTTCATATAATGCTGACATTGAAGATGACGATGAAAAGCCCATATACAAACTGCTGCGACCCAAGCCAAGAAGTAAGCTGGAGGTGGAGCAATATGTGGAAAACATTGCGATGCCAGGGTAAGTCCATGTTTCTATTCAATATTCAGACACTTATATAACTTATCACTGCATAAACTTCTTGGTAAATTTAAGTAATAGAATTGAATTGCATATTAAAGTTGTCTAATGCATAAAACTATACCAATATTTACCCCAAACTCATAATAAGTTTAGAAAAAGTCTCAAAATCATTATGATGGCTACTTTCCACTACAGGTAGTCTTAAATTACTTACTTTTCAATATAAAGCTCAATAAAGTACATACATTATTTAAAAAAAGAGAAATAAATCAAACCTTCAGTCACTCAATTCTAGTCAAAGGGGAGGTAATATACATTGATTTGGCATACCAAGTAGCAAGCTCTAATTTACAGCTAAATGATTCTGTACTATCACTTGATAGTATGTGCAGAGCAATGTTGCATTTATAAATAGATTTTGTTTCAAATCTGAAACTACATTTCTAACATGAAACTTGTTTTATCTATTTAAATCAACAGGTCTGATGAGAAAAACACATATCGATTGGTTCATGCAGAAAAAAAATGCTGAGATGTGGAATACTGTTTTTCAAGAGCACCAGTGCCTACACCCTGAATGTCAGTGGTTTCTGTCATGGGACTTGAAACATGAAGAGAAAAGAGGTCTGGTGTGGCGAGAGAGAGCAATATGCTCATCATGCCGTTACACTTAAAGAATGTTTGAACTGTATCAAGAAATGCCAAGGAAAGATTGTGGAAGAAAACCTGACTGTGTAAATAATGCGATACAGATAGGACTTTCAGAGACTTCTGTTGGAAATGAAGGGTTTAGAACTATTCTTTTAAGTGCGAATGTCCCTGCTCCCTCAACAAAAGGGATGCAGAAAAGTTCCAATACTGTTTGTAAGAAAATTGAATGCAGCAACATGAGAGACATGGCAGAACATAGGAAATATGTGAAGGAGTTTAATTCTATGACAGGAAAAAAGACAAATATAATTGATCTTCAATGTGACTCAACATATAAAATTGAAGGATAAAACACAACTTACCAAAGAATATAACCTTTAAGAGAAACTTCCATGGCAGGGTTCATAGTGCTGTCCATAACTGCAACCATGGACCTGGAGAATCTCTGGTTAAGCTGTGTCAATCTATCGGTTGTCCGATTTCAGCTTGCAGTTCTGTGGCACAACATCTGAAAAGCAAGCAAGATATATATATAGGAGAAATAAAATACATACAGCAAGTACAGCATATAAGAGAAAAAAATCAGAGAAAAGGGCATTTCTTTACAAGCTTTATGAGAAACATCAAGAAGAAAAGAATTAATGCCCCCATCCAGTTTATACAACCCTTCCCATCTGTGCTTTCTATAGATTTTTTCCCCAAAATCACATGCAAATCATGAAAGAAAGACTCCATTATGATTGTCATATCTAAAAACCACCAAAATCATACCCTGGATGCACGTGGTAACCATAGAAACATCAGGCTCATGTTGTGGTATAGGCCCTGTATAGGAAACACGGTACTAATTCAACTCCAATGGTAAACATATGGAAACACTGTCATATTCAAAATTCAATAACTTAACATTTCTGGGTGCTGATGGTCAGACCTATATTTTTCCATGCACAACTAACCTTGATGTAAGTTTTTAAATGTAGAAAAACATAGGACCCGCGGCATTTTGTTGACATAAATTGACAGGAAGCACATGTTATTGATTCTGCACCAAATGAATCAGGTGCTACTTTCATTATTGAGTAGTAATAGGTGAAGCCTCTAAATTTACTTCAATTGCATCAATAGAATTTTGTCCATATTTTTTTTAAATTACAGATAGGATAAGCTCTCAAAAAATATTTTTACTAAAATTTTAATTTTCATTATTAACCAATTATGGACCACCAAAGCTGTATATACTCTATTATTTCTTCACCCATTTTTAGACTGGTTCACAGCTCTTCCGTATAATTAGTACCGTGTGTCCTATAACCAGATTTTAATTTTTTTGAAAAAGTTGCATTTTACTCATTGATATTACAGTATAATTGTAAGAAAGACCTGGCCATGCTGGTGCATGAATAATAGTGCAATTGCATTTTATGTGATACTACTGTACATAGCAAAATTGCATCTGCATTACATGTTGAAGTGTTGTATTGTACTTATTAGTGCATTATTCTTGTTATTAAAAAAATTAGATTCCGGCTTTGTATCTTCGTGTTATCTTTCTATAGCATGCATGCTACACAAAATAAACACAAACATGCTGACATCAGCAAGTATGACATCATAGGGTATCAAATTACATGACACCTAGTTTTCCATCTCTCACTGGCTATAAGACAAATTTTAAATGTTTTAAATTTCAAAATTTCATTTCTTTTCTTGCTGACATTCACAGAAATAAGATACAGCGCATCCCTGATTCCTATCATTCACACCAAACCAATAAGTGTGCCACATGACAGGTCACAATGATAAGAGGTCATTGTCCTTCTGTGACTTTGACTCACCCAATGAGGCCTCCAGAGATGCTGACATTCTAAAACTATTTAAACTATCAACACAGGTGATTCATCACCCCCAAATCTTAATAAAAAGGTATAAAAGCCAAAGGAAAGTTCCATAAGTATTATAATACTGAAGAATTAAATAACTGAGTGATACTTTTTAGCATAAAACTATGGGAAAGGATAAGAAAGCAAAGAATAGACAAAGTCATTTCTTCAAGCCTGGTAATGTTCCCCACAACAAGGGGAAAAAATGTACATCAACCCAAAAGACAAAGCCACTTGAGGTCTATTACATAAGGACAACAAGAGACAAATTTGAAAAAGCTATAAAAAGTTCATATAATGCTGACATTGAAGATGACGATGAAAAGCCCATATACAAACTGCTGCGACCCAAGCCAAGAAGTAAGCTGGAGGTGGAGCAATATGTGGAAAACATTGCGATGCCAGGGTAAGTCCATGTTTCTATTCAATATTCAGACACTTATATAACTTATCACTGCATAAACTTCTTGGTAAATTTAAGTAATAGAATTGAATTGCATATTAAAGTTGTCTAATGCATAAAACTATACCAATATTTACCCCAAACTCATAATAAGTTTAGAAAAAGTCTCAAAATCATTATGATGGCTACTTTCCACTACAGGTAGTCTTAAATTACTTACTTTTCAATATAAAGCTCAATAAAGTACATACATTATTTAAAAAAAGAGAAATAAATCAAACCTTCAGTCACTCAATTCTAGTCAAAGGGGAGGTAATATACATTGATTTGGCATACCAAGTAGCAAGCTCTAATTTACAGCTAAATGATTCTGTACTATCACTTGATAGTATGTGCAGAGCAATGTTGCATTTATAAATAGATTTTGTTTCAAATCTGAAACTACATTTCTAACATGAAACTTGTTTTATCTATTTAAATCAACAGGTCTGATGAGAAAAACACATATCGATTGGTTCATGCAGAAAAAAAATGCTGAGATGTGGAATACTGTTTTTCAAGAGCACCAGTGCCTACACCCTGAATGTCAGTGGTTTCTGTCATGGGACTTGAAACATGAAGAGAAAAGAGGTCTGGTGTGGCGAGAGAGAGCAATATGCTCATCATGCCGTTACACTTAAAGAATGTTTGAACTGTATCAAGAAATGCCAAGGAAAGATTGTGGAAGAAAACCTGACTGTGTAAATAATGCGATACAGATAGGACTTTCAGAGACTTCTGTTGGAAATGAAGGGTTTAGAACTATTCTTTTAAGTGCGAATGTCCCTGCTCCCTCAACAAAAGGGATGCAGAAAAGTTCCAATACTGTTTGTAAGAAAATTGAATGCAGCAACATGAGAGACATGGCAGAACATAGGAAATATGTGAAGGAGTTTAATTCTATGACAGGAAAAAAGACAAATATAATTGATCTTCAATGTGACTCAACATATAAAATTGAAGGATAAAACACAACTTACCAAAGAATATAACCTTTAAGAGAAACTTCCATGGCAGGGTTCATAGTGCTGTCCATAACTGCAACCATGGACCTGGAGAATCTCTGGTTAAGCTGTGTCAATCTATCGGTTGTCCGATTTCAGCTTGCAGTTCTGTGGCACAACATCTGAAAAGCAAGCAAGATATATATAGGAGAAATAAAATACATACAGCAAGTACAGCATATTAGAAAAATAAATCAGAGAAAAGGGCATTTCTTTACAAGCTTTATGAGAAACATCAAGAAGAAAAGAACTATAGCAAAGGCAAATTAATGTGTGCTATGGCTAAAAAATTAAAAGCAAAATATGAACATTCTTACCATAAACAACCTCCATTTTAGTTGCGTGTCTTTCACCATTGAGGCACGATATGAAAGTATTTTTAGTATCGTGACATAGATCTGTAGATAAATCTGTAGATAGGTTGTAGAAGAGTTATTTTTAGTATCGTGCGTCCATGACTAGAGAGGCATCGTTTGCGGCACCGTAGTTGCTAGTGCGTCAGATAGATCGACTTATTTTCAGTATCGTGCGTGGAGGACTAGAGGTGTGATTTTTTGCAGGCACCGTAGTTAGATTTGTTCACTGTTTGAAGTGCTCATTATAGTAGTAAAATATACAAAGAGGGAAGCAGACTAATTTTCTAACATAAATACTAGAAGGAGTTGTCAGCGCGTTACACTTAGGAGGCACGATTCGTAGAAGTAGAAGCTGAGTATAGTAGTATAATACATAACATAACAACTATAAGCCAGTGCAAAGTACTATTGAAGCATGTGAGTAAATTTTTAGATAACTTTAAATAGTAACAATTTCATCAATATATAATTCATTTATTGGATACGTGATCTTTGAAAACTGCTGGAAGTATATACCTTGTTTTAAAACAAAGGTAAAAATAAGATGTTTTTCTCTCTTAAAAATGATATATTCACGTTTAAAGTAAAATCTTGTTAATTTGGTCGGATTCAAAACGCATTGTTTAATTTGTGTTGTCTGAAGTGAATTTTGAATAGTTTCATTAACGTCGAGCATCTGCCGTTACATATCCTTTTTTTATATGTCAAAATGTCATTTTTGGGGTCCTTCAACACTTGTCAGATCCAACTTGCATCACGTTAGGATTGCACTCATATAATATATTGCACGTTTCTATTATGAATTTCTTTATAATCTCGTGAGAGGAGAATTAACACAAGTAAAATCTAATCGCTTCCAATGAGCAGTATACTATGTACCCATAAGTTGTGCAACTCAACCTAAATAATGCTTAAAAGTAGCAAACTATTTTGGTTTCCTTTTTCGGTCCATAAACATTCAATCCGCCACTTAAGGTTTCTCCTCAAACAATGTCCTTCTGGCGTCTATGGGACAAACATGAAGATAGCATTCATTACTTGCCAGTCGACTTGGATAACTTATTCGTGGCTGACAAGTTCCTTCGTTCCTATTTCAATCTGTAGAGAACTTCTTTCTAATGACCTAGTGCTAATAATGACATATACGTGTTCATAATATTTTCGACATTGTTATATGTTGTTAGAGGACTCTAAAACGTAACCTATCGGCAATTATTGAATGGTTTCTCCCTTTTATGCTGAATGACTCCATATATGTATACAGAGATGGAAGTTTTATAATGCTGTAAAACATTCAAAGTGTATCCCGACTAGCCAACAGGATAGGATGAGGCTGCCGATCCACGTGACCATATTTTAATGCAATGTTTTTTTCTTCAATGGGCTAATCTTTCAAAAATGTTGCCGCATTATTCGGTTCGTAATCAGAGAGTAGCAGGTTTGATTCCCGCCCAGACAGGTCCATGTCGACGATCTTGGCGTCTTACCGAATGGTACTTAGTTCCCATTTCCTCCGAATTGTGTATCACAATTGTATCAAAAGTGCTGTTCAACCAGGAAAAATAATTATATAATTATTTAATATCTTTCATACACAGACATATGGCGTGAAATGACCCTATTTACGGATTCATTGTTTTCGTCAGTGTGAATTGTTTGGGTATAACGAGTACGCTACAAAACTAGAATAAATATGTTTCATATAGTTAATTGTTAATATAATTGCAAACTGGCAATAACAAACAAATGTAAAAATAAACCCATTATCCTACTTTGCTCGTGTATAGTTTTCTTATCAACATTGTAATTACCAGAGCAATGAAACTATATTATAAAATGATGATGATCATATTCTTAGGATAGTAATGTTACCATGGTGATGCGTACTATAGTCTATTTATTATGTCAATATTCCAGTAATTATTGTATTAATTTTGTTAAAATATTACGATTATTCCTGCGTTGCATGTGACTAGAAGTAACAATTTAGATTTTTTTTATACCTCAATATGCATAAGGGTTGAAGTGAAAATCAAATGGATTGAACTTGTGGTGCTGAATATCATTCTCATTCCCCCTTTGTCATCTTACTATATTTAATCTCCCAAGTATTCAAATATGTATAAACTAAATTAGTTTAGTAATTCGAATGAATGGAATAAACGGTTTGAAATTAGCCGAATTACTGTTTGATCGATTATATATCATTTATGACACCGACTGTTAATTAAATCAGTTGCACTGTCATAAACATGCCCCATGATAAATTACACTACACTGCAACACTATTTACCACAATATACGATAATCCAGCACATTATATTGCAATCTACTAGTTTACCACAACAGAATATAATTGACCAGAATCCACTACAATTGAAAACAATGGACTTAGAAAAAACATCAATCGACCACAATCTTCTACGATTAAGCGTAAAAGTACCACATTCGACCAATATATATATATATATATATATATATATATATATATATATATATATATATATATATATATATATATATATATATATATATATATATATATATATACAGCAATAGGTTATAATCCACTACAATCAACCATAATCTATGACGATAATCATTAATCAACCACGATCAACCACAATTCAGTACAATCAACCTCACTCTAGAACGATCAACCACCATCTGATACGATACACAATGAACCACGACCTACACGAATCAACCAAAAAATTTCACCATGCACAACACAATCAACCACGATGTATCTCGATCCGCAACAATCTTCTAGACGCTGCTACTGACAATCGCGAAAAGATCACAATGAACCATTACATCTATTTAATTATTTATGTTTTTACTGTTAATCACGACAATCGACAATGACAAATCTGCTATCAATCACAATCTTCTGCAATCATGAATGTAAATCGCACGGTTGACTTGTCCAAAATCGAATTAAATTGTTATATATATATATATATATATATATATATATATATATATATATATATATATATATATATAACATCGCACACCATATTTCGCATGGGACATTACTCAATATATTTCTATGCATGTGCGTTGAATACGATAAAAACCAAAACATGGGGCATTTCGTTCAATAAATTCGGCATATTGATTCTAGACGTTTTTGCCCGGTACATTCTCAAATTTAAATATTAATAAGTGACACATCCCGTCAGATTTTACACTGTTTAACTTCTTCTGGTTGGCTACCAGTAGCAGTATCAACTTTTTTAATCAGTCCCGGCAGTCCCCGTCTACTCTCGCAATTTGTCAGTTCCCATCGATGATAGGAAATACTGTGAAAATTTTAATAGACAATTCAGTTTGCGTTATTATATAGGAAACAATGCATATCCAGCTGTCATTAATTGCCAGTTTTGTTTCAATCAAATCAAGCTAAACTTATCTTGAACTTCAAACTATGTCTGCCTACATTGTTGGTGGGAGATTTTTGATTTAGAGATATCTGATATGTGTTGAATCACATCTCTACTACGTACACGAATATTTTAAGCGGGTACTACATTTTTGTCTTTCTTTCCTATGCAAAGGGCGAGTGGGGTGTGTGTTCTATAGTCCTTTATTGAACTGTATTCACACATGCCAAAATTATTTTTCTAGTCTATCCTCTCATAGCGACACTTAAAAATATTGAATTTATCCAATGACTATACTACATACCTGGCTGAAGCATAAGTAGGTCCGAGATACGATCGACATATTTGAACAAATCCTGACATTTGATTTTCCTGATACTGCAGAACCTAACATAGAATCTAGGTTGAAGACACATATTCCATGAAGTTCCACTGGTATATACGATTTACACTAATATCAAATTTGAAAATGAAAGTAAACGATTGTAACCAACAGCACATTCAACAGGGCTAAAGGTCCACTAGTCTTGTTCCCTGCTTAGTATGCTCCCATGCGTTGTATTGGTATCACGGTACCAATTGTTTTTCCATAGACCTCAATGCAAATATTTGGAGAGATAAATATAATTTCTATCCTAATTTAGCGTGCATCTCACACACTGTTATAGAGAACAATGTTAGATTGTCAATTTGACGATGACAAAACCAGGAACTCCATTGCATTTAAGAGAGATAACTCTGCTGGAAGTAGACAGGGGTATGAGTTATCTAGTCACAACATACCTATTTTCAGTCATGTGTATTACATTTTCAAAAAATCATAAAAAATACAAAATTTGATCTATTTAGGAATTAGCATAAATTCACATGTTGCCAAGAGGCTAAACTTTTTTTTAAGCCTAACAGAAAGTACAACTCTTACATAATCCACCAATCAAAGCTTGTGTTCTTTAGGTCTGAATGGTACACCTTAAGCACCTCCCACCTGGACATGCGCAATTGGTACCGTTATATCTATTTCGCTATTCTATTATAGCGGAGTGCAACGCATGGGAACATACTAAGCAGGGAACCAGACTAAAGGTTCACTTCGCAATGGGGATCATCTCGGCCTTTTCCGTCAAGTCAAGCAGGAAATCTCTGATTTGATTCGACGCATCGAAGAACAATATTTGGACATAGACCACAATTAATTTTACTATATGTTCTCTACATATATTTCTCAGTACTGACCTTTCCACAGTGTGACAATCAATACAAATCATATGTTAATCTAAAATACCTCCAAAGATGACTTCACGGTGAAATTCTTGTCAAGGGTTGATCGGCATTTTTTTGAGCTGCTGCACTGTAAACAGAGCAGCATGTAAACATAACACATATTTCACTTCCGGATCATCACCAAAGCCTTATTACTCCATGTGCACTGTCGCCAAATTACACACTGACAACCACTCTCTCTGCTCATATTCTCAAGAATAAACAATTACCTTTAAATCCATACCAAATATGCATCAATATAACTCTTCTACCAACACCAAAATGAGAGAGGAAAAAATGTTCTAAAAATAGACTGGAACTACATTCGTGGGTACTGAACTGGAAGTATTAATTGTGGTGTGATTCCTGACAGGCCCAACTTTTTGGGGCAAATTTTAGTAAAACTTTTATATTTGAATGCCACACATATTTGAACTTTATACATGAAGTCTTTTTGAATTTCCTTGCATACAAGTCATGTGACACCTGCTGGAAAGTGTGTAGTGCTGGTGTTATACAGGGTGCACGTTTTGATCCATGTGTTCTTGAGAAACCAAAACTAAATTTGCTATATCTTCCTTATTTATAGGACTTTTTCAATGTTGTAAAAACCTAATTGTACTACAAGATGAGGCCTGTCTGAAAATATGTTTAAAGTTTATACATTTGGATCATTTAAAATTTTAATGGAAATTTAAAAAAACATTTAAATTTATTAACTAAATTTTATTGAATAATTAAATTTTCATAAATGTTTGAAAACAGATTTTGCCAAAGTTTAGACAGAAAAGTTGATCAATCAATGGTCTTTAAAATAAATGGTGGTTTGGGTCTGTGTAACTGGGAACAATTTTCCCAGGGGTAATGAAGTAGCATGACTCATAGTGATTTTGGCAACAAACCGCAATATGCCTGTCAAGGTGCATATAGGTGTACACACTAAAGAAGCAAAAATAAGTGCTATGTTCCATATTTATTGTGTCAGGTATATAGGCAGTTATTTATATAACTAATAGTGCACTCAGATTTAAACATCTGATGGGACCACTTTGTAACAGAATTGTTACCGAGAGGAGGGTGGATTAAATGAACAATACAAACACAATTTGTGAAAGAAAATATAAATTTATGTAATAAATTATAAATGAAAAAATACAGATGTAACAACACAATAATTCATGCACTCAACCCACAATTACACTCACAACCATTCACAATACATGAACAAATTAAATAACAATACAAAAGGAATCTCAGATGTAAAGGGATCTCTTGGATTATACACAGATCCAAGAATCCTTTACGAAAGTTAAATAAATGCAAGAATGATTTACGAAAAAAAATAAACACAAACGACAAACTATCTATCGCACGATGGATTGCGATAACTAGCACGATCATATACTTGTATTCAATCAAGTTGCTAGCTTTTATTGATATCTATGTGATCACTTGAAATATTATTGCGATCTGACATAAGCATGCAAATACAACAATGTATTAAATTATATTACAATTTCAATACACCTATGTGTCTCCCCTGTATAACCGCACGATTCAGCAACAGTTGAATCGTCTCCCAGTTTCCCCGAGAACCGAGGGTTGACCAATACTATTATCGGACGTTTCCCTACACGGATCCACCACAGTTATACGTTCAGACAGCATACAACATCTACCCGAACCAACGGTTCCTCACTCCCCTAGATGTCGACCCGGACGTTTTACAACACTAAGACAGCTCCGACACTCGGACTTCTAGCTTTCCGGATATTTACACGTTACACAGATATTGACGAACAGACAGTTCGACACACAGACAGATACTTCAATTCCGTTTGCACAAATTAACGGCACAATCACATTCAGATATTTATACAGAGATGTTCCACAACAAATCAGACGATATCAAAGACGTTTATCAAAAGATGGTATCAGATGTGTTAACAGCTACGGTATCAACGATGTTATTAGCAGCTACGGTATCAACGATGTTATTAGCAGCTACGGTATCAGAAACATTGTAACAACTACGTTAGCAGCTACGGTATCAGAGACGGTATCAACGATGTTATTAGATGCGCTATCAGTGATGTACTTCTACGGTATCAACGACGGAATCAGCTGGAATCAGACTGAATCAGACGGAATCAATGATTGTCAGATGTTATCAGATCTACGGAATCAACGATGTTATTAGATCTCCGGAATCAACCCTTTGGCTGGAGATTTGCAAGACGAGGTTATCTATCCTTTGATTAGATATTTTAGTTCCCGTAAATAATAATGAGAAATCCATCGCCTTATATACTCTCAACAGGTGAACATAAATCACATCGAGCTTGACGTGCACCACGTACAACGAGTATTTCGGATTTCATGTAAATTACAAATTGGCACATGCAAATCGTTACACGCCACTTAATCACCCCAGGTAATGCGTGTACGACGAAATCAAGAAAATGGTGAGTTTCGTTTGCAATTCAAGAACAACAAAAATCAGTTCAAATTTTCGCCTAATTCTGTGACAATACCTCCCCCCTAAGAATAAAAATGTACACATTTTTAAAACTAACACAGAATAGAAGAAAAATAACTACTGATGATATCTTACAACATTTACACTGGTTATACTACAAACTGGATTTTATTACTGGGCAAATTCGTACAAATTTCCCATCATGCCCTACTCAAGTAGTCTGCGCCTATATTTTCAACTCCCCTTATTGCTTCTACACGGAAACGATAAGGTTGTAGTGTTAGCGCCCAACGCATCAACCGAGCGTTAGCGACCTTGGCCTTGTTCAAATACAGTAGGGGTTGGTGATCAGTCTCAAGAACGAAATCTCTCCCAAATAGATATGCGTGATACTTCCCAATTCCCCATACTACGGCCAAACATTCCTTTTCTATAACGGAATAATTTTTCTCCCTGGGTAGCAATTTTCTACTCGAGTAAGCTACGGGTAACTTACTGTCGTCCTGCTCTTGCAGTAAAACTGCCCCCAACCCAGTTTCAGAAGCGTCTGTTCTTAGAATAAAAGGTTTGCTGACATCTGGCAATTTCAATATAGGTGCACTAACCAGTTTCTCTTTCAGAGTACAAAATGCTTTATCTTGTGGCGGTCCCCATTCAACTTTGTTTGGTTGCCCCTTCTTGGTCAAATCAGACAGCGGGCTAGCAATGGCTGCAAAGTTCGGTATAAACTTTCTGTAAAAACCTACTAGACCTAGAAATGATCTTACCTGCGTTTTATTGGTTGGCTTTGGTGCGTCTCTAATTGCTTCAATTTGCTTGGGATGAGGTTTTAACTGACCCATACCGCTGACCCTATGACCCAAACAATCTAAATCTGTATAACCAATACTGCATTTAGTGGGTCTCACTGTGAGGTTCGCTCTGCGGAGTCTATTGAAGAGCTCGCTCAGTACGGACACGTGCTCACTCCAAGTATTCGTGTACACGAATATGTCGTCTACAAAGCTATCAACGTTTGTTAAACCTTTCAGCAACTTTCGCATCAAACGACAACAAGTGGCGCTGGCTCCAACTAACCCGAAAGGCATCACTTTGAATTGATACAATCCTTTCTGGGTCGCAAATGCCGTCAAAGTTCGGGACTCTGGGACAATGGGAACCTGCCAATATCCCTTGGACAGATCCAATTTGGAAATCCATCGGTTTCCCGACAACTTTGCAAATAGACCCTCCATATCTGGCATTGGTTCTGCATCGAACACAGTGATTTTATTCAACTGCCGAAAATCGATACAGAATCGGTTCGTCCCGTCCTTTTTCCTTACTAACACTACTGGAGACGAATATGGTGAGTTGGAGGGTTCAATCACCCCCAGATCCAACATTTTACTCACCTCTTCGTCCACAGCTTCACGTGCGTTGTATGGCACCGGATACCCCTTGATTCGAATAGGGTCAGACGTATTCAGTTTAATTTTTAGGTCCAACAAAGTTGTACAACCTGGTCTATCTGTGAATACATACGAGTGTTTAGCCAAGAGCGCATTAATCTGTTGACGCTGGTTTTTCGTCAACTCCGCACTCACATCGACTTTATCTATCCCCTCCCCCGCAACTCCCAAGGGACATTCAAGGGAACTCTCTATATTCGAATCAGCTTCATCATCGTCTACGACTGCCGTGCAAACGACATTTAAGACCCCCTTTTCAACATTGTCGCTCTGTCTCTTGATATACAATTTGAGCATGTTTGCATGGAATGTCTTTACATTACCGTCCATGTCAATTTTATAGTCCATGTCACCTTTTACTTCTTTAACTTCATATGGACCTTTCCACTGGACTAATAACTTATTCGAACTCGTTGGAAGAAGCAATAGCACCTGATCTCCCACAAGAAATTTCCTATTACGCGCTCTGCGGTTGTAATACTTGGCATATCTGCGCCCGGATTTAATCAATTCGTCACGTGCCATCTGGCATGTACTCTCAAGTTTGTTTCTTAGATCTAACACGTACTGGTAAGTCGTTTTTATTTCCTCGTTCGCGACATCACCAGTCCATAGTTCGCGTAGTATCCGCATCGGGCCTCGAACTGTCCTACCGTACAACAGTTCGAAGGGTGAAAACCCTAAACTTTCCTGCGGTACTTCACGGTACGCGAACAGAACAGCGTTTAAATAACGGTCCCAGTCTTGCGGACGTTCCGCGCACATCTTTCGCAGCATGCTCTTGAGGGTACCATTAAACTTCTCTACCAGTCCATTGCACATCGGATGGTATGGGGTAGTGTTCAGCTGTTTGATGGATAACAGCCTACTTATTTCACCCATGAGGTCAGAGGTGAATTGGGCACCACAATCCGTGAGGATTTCCTCTGGCACCCCTACCCTACTGAAGATATCAACTAATGCTTCAGCTACCCTTTCCGTTTCAATAGTTGGTAACGCTACGGCTTCAGGGTATCTGGTTGCGTAATCAACCAGAGTAAGTATGTACCGATTCTTTCTTTCGGTAACCGGGTGTATTGGTCCTACAATATCTACTGCCACTCTTTTAAACGGTGTATCTATTAATGGCATCTGTCCCAAGGGCACCCTTGTGACCCTTCCCTTACAGACGGTTTTCTGACATACGTCGCACGACCTACAGAACCGTGTGACATCGCCATTAACACCTGGCCAGTAGAATTCAGCGACTACCCTGCTAGTGGTCTTAGCCCTACCTAGGTGTCCTGCCATGCTTGACTCATGCGCCACCCTAAGTACTTGAGATCTATATCTCTGGGGTACGACCACTTGCCAATACTTCTTACCCTCCCGAGCGCTAAACTCCCTATGAATTAATCCGTTCTTGCGTACGAATCTAGAGCTACCCCCACGCTTGCAATGTTTAATCGCGCCGGACGTGATTTTCTCAACAATTGTTCTGATGGATTCATCACGTTCTTGCTCTTGTTTGAAATCATCGCGGGAAATTCCTGAGATCGATTCAGGGACTATTAATTTATGAAACGCGGTTTTCTCTCGCCGTGTTTGCGCTCGCGTTTCGACTGCCTGGGCCAAAGGTATTTTAAAATCGGCCATGGTTGGAAGACGGGAACCTTCAACATTACCGATCGTCAGATCGTAAATAGGATTGTCCATACAAAGGGCATCAACAGTTCCCGTTAAGAAAGGTGTTTTTACTGTGATCCTTGCTACGGGAATGCGACCCATCGTCTGATCAAGTAACATACATGGGGATTCCCACCCGAGCATTTGGTTATCCTGCACGAGACTACGTTTAATCACTACGCCCGTACAACCAGTGTCACGCAATACCACGACTTCTCGACCGTTGACAAACCCTCTCGCGGTTGGTACACGCGCTTCAGGAAATAAACACGTGCCAAGCGAATGAATACAAGGTTCTACCCGTACGATGTTATCAGTTATACCTTTACTTTGTATAGCCACTGCTACCTTATGTATAAGTGCCTTTCTTTTAGGACAGTCTTTTTGAACATGACCCAATGCATTACACAAGAAACACCGCACACGCTGAAAAACTGGATTCCCAACTGACCTTTTTACCTCAGCTGATTTTACAGGCTCCCTAGGCATAGGTCTTACAGACTGGTTTCCAGACTTACAATCTTTCAAAACCACGTTCTGGGTTCCCCCATGAGCTTCGGCAAATAAATCGGCTTGCTTAGCCATATCTTTTACGTTCGTGAAGACTTTCTCCTTCAGAAATTGATCTAATTCTCGCCCAACTGTATTAAATAATTGATCTCTGAGCAAGAAATCAGTCAACCCTTCAAACGTTTTCACCGCTTTGCCGCATTCAATCCACCGCTCAAAATAGTTCGCAATTCTGACGGTGAACTGACCAAAGGTTTCTCCCTTATCGGGCTTGCTATACCTGAACTTTTTTCGAAAACCTTGTTCAGTGAGCTCGTACCTTTTGAGAAGTGCTTCCTTTAGGACGTCGTACTTAAACACATCGTCCCTAGGAAGTCGCGAGTATACATCCAGTGCTTTACCTTTTAATAAAGCACTCAGATGCAGCGCCCAGTCATTTTGACTCCACTTCTGGTTTTCGGCATACCGCTCAAACCGATGAAGATAACTATCTATGTTATCTTTTTCATCGTCAAAGGGAGGTAATTTGGGGCCCCTTAATTTATTAGTGGCAGAATCGTGTTCTCTTCCAGATGTCGCTAATTCTACCTTACGCTCATGATCCCGTTGCTTTCCTTTTTCATCTAACTCTATTCGCTTTTGCTCCGCTTCCATTTCCCATCCTATCCTATCCTTTTCGGCCTGCTTCTCTAATTCTATCTTTTCCCTTTCGGCCTGCTTCTCTAATTCTATCTTTTCCCTCTCGGCCTGCTTCTCTAATTCTATCTTTTCCCTCTCGAATTCTATCTTTTCCCTTTGGGCCTGCTTCTCTAATTCTATCTTATCCTTCTCAAATTCTATCTTTTCCCTTTGGGCCTGCTTCTCTAATTCTATCTTATCCTTCTCAAATTCTATCTTTTCCCTCTCAAAGGCCCATTTCCTATCATCAGATTCCCTTTCTAATTCCCGTTTCCTTTCATCAGATTCCCTTTCTAATTCCCTCGACCTAACCCTTTCTTCCCTTTCCCGGGCTTGTTCTTCTTGAATGAATTTCCTTAGACTTTCACCTTCATACCCAAATTCTTTGCCTAAGGCAACCAAGTCCTTAAGGGATGACATGACAATTGTAATATGAATATAGATATATAACCAAACCAATACTTTAAACACGTTTATACTGGACACACGGACCTAGGTAAACTAAACAAAAATAAACTCCAACTAGAGTATTATCTTAACAGAAGGTCACGCTCGAATATAAACATTAAATGTATACCTTCACAAAAATGATTGACAGTTCACTTAATCCAACGATCCCACTTCTGACACCATTGTAACAGAATTGTTACCGAGAGGAGGGTGGATTAAATGAACAATACAAACACAATTTGTGAAAGAAAATATAAATTTATGTAATAAATTATAAATGAAAAAATACAGATGTAACAACACAATAATTCATGCACTCAACCCACAATTACACTCACAACCATTCACAATACATGAACAAATTAAATAACAATACAAAAGGAATCTCAGATGTAAAGGGATCTCTTGGATTATACACAGATCCAAGAATCCTTTACGAAAGTTAAATAAATGCAAGAATGATTTACGAAAAAAAATAAACACAAACGACAAACTATCTATCGCACGATGGATTGCGATAACTAGCACGATCATATACTTGTATTCAATCAAGTTGCTAGCTTTTATTGATATCTATGTGATCACTTGAAATATTATTGCGATCTGACATAAGCATGCAAATACAACAATGTATTAAATTATATTACAATTTCAATACACCTATGTGTCTCCCCTGTATAACCGCACGATTCAGCAACAGTTGAATCGTCTCCCAGTTTCCCCGAGAACCGAGGGTTGACCAATACTATTATCGGACGTTTCCCTACACGGATCCACCACAGTTATACGTTCAGACAGCATACAACATCTACCCGAACCAACGGTTCCTCACTCCCCTAGATGTCGACCCGGACGTTTTACAACACTAAGACAGCTCCGACACTCGGACTTCTAGCTTTCCGGATATTTACACGTTACACAGATATTGACGAACAGACAGTTCGACACACAGACAGATACTTCAATTCCGTTTGCACAAATTAACGGCACAATCACATTCAGATATTTATACAGAGATGTTCCACAACAAATCAGACGATATCAAAGACGTTTATCAAAAGATGGTATCAGATGTGTTAACAGCTACGGTATCAACGATGTTATTAGCAGCTACGGTATCAACGATGTTATTAGCAGCTACGGTATCAGAAACATTGTAACAACTACGTTAGCAGCTACGGTATCAGAGACGGTATCAACGATGTTATTAGATGCGCTATCAGTGATGTACTTCTACGGTATCAACGACGGAATCAGCTGGAATCAGACTGAATCAGACGGAATCAATGATTGTCAGATGTTATCAGATCTACGGAATCAACGATGTTATTAGATCTCCGGAATCAACCCTTTGGCTGGAGATTTGCAAGACGAGGTTATCTATCCTTTGATTAGATATTTTAGTTCCCGTAAATAATAATGAGAAATCCATCGCCTTATATACTCTCAACAGGTGAACATAAATCACATCGAGCTTGACGTGCACCACGTACAACGAGTATTTCGGATTTCATGTAAATTACAAATTGGCACATGCAAATCGTTACACGCCACTTAATCACCCCAGGTAATGCGTGTACGACGAAATCAAGAAAATGGTGAGTTTCGTTTGCAATTCAAGAACAACAAAAATCAGTTCAAATTTTCGCCTAATTCTGTGACACACTTCCATGTTTTATAGGAAAATTGCATTACATTTCAGTGTCGATAACTACAAAAAGCGACTATAAGATAGGAAAATACAGTGTTTAGGCAGGCTTTACCTTACTGAACAATGGTGCTAATCTCTCTCATGAAGATCTAAGCCATATCCTTGAGGTGCTTTATATTAGTGTTGTGATATCATGATCACTTATGGCAGTACACTGCATATGTCCTTATGAAACCTTGCTATCACCACCTGACTACTGGAGAGCTTCCAAGCTGATCCACCACTAACACTTTGTTCCAGATACCAGCCTAGACCTGAAAAGATATAAAATGTTTCACTTATATCTAGAAAACAGTAAGATGTATGCAAATGAAGTTAAAATGTGTTAGATATAGTGATTTACAAATAACATTCAGGCTGCAAGCATAGGAAATAAATATTAAACTTGACAGAGTGACACTCAGAAATGTGAAGTAATAGTCATGTATTAAAGTAATAAATTCATCCTAAAAGTATATGAAGTTTCTATAAGCATATCTGGTCATGCACAGGTGAAATAACTAATCAGGTAGACTATGCATCACAAACTTTAAGGAAATGCGGGGACGGTGAGGTTTGATCATTGGTGGAAACATTAGTACATGCCAGTATACAGGAAAGTCAAGCGACAATGTAGTAAAAAAGAATATATTACTATAAGCAATCTTATTCATGAGGGAAATAATAATTCTGGATATTGCAAGAGAATACAGCCAAATGTGGCCACACATATCAACTACAGGTACCAATACATCCTATATCATAAACTAAATGTGAAATTCTGATCCCCAAAACTTGTAAACAAGAATGGAAATTTGCATATGTGGGACATATACAATGTAATTGTTATGATCAAATGTGCAAAAATAATTCCAATGATCTGTTTGAACATTTAAAGTGTATTTTTAAGGGTGTTTGATACCAATTATTAACCTCAATGGTTCAATAGAATCAGATATCAGCTGATAATGCAATACCGCACTCTATCCAAGTACTGAATTGAAATATGTTACCATACATGGGCATATTAATGAAGAAAATAACATTTTGGGATACATTTAGTGCACACAGCCAAAAATGTGTCTTACAGATTAACTGTAGGTACAATGTCAGCCTATATGATATACTGAATGTGAACTTTGGATCCCAAACATTGTAAAATATGTGGATATTTGTTCATGTGGGATATGTAACCATGCTAAAATCAGTTGTACACAGTTAAACTCAAAATATCTGTTTGAATATATCTTATGCAATCTTTAGAGTGTCAGTTAGCAAATATTATTAGCAATTAACAATGCATAAATTAAGATAGATCATTAGAATTCACATAACATCATACAGGCCACAATGCCGCGCTTCACTAATCAATATCTTAACCAAACTGAACAATAAAATTGAATGCATTTTGTGTTCACCTTACATCATTTTGCTGTTTTCTTAGATCCAAGGGTAAATATACATGTGGGAAGTATATTTTATCCCTTCAGCCTGCATTTCATTCTCAGAAAGTTTAAACTGATTTAGTAGAGAACTTGAGTAGGTTCTAGTATGAAGTTTTCATCACTGTCCTCTCACTAAACACCCTGTAACTATATTTGTTAACAATTACTAAAGGCTATATAAGCAGATATGTGTTACTCAGGAAGTCACCCCATCATAAACACATAAATTATCTGATTGGACCCCTAATAAATAGTTTGAATGATCAATACAAAATAGAATCTGTCTTTCATACATTTTAAATGTATGTCTCATTTTGACTTACAAAGATATTTTCTCTGAAAAAATTTGACAAATATCCATCATTGTAGCTTGTATATGGTGTAGAAGTATAAACATGCTGATATCATTTGATATAATTTCCAAAAATATTATCTATGTGCATTTTAGGGGGCAAATTTTAATTTTTTATTTTTTTTAAAAAAAATTATTAAAATTTTAAAAAATAAAATTAATTTTTAAATTCTAATGGCATTTTTCTATTTTAAATGTTAATATATATAACACCTACAAATTTCATGTGTTTATCATTAATATTAAAAATTTTATAGCATATTAAAGTTTCATCAATACTGCCTGTACAGGACATAGACCACAATTAATTTTACTATATGTTCTCTACATATATTTCTCAGTACTGACCTTTCCACAGTGTGACAATCAATACAAATCATATGTTAATCTAAAATACCTCCAAAGATGACTTCACGGTGAAATTCTTGTCAAGGGTTGATCGGCATTTTTTTGAGCTGCTGCACTGTAAACAGAGCAGCATGTAAACAGAACACATATTTCACTTCCGGATCATCACCAAAGCCTTATTACTCCATGTGCACTGTCGCCAAATTACACACTGACAACCACTCTCTCTGCTCATATTCTCAAGAATAAATAATTACCTTTAAATCCATACCAAATATGCATCAATATAACTCTTCTACCAACACCAAAATGAGAGAGGAAAAAATGTTCTAAAAATAGACTGGAACTACATTCGTGGGTACTGAACTGGAAGTATTAATTGTGGTGTGATTCCATTTGGTCATACCTTTGTTCACATGATACGATAGTGTGGCGGAAGAAGATAAAGTCGCAAAGTCTGAAAATATGTACTCCATTCAACCAGAGAAGAGGCGGCAAACATAAAATTTATATTCCTACAACTTCTTCAAACTTAACATTTATGTATATTATTACAACTACTTCTGAGGCTTTTTCTTGTTTTTTCTTGTTTGTTTTTATTTCTAATCGAGCAACGATCCAATAGATTTACCTTGCTGCACATAAATAGGTGACTTGTTCATTTCTATCTTGTCCATTCATGATATATAATAAAAGATTTTTGCTTCGATTAAGATTGAAATTAATTACATATTTTAATCTTTCTTCTTGCATCGAGGAAACGGTGTGCCATGAAACAATATGTATTAAAATATAAGAAAGAATTATAAACTTATGCATGGCAATATCAGTTCAAAGTACATGTGTTCAAAGAACTGAGACTAATGTTAATGTTGGTAGTATATTTACTTTGTGTTCAGTTTCAAAAGACTTTTTGACGATGAGTTTGATTGACAGGGTCAGCATGACTTGACAGGGTCAGCATGACTTGATAGACACTTTGGAAACATTGTGTAACAAAATAAAGAGACTGTGATTTATTACATTTAGGAAATGAATGTGTAGAGTCCATTCATCGTTAAATACATATTTTTTAACCAGTTACACGTATTTTCATCCCGAAGATATGGTCTAAAATCACAATCTCAGTATCGCATAAATTTAAAATTCTTTTTTTTACATTTTTAAGGTATGGTGGCGGGTGTGGTTGTGGCTTAGTTTTGAGAATTTGACCTCTAATACACGTTTGGAAAACTGTTGAAATCGATAATTGTTCGCATTCAGTCCTTAACAAACGTCTTTGTCTAAGAGGTGAAGGATACAGTGGGGTTGTTTGACTTTTATAATTCACAAACCTGTTTCCTATTTTAGAAGTATATAAGTTTTCTTTGGATGCTAGAATGGAGAAATTCGATGTTCCAACAAGAATTGTTGAAGCAAACGATTATTTGAAACGTCTAACTAACCAATAATAATTTTGAGATAAGGTTAGATTGGTTGCATTGGGGATTTTAACGAAGAACGGTAAGACCTGAGTAAATCGAATACGTACATGTAATGAATAATAAATAATCGTCTATATCTTTTTAAATTTAAAATAATTGGACATTAACTTTAACTCTTTTCATCCACTCAAAATATAGCTATATTCAAAAATAAAACTCTGCACTAAAACTTAAGACAGTATGTTGAATGCTTAGAATAAATAAATACATCTCCACCACTACCACTCTGGTGGCCAAGTGGTTAGAGTGTCCGCCGCGGATACGGGACGTCGTTGGTTAGATCCCCAGCCGAGTCATACCAAAAGACGTACAAAAATACTTAGAACAGCCTCGCTTGGCGCTCTGCATTATGAGGTTGGAGGTTTAGTCTGGTTCCCTACTTAGTATGCTCCTTGCGTTTGCACTCCACTATAGCAAAAGGAGCATACTAAGAATGGGAACCAGACTATAGTGGAGTGCAAACACAAGGAGCATACAAGTAGGGAACCAGACTATGTAGCGTAGTGCAAACGCAAGGATCATACTAAAGCAAGGAACCATATTAGTTGATGTAAGGACTTGTTGGCTTCTTGGTGTCAGGATAATGTGACAGTGCTAAACATCACTACACAACATAGCAATATGACTGAAAATTTTTTGTTAAAACTACGTTAAAATCCTAATCCAACACAGACAACAATCTCCAAACTTACGTAAAAAAATGTTCATAAAATGTAGTGTTGTGGTAGAAATGGGGAAAACGTGTAGATAAAAGTAACATCAATTAAGACATTGACACAGGATTACTAGAAATTACAAATTTGAAAGAAGGATCTTATTAAAGAAATGACACATACTTGTCAATACTTATCGATTTAAATGGTTAGATTGGTAAGAAAGTACTAGACATGACTGATTAGGATACCTCTCGTGGTTTCTTCGATTTTATATATTCAGTAAATAGTCAAGGTTTGTTTGATATTCTAAGGTTAACAAATATAATATATTACTATACTTGACTATTACGTCACTTTTATCAATCCCAAGAAGCACTGCATTATAAAGAATGATATCAGTACATGTCTTACGAATTGTTTGAAGAAATACTGCGGGCCTTTAAAATAAAGAACAAAAGGGATCATCGAGGTGAACAAAATAGCCAAATATAAATGAACAAACGCTGCTATTGTCTAAATTAATATACTGAATAATTTTGTATAGATAATAGATACACAAGATTGATCTGAATCGTCTCCTTGGTAATGCTGCTTTTGATTTCCCAAATTGCTGGAATTGCGCATTTTATTTGGTGCTGTCGAATACACACTCATATTATGTTTCATAATCGTATACACTGCATGCTATTTGCGTTTCTTATTTTACAAAAGACATCCCTGACGACGGACATGTCTTTTTTATTGGCGTTTTACCACACCTCATCACAACTGTGAGCACACGGTGGTACCTAACAGGTAGAGTACGAAAATGTGTAAATAAACTGCAGAAAAATTTCGGAATATAAATATTTCCAAACAAATGTAAACATGATGTTCAAAAAGAGAAAACAAAAGGTAATGCTATTAAAATTCTGTAAACTATTGTTAATTTAAAATAAAATAAAAAATATTTTTTCTTTATTTTTAAAACATACAGACGAGACATCTGGTAATAAGTAAAAATAATTGTTTTTTTTCCACACCAGCAAATCCTCTAATTTAATGCTACCAATTATCTTTTTAGTGAATAATCTCGGCTTGAGTGTTATTCTCAGATATTGATAAGTATAGTCTTCTAGATGGATCCAAATTAGAATATTTTATTTTCAGAAAATTGTTCCCACTATAATGCGATTAATTTACATCTCGAGAAAAATATTATCGCCATGTGCACAGTAATTGGCATACGCTTCAGGCATTCACGAGTTAGTTTCCCAAAATTATGTTTCGTTAAATGTATATCACGCACAGAAGTTGAATGTGTGTTTTCGCGTCAATAATGAAATTATTGTTGTTTTAAGTGTATTGCCATTTTTCAGCGCATTATAGGCAGATTGCCTGTATAACTGGTGGAGGACGATAGCGGAAAAACTACGGCAGCAACCACAGATCAACAGGAACCTATGTATGTATGTATGTATGTATGTATGTATGTATGTATGTATGTATGTATGTATGTATGTATGTATGTATGTATGTATGACTGACTGACTGACTGACTTTATTTCCTCTTCAATAGAGATTACATCAGATTAATCAAATTCAGGATAATACAAAATCATGAAATACAACACAAAAGAATATAATTGAAACAAATTGGAAACGTATACCAGTGTAATTATCAATGTACTTCTTTCTACATGACATATATGTTTATGCATACATACATACACACACACACACATATATATATATATATATATATATATATATATATATATATATATATATATATATATATATATATATAATGTACACACATACACATACATATATATTTACACACCCAAACACATATTTACACATACATATATACACACATATACACACATTTATACATATATATGAGGAACAGCATGAAATCCTTCTCAAAGGAATAAAGATAGCAAAAGGTGACACTCGTATATTATATGAGCCAGAGAGCATTATATCTCTGTGATCTGTAATACATCAAAATTGCGGAATTTGACAACAGCAGAATAATTGTTTTTGTTTGGTTTTTTTTCAAATTAATTTATTTATTTATCTAAATTAACTACTTTTTATTGCTGTTATGTTATGACATGTTGGTTGAGAGTAGGGAATGCATTTTATTGTAAAATGAGGTTATGCTTTTTGCCGTTACCAACATGAGTTTATCCCATACATCATCGTCGATAGACGACAAGCAATCTACTCTGCTTCCAAGAAGTGTCTCCAATAGTATATCGTCTTCTTGATTAAATAAATTAACCCCGTCTCTCACCTCTAAAGTGTCAATCACCCTCTCAAAGAAGACGTTTCGTTCTTCAAGGAGCTTTTCACAACCTAAGATAAGATGTTTCGCTCTGTCGTCAGTCTCTTTTCCACAGAGTTTACATATCATAACTTTTCCAACAGGCATGATATATAGTTTCACTATTTCAGAGAGAGGCCATAACATAGATGGAAATTTACGTCCAAGAAACCATATACTGCTTGGTTTTAAGTCCAAATGAATGTTTCTGAAGTGAATTAAATCGCTCCTTAGTTCAATATCTGTATTCCAGGTAGATTCTTCGATGTTTTGAATATTATCAATAATATTCCGATTCCAAACAAGTTTACCTTCGGTTTGTACTCTTACTGCATAGTCTAAGAGAACACTTCCCATACCATATTTCTTGAATATTTTGTCAATATCTGCTATAAACCCCGTCTGTCTAATTGGGTTGGTCAAGTACTGACATAAACGCAAAATGAAAATCTTTTTCCAGATAAGAGTCCAATCGCCCCTACACAGTCGGTTGAAAAAGCACAAATTCATCTTATCAATGTATGCTTCCATTGACCAGAGTCCTAAGGTACTACGCGTAGCCTCTATGGGCGAATATTTATCGAAAGCTTGCATACGTCGCGCTGCATATCTCTGACATAGCTCAAGTTCTTCTATATTGGTGTTCGTCATATTCGACCATAATTCACATCCATATAGGACTGAAGGTAGAATGATTTTTTTCCAGATTTTCATACTTATTAGAGGGTTCATTCCTCCGTCTCTGATACCAATAAAATAAAAAGAGTTTAATAAGTGTTTACCTTTATCGCATGCTTCTTTTATCGCATCGTTAGGTTTAAAGTTGTACGTTAGAGGTATGCCGGCATATTTCTTACTTTTGACTACTGGAATTGGCGATTTGTCGAATAGAAAAGCAGGGATATCATTTCTTCTTTTGTTTGTAAAGAGGATGCTGCAACTTTTATCTGCGTTATATTTCAATCTCCACCTTTTCGCATAATTAGAGATTGTATCGAGCAGATGCTGCATCGAATGATGCGAATTAGCCATTACAGTTGTGTCATCCGCTAATAAGACACACGGCAGGTGGAGATCGACAAGATTTAGGCCTCGCAAAGTGTGATCTAAATCAGTGATCAAATCGTCTATCATAACGAGAAAGAACCAAGCGGACAAGATACGACCCTGCCCTACACCCTGCTTAATATTGAAATATTTGGACAATTTGCCCGCAAATAAAACAGAACTAGTTACTCCCTTAAACGAGTCTTTCATGATGCGCCACGTCTTCCCTTTAATGCCAAGTTTGTACAGCTTGTAAAATAACCCATTGTGCCAGACTGTATTGAATGCCTTAGCATTATCAAGAAATGTTGCATAGACAGGAGTATCTTTATCCATATAGTAGCATATAGATTCTTTGATACAAAATGCTGCAGTGATACTGCCACAATTATTCCTAAAACTTTGTTGCATTGGATTTGGAAAATTAATGTGCTTAGAAAATATAAGTAGTCTATTATATATAATTTGCTCTAGGATTTTCTGAAGCACTCGAACTATAGTTATATCACGGTAGTTATTCATATCTAATTTGCTTTTTCCCCCTCCTTTAAATATTGGTATTACTAAACCTTGTTTAAAATGGCATGGGTACTCCTCGGCCTCGTACACTTTTTTGAAGACAGTTTCAAGTAACTGTACACTGCTTTGAGTGTCCGCAAACAGTAAATGCTCGGCAACAATACCGTCGTGACCACATGCCTTATTTTTACTGAGAGAACTAATTGAACTACTGATTTCTTCTCTAGTGGGAATTTTGTCAAGAACTTCATCAAAGTGGGAATGAGTTTCTATACTCTGTTTTTTAACCTCTGCTAAGACCATCTGGTAATGATTCTTATCGTAGAAATAGGTATTGTCAGGTAATGATAAAATGGAAAAATGATTTGCCCATAAGTCTCTTATAGAGTCGTGGTCACGTACAATTTTTCCGTTAGATTCAATTTCGTATATGTAACCACGCTTATGTCTTTTATTCCGTATAAACTTATAGAAAGTAGAAATATCGAGCTCTGCAGCCTTTTCAAGCTCACTGAACTGTTCTCTGTCATACATTTCTTTTGCTCTCAGTAACTCTTTTCCAAAACATTTCTTCGCTTTCTTATAGTTCGCGTATGACTGAAATTCCCATCCTCTTGGCCTACCATCAGAGATCCATACCCTACTTTTCAGCCTCATTTCTGTATGAAACTTTTTTACGTTTAGTAATTTCCAATAGGGGTTAGCGTATGGGCAAAACCTTTTTATGGGCAGAAACCTAGAAGCTTCGTCATGTAAAATCTTTACCGTGTCTTGAATAATACTATCAATATCGACATTTGTCACTAGTTCTGCCTTATGCAGTTGCGCTAAAAATTCATTGCGCGTTGCTTCCTTATACCTATTTATTTGTTCTGCCGATGCTTTCTTCCAATTTATGGAGGGAATTATATGCTTGTCAGCCATGATTATATTATATGCAAGAGGAATGACCAACTCTATTTTTACAGGATGATGATCTGAAATGTTCAAAGGATGGTCATCAATTATTTCGGCCTTAACCACTAAATCGAATTTGTCTTTTTGCAATAGTATATGGTCTATCAACGATTTGGATTTACCATCGATTGAGAAAAATGTAAAGTCAGGTCCTTCACAAATAGATTGACTATTAACGGATATTAAGTGCCTATCGGTCAGAAACTTTTCTAGAATAGCACCTCAGGCGTTTGTTGTTAGACAGTTCGATTTGAAGCTAAGCAGTGAACTTAACTGGCCATTGAAATCACCCGCGAGTATGGGAATGCCTTCTTTGCAGAACATATCAAACTGGTCCTTTATTTCTTCCATTGTTTCATAGTAACTTGCAATAGAAAAATTAGTTGATGGCAAAAGTGCTCCGAATACAAAATATTTCAATTTATCATTACATATCACTTCTATTCCTAAGACTCTATCACTGCCGACGCTCAACAAAGGATTAACGCAGAGTGACTTCCTATATAGGATTGCTATTCCCCCAAACCCTTTATGTCTTATCCTTTCTTCGAAATTCACTTTTAACCTATTGTCAGAGCGTGAGAAAGATTTAAACTGTGGATGTAAATTGTCTAGAAAGTTGAGTTGCTCCGGAAGAAGCCAGTGCTCAGTAAGCACTGCAATATCTACCTCATTTAGCAAAGAGTACAAGTATGGTGCACCATACATGGCTCCTTTTACGTTCCATGTCATCAGACGAAATGTATGACTAGACATTTGTTGACTTACAAAATAGATTTTCAACACAAGTAGTACAATGACTATAAAGTGGTTGACCATAATTTATACATATATATGCGACTTACTACCGTTTTATATAGTTCCAACTGAACCTCTTTCCTTATCACCGTAATCCTCATACCATTCTCTTGCCCATACAAAATCTGGCCAAAAACGATTCTCTAAAACCTTCTCAAAGTCTAAGTCATCTACTGTGACTAAAGCAGTAAAAGTGTCCTTTCCTCCTCTTACACGCCAGTGCTTTAAGATCTGAGAGTCAATTATTTCTATTCCTTTGTTTCTGGCGTGCTTTTCTATACAAGTTCTCATCTCTTCTCTCGTTCTGTCAACCGGTATCCTGGACATTAGAACTCGACGTTCATAAGAGTTCCTCACTCTTTTTTGAGGTCTGCAGTTTCTGTTAGTTGTGATGACATCGATTGTTTTGCTTCCTTTATCCAAGTCTTTTGATGAGGTGGCTGAATTTTTTTTGAATGGTGATCTTCTTTCCCTGTTGATGTATCTTGCATTTTCCCGTACTGAGTATTTCTGATCATGATGATAACCACGTTCTCCATTATCTTCAATAACTGTCAATTCTTCAGTTGAGGTACTGGGTATTGTGGACGGAGTCAGAACCACTCCTTCCCTTGAATCAGTGGATTTCAAGCGACCGCCTTTGTTCTTCGCCGTATATTCCGTTTGGTCCGATAAATACTTCCGTCGTTTTGTACGATCAAGATTTAGAGCAGTTCTCACATTCACCATATTTGCTGTTTGTGTTTCAGTTGAAGGTTTGACCATACGCACTATATCAGCTAGTGTTATTTGAGTCTGTGCATCGCATTTCGTGCTTACATTTTCTTTATCCTTATCACATACTCTATCTTCGAGCAGTTGATGTAAAAACAGTTGGTGACCTTTAATACTTTCCAACTGGTTATTCTTCTTCCTGAGTGATATTCTCAAGGCCAGATTGTCTTTAGATAACTTATTTTCTTCCTCTTTGCATCTTTTTAATTCCAATTGTAGTCTAGTAACATCAACATCTCTAGTGTGCAGTTCTTTACGTATCTTGTCAAGCTCAGTTTTCAATTCATTTCTGATGTCATCTTTCATTTGTTGACTACTGCTTTGTATAAAATGTTTTAGATCTATTATCTTGTATAAATTCTCTATTGTTACGGAACTGTCATTTTTATCATTTAAAAGAGATGATACTGAATTGCGTTCGGAGTTCTGCATCACCTGTTCTGGTTCTGATTCTGATCGCTGTGACTGCTTGTTAGATCCTTTTCTTTTAGATACTCGGCTCCCATATGTACTACTATCATGCATACCCGTGCGTGGTTTCTTTCTCGACGCGAGGCTTTTCACTTCAGATAAGTTGTTATCTCCTGCTAAGAAATGGTATAGAATAAATATATCCTCAGCTAATCTCTCCTCTAGAGGCGCACTATCACATCACTATAAGTATAGTCTTCTAGATGGATCCAAATTAGAATATTTTATTTTCAGAAAATTGTTCCCACTATAATGCGATTAATTTACATCTGTATGTATGTATGTATGTATGTATGTATGTATGTATGTATGTATGTATGTATGTATGTATGTATGTATGTATGTATGTATGTGTGCGTGTGTGTGTGCGTGTGTTCATGGATGTATGGATGTTTTTATGTATGGATGTTTTTATGCATGTATGTATGTATGTATGTAGGTAGGTAGGTAGGTAGGTAGGTAGGTAGGTATGCATGTATGTATGTAAATGACTGGGTAGAGGCACTCCTTGTAATTTATTGTAACTATGCAAACATTAAAAAATTGACCATTGTTGAAAGTGCTAATGAACCCACAAGTGTTTTAGTCGTATCACCTGAAATATATTTGCGAATAGAATGGATGCGGCTGAGATCAACATATGCAGCTTTGCATATGTTCATGACATGCTGGTGCAATGTTTGATTATTGTATAGCGTAACAGGTAGGTTTCGTACCGACTGTGAGAAATTAATCCTGGAGTTGCTGATATTTTATTGTCTGAGGTAAAGGATGTGAATGAGAAAGTCTTTGTGTTGTGTTCAAAATAGCCTCAGTTTTATCATCATTCATCTGCATCTTGTTACATGTCATCCATGATTTCACATCAGAAATGCACTTCTCTACTCCATGGATTGTATCATCAACTTCAGTTGGGTGGCTAGACTTGTAGATTTGGGTGTCATGGTGAGACACTGGGTGATGATCTATGACACTTGAGAGCGGCTGATTGTATAGAATGAAGAGGACATGTCGAAAAACAGTACCACAACAAAGATCAACTGAGATGAAATGTTTTCCATTTGCAGATACAATTTGTGTACTGTTAACTAAGTATGGCTTGAACCAATGTAAGGTTATATTCTGAATGCCAAATACATTCTGGAGACGGTAAAGTAATATATCATGGTCTGTTGTGTCAAATGCTGCAGACAAAACCAGGAGAGTGAGGACTGTAATCTTTCCACTATCCAAAACTGAGAGAATGTCATTATACACTTTCAGAAGATTAGTTTCAGAAGATTAGTTTCAGTACTGTGGCAAGGGATATATGCAGATTGTACATTGCTAAAAAGACTGTTTGAATTGAAATGAGATAAAGTTGGGTTAGAACAGCCTTTTCTAAGACTTGTGATATGAATTTGAGATTAGAAATTAGGCGGTAAGTCTTTAAATCGTTATTGTTCAGTGTTGGTTTCTTCAGCAGAGGCTTTACGATGACAGTCTTGAATAATAATGGGAATTCTCCAGATGAGAGAGAGAGAGAGAGAGAGAGAGAGAGAGAGAGAGAGAGAGAGAGAGAGAGAGAGAGAGAGATATTAATAACAGCAGTTAGTGAAGGCAATATAGTGTCTAATCACTCAAGCAGCAGTGATGTCGGAAATGGATCAAGTTCACAAGACTTTGGTACACTCTTCATCACGATTGTCCGTACTAAATCAATAGAGACAGGTTCAAATTTTCCTGATGGTTGTCGCTGAAATTCTGTATCATAACTGTATGGTGACGAGTCAATTGAAATTGTGTTGTCAAGCGAATCTCTAATGGTTTGTACTTTGTCACGGAAGAAATTTGCAAATAGGTCCAGAAGGTCTGCTGGAGGGAAGGTAGTTGCAAGTGGTGTACATTTGTTCTTTGACATTGGTTTGTTAGTTATCTCGAAGAGCTCTTTGCAGCTGGAACTCTCCGTGATCTTAGTACTGTAGTGGGCTAATTTGGCTAAATGGACTATGTTTGTGACGTTCTTCTTAGCTTCTTTATAGATCTGTTTATGAATAGCGAGTCTGGTGGAAAGCCAAAACCTCTCGGTTTTTCGGCGATGGCTTTTATCAGTGCGATGCTGGTCCCTAACACTATTATACCATGGAGAACACTTTTTGATATTGATATCCTGCATTTGGTGGCTGGGGCATGTTTTTCAAGCAATGAACTCAGGCAGTTATCGAGTTTTTCCGTTGTAGGATGTTAGTAAGTTGTTAGGTTTTCTTTGATGTCATGCATAAATTTGGTTCTATTTATCATACGGATGTTTTTCTATGTAGCAAATAAAGGTGGAGGGTTAGGAGGACTAGTGCAAGTTCGTTGGAAGCAATGATGGATTGCAAAATATTATCATCAGGTCTATAAAGAAACCTGTCTAAAATGTGATTAAGTGTATGGGTGGGATGGTTAACTGACTGTTTAAGATTGAACACATGAATGGAATCTAAGAGTTTAGATGTGTATGGGTTTCCAGGACAGTCAAAACGAAAGTTTAAATCTCCAAGAATAATTAGGTTGCCACCTATCGAATTTCCGTACTCCAGACGATTTGGAAACTGCTCCAGAAAGAAAGATTCAGTCAGAATGTTTTTTCTACTAGGAGGAGGGCGGTAAAGAGAGAACAAAATTTATTGACCTTTGTTCCAGTGTGAGTGTTGTTTGGATTAGTTCTAACAATGTGTGGCAGAAATTGAAGGTTGTGTTGTACTTAAGGCATTTTATCATGGAAATCTTTGTAATGACAGCAAGTCCACCTCAGCGAGAGTTGCGGGGGGAACGACTTAATGGAGTAATCGGTGTGTGTTGAATCCGCACACTTGGGTCCATCGCCTCATGTTTTTAGCCATGTTTCTGTCAGGAGGAAGACGTCGATATTCTGGTCCTTGATAAAATTGACTATTTCTGTGCGCTTTTCCGGTGATCCTACTGATTGAGCGTTGAATAATGCAATACGTAGTGGTATCCCTGGAAGAGTTGACACAACGGTTGACGATTTAAGAGGAATTTGAACCAGGTTATCAAAATTAACCGTAGAGATTTTCAAATGTTTATCTGGACATACATCACAATTAATTTTACTATATATTCTCTACATATATTTCTCAGTACTGACCTTTCAATGTTGTGGCAATCAATGTAAATCATATGTTAATCTAACATACCTCCTTGTCATTGGTTCACAGGCATTTTTTTGAGTGGCTGCGCTGTAAATAGAGCAGCATGTAAACAGAACACTGATTTCACTTCCGGATCATCACTAAGGCCTAATTTCACACTGTGCACTGTCGCTGAAATACACACAGACAACCATTATCTGAGCTCATATTCTCAAGAATAAGCAATTACCTTTAAATCCATATAAAAAATGCACCAATATAACTTTTCTATCACAACCAAAGGAGAGAGAGGAAAAAAGTATTCTAAAAATAGACAAGAACTACATTCGTACTGAACTGGAAGTATTAATTGTGATGCGATTGCATCTGTTACGGATGAAAGGGAGATAACTGGAATTTTTCTTCCTTTTCTACACCACCCAGCTTTGAAACAACGTATTGTTTTGCTTCCATTTCCATTTAAGTAATAATGAAAGTAGTCCCAGTTCATTTAGTCTTGAGTACAATGTATTATCAAGAGCCATTCACATACATACATACATACATACATACATACATACATACATACATACATACATACATACATACATACATACATACATACATACATACATACATACATACATACATACATACATACATACATTGACCGCTTCGGTCGCCTAGTGGTTAGAGCGTCCGCCTCGGAAACAGGAGGTCGGGGGTTCGATACCCCGCTGAGTCATACTAAAGACTTACACAAATGGTACCAACAGCTGCCTCGCTTGGTGCTCAGCATTAAGAGGTTAGTGTTAGGACTCGTCGACCTGGTGTCAGCATAAAGTGACTGGTTGAGACATCATACTACATGTCACCGGCATGATGTCCCAGTGCTAGACATCACTATAAACTGCCACACTGCTGACATCGTAGCGATATGACTGAAAAATTGTTATAAATACATACACATATATACATGCATGGATGCATACATATCTATCTATCTATCTATCTATGTATCGTGTCTGTGTTTGTGTTTGAGAGCATTTGTATGTTTTCAATACCATGCATGATTCAGATTGTATATTTAGAGATTATTGTTCTATATTAGGTAAGTCTCCTTTGTATTATTTGTTTTGATATATGTGTATTTTACACTATCATTTTTGCACGTAATTTCTGTATCTAAACCAACAATGTCAAAATGACATTTTCTTTGTCGTGACCACCTAAATGAGAGAGAGAGAGAGAGAGAGAGAGAGAGAGAGAGAGAGAGAGAACTTGAATTGTTTCTCCATGATCGAGACAAGGTGTGTTTACAACTGGAATGGACCCAATGTATATTCTTTTTTCTACTGCCTGTCCGTTTTTGCACAAATTTATTGATATAAATGATAATTACTACAACTCTTAAAATCTTGTCGCAGAAATATTGATCTGTGAGAAAATTAGATGAATAGATTCAAACATCAAATAAATGTAGTTATATATTCTGTTTCATTCAGATTGAATGCATAAAAATATCCGCTGATGATATAAAAAGAGTACTCGTATTATGAAATACATTCCAACACACTGTATGCACGTTGTCTTTGCTGGAATGGTCTAATTGTAAAAATGTGTATGTTTTGACAATTGACTCATAATTGTAGTTATATAGATATTTCTGATTGCAGAAATGGAGGAAATTCGACTAGGTTCCACCAGACGATTTTCAGATACGGAACTCAATGTATGGATCACCCTACAAGGTAAAACTGGTCTTTGCAAAGGTATAACATGCCATGAACGATATATGATGCACGATCGTGAAAAGTATTGGGATTTAAGATGTCCGCGCACACAGATATATGTGTTGTTCTGTGTTTGTAAAACTTTCATTCAGGCTAACTGATGATTAAAACACAATGCATTTAATTTTTCCGCACAAAATCTAAAATAAAGCTAATCTGGCACCCTGCTTCATATGCTCCCTGCTTTACACTCCGGTAGACTAAGTCAGGTAATCGCCGATGCCGACATGATCAAAACAAATGGCCTCACATGGAGAGATCTAGTAATCTAACCGTAGCACATTTATTCCTTTAATATTCTCCTTCTTAATGACACATTATGAACTTTACTATAAATTTTGAATTGAATTCAAGCATTCGTTATCTTTTGTTCAAGTTTAACCACCAATTCGCTATATAATTAATTTTACAAATAGTTTTACTAGTAGGCAAATATTGTGGAAAAGGGTAAACACAACAATATTTTGATAATATTGCACATTTTACACAGCGTCATCTCAGAGATTCCGTCTCCAATCGATTCTTTGATAAATGTTACGTCGATATTGATATGAGGTGATGAACGACAGCCTTAATATATCCAAAGATTAAGAAAAAATAACCATTCTTTTACGAAGGGTCGTAGGTACCCATACTTTTGCTTATATTGCACACTTCACACCATATTAAATATTCTAGTTGCAATTCATTCTTTGATTAATTTAACATTGATATTTACATCTCGTTCTACATGACACCTCAGACATAGTCAAATTTTAGGATCGAAATAACAATCCTATTCAACGAGGAGGTGAATATGACATTATTCAGTTCAGTATTATATTTTCCGACTGCATCATGTAAAATACTATTTGCAGTCAATCTATTTTTCATGTCGGAATTGACGCAACCAGACAGATGACATGTTTCATTTACCAAAGATATAAGACTAAAATGTCATCTCTGAAAAACACAATTTCATTCACAATTGATTCCTTCAACAAAGTGACTTAGCAGCCGCCCAACCAACCCTCAAAACTGGGGGATGGAGCTAAAATAATCACCAAGCAACGTTTGTGGGCGGAATGAACTCCAGACGTAAGTTTGAGTGGAGTTATGTTAGAATTTCTTTCTATGCAACTACTTGAACAATTTTATATTGATAATGATGTATTATTTTACATAAATTATATTCATTGTATGCCATCAGGCAGGGCAAATTAGTTACCTCAATATGATACAACTTTGTATATGCTGCTGTGTTTTTTCCTAATGAATTTTAAACTAATTCAATTAAATTTATTCATTAAATATATAATAATATTAAATTTATCATACAATAATATTATAGAGTTATTCTGCATCGCTGTAGGTTGTTCAAAGTCTATTGTATATCTTCACCGACTGATTAAACTTCGATTTGAGGAGGTCAGTTTTTTATTGAAATAAAAAGTCACAAGAAACAAATCTATTGCAAAATAAAATAAGACCAAACGAAAATACTTCTTTTGGTATTCGGTGTAAAGGGATTACTGTTTATTGAGTTTAGAGTGTGTTCTGATTATAGACTAATAACTTCGTGACCGGAACTATGATTCAGTTTACGTGGAATTTGTATTGGATGATGTTTTGGTCTTGAGAGGTGTCAGTCAATTTTGATTTTCGATTAATGCTGTTATAGCGATGACATACACAAAATATGATTCTTCTGGTGCTTGCTGGTTAAGAGGTAGATATTTAAGGAATATCACCTTTATACGTATTCAGATCTAACTTCAATAAGCTGTGAAACATACTAGTGATAGCACATAATTGATGATTAAGCGAAGAATTCAAGATTGTCATCGATGATCAATGTATCTCCTTTGCTGCAGCCTAAGTGTTTAGGCAGTCATCATAGGTTTGGTTGGTTGCGTAAGCTATGTTTTATAATATATGTTTCGACTAAATTGGCATTCATGACTCCCCGTAAAATACATAGATGATGAAATGGATCAATCTCCGTAAATATAACCATTTTCCTACTTACTTGTTAGTGTGGCTGATAATCATTTTCTATTTAGATTTCAGTCAGCACTGGAAAGACTTATATGTCTTGGAAATCTATGCGAAATGTACTTATAATATATAGTTTACTGTGTTATCGATAACCGTATGTTATAAAGCAATACTCAGTACACGTATTATTTATTTTACAGCAGAAAACCAGCAGTTTCGAATTTTCTTGTCCTGTAGGATATGTCAACAAAACCGCATCAGGTGTGTTCTTCAATGTGGACACTTAACCTGCTGGAGCTGCTCAGAGCCACTTGTCAACTGTTCCATTTGCGGCACTCCGATTAGAAACAGATATTGCATCTACCTACATCCTCCATATTAAAAAGACATCCAAGAGACGTTTTATATTTTGCTAATCATTATTTTTCATTGTAAAAAAAAGATTTCGTAAATCCTAGGCATTTGAGCAAGAAACACTCAATGCAGATATGAATTTTCAGGCATGTTTTAAAGTCACCTGATTAGCAATTAATTCTTGACCAAATACATATCAATAGTACACAATTCCATAAGAAACTAAATCTACATTCCTATGTTTGCCCTCTCGTGATTTGTGTGGCAGGTGCGTGCCATTTCTTTAACGAGGTGGAATAATGTTTTACCAATACTGACATGTCGAGGTCTTTCGTCTCCTCCGACAACCCTGTTAGAACGTGTGCCCTGTTTTTTGCCTGAAAGTCTTTGAATGTTTCTTTTTATCCTAACAGGTCCATTACAATGAATTTTTTTTTCAAAAACATGAATTCAGTGATTTAATTCTTGAATTCCACTTGCCCACAGGATATTTCGGATGGCAGTTGTTTTTAGTGCTTTAATGATTCATACATTAATACTTTGCTCATTAGCGCCAAGTGAAAAAATAAAACTTTTTTTTAACGTCATAATATTGAGGTTCAACGAGAAAGCATTGCGTTTTTACGTAATACTATTGCGTTTTTACGAAACACTATTGCGTTTATCCGAAATAGGATAGAGCCTTGTTTTTGATACATTGGATTTACTTTTAGATTCATTTTTAGAATATGACGGATGTATTGGACAGATACACATTTATAAGAGTCTATTTTAGATTAAATATTTAAAAAAATATGTATTAGGAGTTTTAGCACAAAATCGTCACATTGTATATCGCAGATGCACTCTAAAATAAAAACTGAAGAATATTCGACTGTAGAGGAAGGAAAATAAGACCGATCTCATTCAGGTAACTGCATTTCATGAGAAAGAAAGAAAGCTTTAAAGAAAACTGATAGAAAATACACGAAATATTAGTGTATTCTGCAATACATAGACTCTAAATGTACTATAATTGTGATGATTCCCTACAATTTGTATTCCAATGGGAACTGAAAGCATGTTGCAGTTATAACTGCTTAAGAAACGTTCAGATGTTTTTGCTTAGTGTCAGAACTTTCAGAGAATAAGAAAGACACAAAAACATGTAAAACTGTTACAAAACATTTTTCTTTTGTAATACTTAATTTTTTATACAGTTTATATTTTATGTCTATGTCAATATACAATTTTATTACATGTTTGTGATAAGGGCCTTTTCATTTTTATGACCGTTTGTAAATAATTAATATCAGTATGTATGTGAATAATGAACAGTATTTGTGAATAGAGAGGATTTGTTTTCTTCTCGCACAAAAATAGTTAATGTTTTAGGAATTATTTTTTGATTTATTATGAGAATAACAGTGCAACATAGATCATAGAATACTGTCTAAGTCTGCACAGTTGTTTTCTTCGTAGAATTTAATGTTATTATTTTGTTTCAGAAGTTACATTTTATCAAATATGTTACCTGCAGTGCATATTTGTTATAGTGTTTAATTCTGTCGTTGGGAAATTGTAAAGTATACAATACAGCCAGTGGTTACATTTGCGAAATGTTGTAGTAAATATAACTGATCAAATTGTACCAGAACGAGATTTTCAACATTTTCGGAAAAGGTGATCTGTTTATGTTGGTATGCTGAAATGCAGCTATAGGTACCTTTGGAAAAGTTACACTTGTTCTTCCAATCATCTGTTCGACACACATTGGTTACGGTTTGTATTCAGCCAATTTAGGCAGTGTGTTGCAGATCGCTATTCCATGATCGCTTTTCTATTTTTTTCCAGTTTGTCTAATATTTTTTATGTAACAGTGTATTTGCTTTACATACATGTTGCAGTCATGTTCAACGTTTTGACTTGGTGTTACATTGTTGGGTCAGGTGTATGTTCACTTATGAGATGCACCGTCGTTTCTGTGGTTCGTCTGCTGTTATTTACAGTCATCTTTCTCTCATATTTTTATGAACACACCAATTGCAGAATTATCACATTTCTTTATGATTCACAATGATCTGAGTTTCTCAGTCCTACCAATTTTTACTTCACTCAATGTCAGAAGTCCTATTCCATGGGAGTCCTTGAGCTGTGTACATGTTGTTTTATTATCCATATTGACATGTATCCATTGTACATGTAACACACCCTGACGGTGGTCTTGTAAAGTTGCATAATTAGTATACTTATATGGTATATTATCTATTTCCATATTTGTCCTTTTTCCTTGGAAGGGATTTTGTTAACATAGTTGGATAGAAACTCATTAATAAATTTTGTGCTGTTATTGGAATGTGTTTCATTTCATTATCATTGTCATGTTGCCTATGATTAATGTCGCACACTGGCGACACTTTGTGTTCGCATTGCGACTGAGATTCGAAGTAACCTTTAACGATCCATCAATTCCAAGGAAATATTGCCTTCTTTCAAACAAGTATTGTAGCTGCATATAAATCATGTTGATTTCGCACATGGTTTTAATTGTTTATAATTTTTTTTCTCATTCTTCTCAGAAAAGTGTGATTGATTTGCTTTCTTTCCTCAAGTGTAAAGATTCCAATAAATATGTTTTATAGTCTTGCTTGGCTTTATGTACAAAATTACGCAAATATTCCATGCAGTATGCGATGTTTATTTACATTCTTTTGTCTGAAAGCCAACCTGCAAATATATTTTCTGCGCATATAAATATCATTAAATTACTCTCAAAACAGTTTTGCTGCTGATGTTTTGCACATTTTGAACAAACAGTTCTAAACATGCAGTACTTCTCTCTCTCTTTATCTCACACACACATCACCACACACACAAACACACTCTCCGTCTCCCTCTCTCTCTCTCTCTCTCTCTCTCTCTCTCTCTCTCTGACAACATAAATACATACAATAGTGCGAAAGTTCACCTTGTCGTCAGTAGTTATGCTCTGTGACAGTGTACTGCAAAGGTAGATGAAGTGGTTCACTATATTGAGGTTTTGCCGTTGCTGGAGATGTTGGGCTCAAGATAGGGCTTTTCAGGGTTTGGCTGATGCAGGACCTTGGTCTTTTTTGTACTGATGGTGAGACCAAATCTTGTGCAGTAGCTGAAGAACTAGTCCATGCTGCATTGCAGGTCAGCTTCTGCGCCAGGATTGATAGCGCTGTCATCAGCAAGTAAGAAATCCCTGATGGTGTCTGTCATGAACTTGGTTTTCACTTGAAGGCTCCTGGGATTGAATAGTTTTTCATCTGTACGATACCTGATGCTGATTCCAACCTCACCATCTCTGAAAGCATTAGTCAGCATGACGGAGAACAATAGACTTAACAGTGTCGGTGTCAGAACATAACCCTGCTTGACGCCATTGGTTACTGGGAATGTTTCTCTCCATTGTCCTGGACTCGTGCATGCATGCTGCCATGGACATGCTGCACCATGGATATCAAATTTCATGGGCACCCGTACTTGGCCATTACCTCCCACAAGTCTTCTCTGCTGACATTACCAAAGAACTTTGTCAAGTCGACTTAGATGGAGAAATAATTGGTGTTTTGCTCTTGATATTTCTCTTGTAGCTGTCTCGCAGAAAACACTATGTCGATGGTACCACATTCGTTTCGGAATCCACACTGGCTTTCTGTCAGTAGTCCCTGGTTAATATGTGTAGTGCGGCGGTTCAGTAGGATTCAGGCAAGTTTCTTTCCTGCAATTGAGAGTAAGGATATAACCCTGTGGTTGTCGCAGGCCTGACACAAGTCTATAGCAAAATGAGGCCGTTGCTGTTACAGTGACCCACTCAGTACCTTCCTAGTACTCCATCTCCAGCAACGTGATTACAGCCTAATTGTGCCTTAAAATCGCACCGAATGATGAGCTTATTTGCCATTGGAATGTCAGCAATGATGGAGTGAAGATCCTCAAAGAACTTAACTTGGAACTTCATCTAGGTTTGGTCACGGATGGATCATATTAACTGATGACGGAAAGGTGCTTTCTTCCAGACAATAAGTGGATTTCATGGTCATGAATTTGTCGTTTACTCCATTTGAGGTCCAACCAATTTCCAGATCACATTTATATACACAGTAAATCAATTCTTGATACAGAATCAATACAAGATCCATTTTGTTCCATTCATAATCTTGTTACCGCTGGTGACAGATTTAAAAAAAAATGAATATAAGCCTGTGATCTAAGATGTAAAATCAAATTTCACAAACCAGATCAACACTGATCAAGGTCAGAATATGTTAATGACATGCCTAATTTGTTTTTTCATACATCCACATCATTTTTCTTAATGATTGCAAGAATTATGAATTAAATGATGTTTGTAGATAACAGCTGTTCATTCTTTACATAATGTTTGTTATGTGACAAAACATTCTATCAATAATTTGTAACTAAATGTACATAAAAGCTCACTCAGACATGTATACCTGTGCTCTCTCTCTCTCTCTCTCTCTCTCTCTCTCTCTCTCTCTTAAAGAATGATCTGGTGAAATTCAACATTTCTGACAGCCCAAACAGCAAAACATGTGAGGCAGTTTTATTCAAACAGTGGCCATATCTCAAAATTTGATTCAAATAAGGTAAAACATGGCTTCAATATATATTATTCATTAAAATATTTTGAGGAGGTATGAAATTTGGAACTGATGATATATATATATATATATATATATATATATATATATATATATATATATATATATATATATATATATATATATATATATATATATATATATATATATATATATATATATATCATACCTCTCACCACAGATACAGTTTAGAACAAAAGACAGTTCTATAAATATTTTAAATTTCCCTCTTACTGCAATAAATGGGACCCTACAAATAATTGTTCCATGGAATGAGTCACTAAAGCCACAAATACCAGTAGCTCACCAGACAATATGTTACATGCAATGATCAATGAGAACCACAAAAATTAGCTCAAACAAGTAAGAAGTGCCTCGTGGAATGAACCATGAAAACCATATTGCTATGATGTCTGGAGTGAGGCAGTTTATAGTGATGTCTAGCACTGGGGCATCATGCCTCAAACATGTAGCATGATGTCCCACACAGTCACATTATCCTGACACCAGGCCAACTAGTCCTAACACTGACCTCTTCATGCTGAGCGTCAAACAAGGTAGCTTAGTTCCATTGTTTTAAGTCTTTGGCATGACTCAGCTGGGGACTGAACCCTCCCGCTTTCGTGGCAGACACTGTAACCAGTAGGCAACCAGAATGGTCAAAACCATGAAAACCATAGAAACTGGTACCCTATAAACAGGAATGGTGTGATTTGTCTTTGAGTAATATTATGATGATACCGTTTCCTGCTAATGCAGACGAAACAGGAATCTTATCAGAGAAAAAACTATAGATGTACTAATGTTTTATGAAAATTTAAATTGAATTCTGTAGCTAATGCAGAAGAGACAGGAAAAAAAACTGTATACATAGACTAATGTTTTATGAAAATTTCAACTGAATATTGTAACTAATGTAGAAGAGACAGGAATCCTTCTTATCAGAGAAAAAACTATACATGTACTAATGTTTTATGAAAATTTAAATTGAATTCTGTAGCTAATGCAGAAGAGACAGGAAAAAAAACTGTATACATAGACTAATGTTTTACGAAAATTTCAACTGAATATTGTAACTAATGTAGAAGAGACAGGAATCCTTCTTATCAGAGAAAAAACTTTATACATGTACTAATTAATGTTCTACCAAAATTTCAATTGAATACTGTAACTGATGTAGAATAGACACGAATCCTTCTTATCAGAGTGTACTGTATACATGTACTAATGTTCTATTATCAAGCAAACTTGGTTGCATGGGTCATAAAATGCATTGAGGGTAAGACAAAGTGAGAAATAAAAGATTCCAGTAAATGGATTTATTTTATATAGAACTATTGGCATTTGTCATAATGAATGTACAATAAGGAAAATAGGCACTCCATATTTGTTACTCTTTTAATAAAACACTCTGAAACAAAGAATGTAAATACAGAGATATGCACAAAAAATGTTCAATAACATGATGAAAATTAAACCATGCGATGATCAAACATCCAGAACTTACACATACAAATTCACTTACTGAAATGTTTCCTTTTAAATAATAACTGAATATTTAGGATGTCACAGCAAACAACAAAATAACAATATATTATGAGACAATGATAAATGAAGCTAAAACATTAACATTCCCAGCTGGAATATAATTCTTAGTTTACCACTTACAATATAATTCCTGCACTGTGCAAAGCCACCATGTTAAAAAAATCTTCAGCAAACTTTTGACCATTTATGCAAAGATAGACTGATATTAAGGTCTAGGGAAGTGCTTGCTTTTATATGTAAGGTATCCAATAAGCCTACAACAAAGAAAAAAGAAAACAGAATTTGAAAAATTTAAATAAATGTATAAAGTTCACAGTATACATGATTCCCATATCTGAACTAAACTCTAAGTGTACATTCATCTCTTTGCCAGGAAATCAGTAGACTGCCCTGAACATAGAATCACTGTTATTATTATTATTATATGAATGTCAAATGGCCAAACGTTTAGCTGTTCAACAGTCCTGGAGGTCGTCTGGTCATGCGCAAAATTTGTACATTTTGATTACATAAAAAAGTGGTCCTAATTACCTGAGCTAAAACTTCCATTGTCTTGGTGTCCTTTGTACATTCTGACAACCAAAACCAGGGATTCATAATTACCTGACCTAGAAATTTCATTACCTGAGCTAAAATTTTCATTGTCTTCGTGTGTTCTCCTTTGTATTTTCTGACAACCAAACCTGGGATTCATAATTACCTGACCTAGAAACTTCATTACCTGAACTACAATTTTTATTGTCTTCGTGTGTTCTCCTTTGGTAAAAATGTCCAACAGATTGTCGACAATTTTGATGGCACATTCCCCTGTATCCTCTACAAATTTCATCACACTGAAACATGAAAATTTAAAGGACAATTGGATTTCTTTTTTTCTTGATAATATAACTAAAACATCAAATGCTAATAAAAAAATCACTCTAAAATCAAAGGCAGGCTCCAACATCAATGTATACTTATAATAGTGATGGCGGACACCAATGTAGTAAATCATTAACTTTAATTCACTCATCAGAAGTGATGAATTCTCAATACTACTTGATTTCATAACAAACAGTTGAAAAGTTCTTGTTGTAATAGTAAATATCTGAAACTGAGAACGACTATCCAGGCTGAATTCCTTGGGAAGAAACATCAGGAGACACAATGTCTGAAAACTGCCAGTATTTACCTAATATGCATACCAGTTGATGCACAAAACAAGAGTAGCTTGCAGGGGCAGATGCAATAGCAACTGAAAAGTTTTCGGTAATCAAAGATAAGAGAAATTCGTCATTTTACCTGCTGAGTGTTGAAAACATCATTGACATTCTTAAGATTTTCAAGAGGACTACTGAGGAGGCATTATTAACGGTAAGATCTGAACCTTTTCTGTTTATGTCCAACAAGACATTTTAAGATGTCTTTTGGTTACAAAAAACCCCAATGTCAATATGACATTCCATTCTGCAGAAGTAGTGATAACAAGATTTTCAAAATCGCTGCCATATTTGTGTGTGATTTGGACTTTAATCAAAGCTGTAACAACTTTTCAGACATACTGCTATGATGTCAGCGGTGCAGTTTATAATTATATCTAGCACTGGGGCATCATGCCAGATATATGCAGCATGATGTCCCACCGAGTCATATCATTCTGACACAGTGTCGACCAGTTCTAACCCATGACTTCCATCATCCGAGACGGATGCTCTAACCTCTAGGCCACCTGAGTAGTAAAACAGTGGTCATGGTGTCCATATTAGATACAAGATTGGTATGATTTGAGTTTAGTACAAGTAGATACCAATAGAAGATATTTTAAGATGGGTTGGATTGTGGCAATACCAGATCTGGACCAAGTAGACATCATATTAAGTTCAATATGACTCTATGTTCTGAAGCAGTACCTACAGCAAGAGTGGCCATTTTGGGTGTCATATTTGTACCATTTTCAAAACACCAAACTAGACAGTACAAGATGGCTTTTAATGAGAATCTTTTATTACTATGACAATCCACTCAATACTGGGTGTCAGGACACTACCATTTTCATCTAGGATCAACCAGACCTTGGGATGAATGTGTAAAGTTTCATAGCAAACCTCATGGTAGTACCTGAGGAGTAGGAACAACAAACTTGTGCATAAAAACATGGATGATGAAAATAAACATGCTAACTAGTAACAACAAAGCAGGAACTTAACTTGTTAGTTATAAACGACGAATGCAAATGAAATGTCCAAGTATTGAATTTTACTGATATTTTTACACTTTAAAAAAAATTCATGGCAGACGTGCATCATGCTCAGTAAAATGAAAATGTGAATTAGCATATTAGTGATGGGTGCAAAGCAATTGTTCCTGTACACTACGATTTGCTGGAAAATCCACGTTTGGAGAAAATAAAACTTCAGGGGGCCATAACTCTTTAACACATGGATGCCAAAATCAAACTCATTCAAAGTCTCATCAACATAGAGGTGCATGAACGTTTGGATGAAACCAAACATTCATTGTTAAAACAAAGTTAGCAGGACAGGCAATTAAATTCCACAATTGCTGTAAATATTGTAGAATGCCTGAAATAAAAATAATTTAAGGTATTATCAATATATAGCTGCATCTAAAACTTAGTTGAAACCTAACAGAGCTTTGTAAAGTTTTTGTTTTGGGAACAAAATTCTGGAGGACAGTTTATCATGGGCCATAACTCTTGTAAATGTCATACAATGATGGATATCAAACTCACATAAAGTCTCAACACTATAAGCAGTATACCAAAACTGGTTGAAATCCAACATAGCTCAGAGTTATACTGTGTAAATTAAAGTAAGGTGGATGGATGATCAGTGCCAATGACTTCTCTTTGTGATGCTGGAAATCCATCCACCTCACTTTAATTTTCAAGGGCTCTCCAAGATACAAAGCTGTACTTGTTGAAATTCAACAAAGCTTAGTAAGGTTATGCCTTGGAAACAAAAGCCTAAATGACAACAGCCTGGAGGTCATAATACCTGTCAATAATATCACTGAAAGCTGTAAAAAGACCTTAAGTTCTTCTGGGAAAACCAAAGTCAGAAGGGCAAGAAATTGTAAAAGTGGTGGTGGTGGAGGTTGGTTATACCTCTTCTAAAGTAGGAGAGGCACATAACAGTCTATCTGACAATATTCATACCAATATAATATATTTAATAAAATATAATATACTGAATGGTTCTTCGGCTATTTTGGTTGCAAGCAAAATCCAATAATTATATTCAAAATTAAGATGACAAGACATAATCCATACTGGCATCAGATAAAGTATAATTGAAATCGCACCAGAATATGTTGAATGGTTCCTCTGGTATGCTGGTTATATGGTTCTGTCTAAAACTAATGGAAACAAATGCAGAAAACTGCATGAAAATTGGATCTCAAAAGACAACACCTTTATAAGGCACAAATACATGTAACAAGTAATTAACCTTCCAAATGGAATTAAATTTTATATGCATGGTTGTGGAAATTTAGTGGTTACAACAAGTTCAACTAAGAAATAGATGGAAAAGGTAAATACTTTAGGACTCATCAATTCATGGCCCTAAAGAGTGGTGATACCCTGATTCCAAACAAAATCCATCAATCAAATATTTGGCTAGCTGCAAGCTATATATATATATATATATATATATATATATATATATATATATATATATATATATATATAACCCTAGAAGTACATATGGGAAAATCTAAAGTGTGCAGATGTTTTTTGATGATTTCAATCTATAGGTGAGATCCATTACAAACCAGACTGAATGTTGCCTCTGTGATATTGGATGAAAGCAGTGTGTGTTGAAAAAAATGTGTACTATTCTGTTATTAGTTTTGATAGACCTGACATCTTCTTTTCTTGACCCAGTTTAGTAAATGGACACCATTTTGTAAACGTCCACTGCAATCCATAATGTTTGACTGTGAGTTTAGGGATGACATTTAAGGTGCAGAGCAATCAACAATCCGATCTGAACAGACTTTAGTTATACAATACATGTATTGAATTTTAGAACAGCTAAGATGGAATTTTATTTGATTAAATGTGCTTACATAACTACACTGACATGTATTTTAAGAATAAACAGAAAAGAGGTACAGTATAGAAACACCATGTGCCTGGAATAATAATACTAACAACAACAAGACTATCAAAAAAGTAACTCCTCTATCCCACTTATTCTTTGATGGTAAGAAACATATGGAGAAGTAGAGAAAACAATAAAGAATAATTCCAATGAGAGATGTCACAACCACACTCTAGTATTTACTAGATATATATTACCATACACACCTGCAGAGACTTTATTCCTTTTGTCTTCTTTAAATTCAGTAATACATCTTGTTCCTGTGGTGAGTTTTCCAACCAGTGAACCAAGGCTGACCACCTTCTCGTTCTCACTCACTGAAGAAGGCAATGATTGTTATGCATATCTACTTCATAAAGCTGATACAAAAGCAAAAATGTAAAAGAAGGTAAAATCCTGATTGATTTTTAAAATTCAACTTATGTGTTTTTCATTGCTTAAATGCAAATGGAGAACAAGGCATACCATACATTTACACTTTATTTTCACTACAGTAAAGTAGATTGGGATGAGAATAAGTCTCACAAATATTTCCTTGTGTATTTATTGTACACCATACCTGTTAATCTGAATTCCTAGTTAATCCATAAATCACACTCATATGTTGGCACTAGAATTCCCAAAAGTAGTTTCCAAATGTTGCCCTAGAATGTTTGACTATTTGGAATACTAGAAATGGGTTACACAATGGAACTTTCCATTCAATATATTGGTCTCTTCTTTGCCCATAAACTACTAGTGTTTTCTATATTTCCATTCTTCCTCCCTGGAATTTGTCTATTAAAACAAACATTTTCTGTAATGCCAAATTATGCATGTTTTAAGGGATTATTTTTAATATGAAAATAAATCCCGTTTTTATTAGCACTATCTCAAAAATGTTACAGTACAGGTCAAAGTGGTTTATAACAGCAAACACAAGATAACAACATGGCAAGTCTCGAATGTTTCTGTTGTCAATTTTGCTATTTGAATTGAAATGACTACTCATCTGAAAATTTTAATATTCTTTGGTGATTTTGGTGAGCATTTTAAGTGTTCTCACTTTTCTTAAATGTTGACCTGGCCTGAAAAATGAGCAACTTTAAATGGTTCATGGTCCTTTAGAACATTTACTGGTTCATTTGCATTCATTACCTTGTAAAATGTTGAGCTTGCAGCAAGACACAGCCACTTAAATAATTTGTCCTGGCCAGAAAATTATCAGCAATGGACTGACAGGTGCTAAGTGTTTAATGCTGGCATTTACACCAAAAGGTTGATCGTACAATATATGAACTTTTATCAAACAAAAATAGAAAATGAACAAATGTTTGAAGGCTCTAATAAAAAAAAAATTATTTTGTCAGAAACTATTTAGACTTTTAAATATAATTTTAAATTAACATACTCTTCAAATCACAGTAAGATCTGCTTATTTTAGTATGTACTGTCTGGATATTAAATGACATGTATCTTTTCAGGTAAAGCATGCATATATTTCAAATCTGTTTTAAATAAAATAAAATAAAGATTACAAAACTAATATAGTAAAATAGTTACAAATTTATAATCTACGGAGCCCCAGAGAGGACACGAGGTAAAAAATATTATTTCGTTCCCTCAAATTAATAATTTGTTCCCTCAAGTTAGCATTTCGTTCCCTCAAGTTAATAATTTGTTCCCTCAAGTTAGCATTTTGTTCCCTCAAGTTAATAAATTGTTCCCTCAAGTTAGCATTTCGTTCCCTCAAGTTAATAATTTGTTCCCTCAAGTTAGCATTTCGTTCCCTCAAATTAATAATTTGTTCCCTCAAGTTAGAACTTCGTTCCCTCAAGTTAATAATTTGTTCCCTCAAGTTAGCATTTCGTTCCCTCAAATTAATAATTTGTTCCCTCAAGTTAGCATTTCGTTCCCTCAAGTCAATAATTTGTTCCCTCAAGTTAGCATTTCGTTCCCTCAAATTAATAATTTGTTCCCTCAAGTTAGCATTTCGTTCCCTCAAGTTAATAATTTGTTCCCTCAAGTTAGCATTTCGTTCCCTCAAATTAATAATTTGTTCCCTCAAGTTAGCATTTCGTTCCCTCAAGTTAATAGATTGTTCCCTCAAGTTAGCATTTCGTTCCCTCAAGTTAATAAATTGTTCCCTCAAGTTAGCATTTCGTTCCCTCAAATTAATAATTTGTTCCCTCAAGTTAGCATTTCGTTCCCTCAAATTAATAATTTGTTCCCTCAAGTAAGCATTTCGTTCCCTCAAATTATTAATTTATTCCCTCAAGTTAACATTTCGTTCCCTCAAATTAATAATTTGTTCCCTCAAGTTAACATTTCGTTCCCTCAAATTAATAATTTGTTCCCTCAAGTTAACATTTCGTTCCCTCAAATTAATAATTTGTTCCCTCAAGTTAGCATTTCGTTCCCTCAAATTAATAATTTGTTCCCTCAAGTTAGCATTTCGTTCCCTCAAATTAATAATTTGTTCCCTCAAAATATTAGTTTGTTCCTTCAGATTAGCGTTTCGTAGTAGCTATAGGGGATACCGTATGCTATATGGAAAAATACATAACAGACACCCCAGCCCCACCCCGGAACTTTTTGGGTCAACACTTTTTAAATCACGCTGGGAGAGTTTAGGTTCAGTGGAAATTTATCATGGAGAATATTAGGACTGTATCGCGACTAGGGAAAGTTGAGTTGTTGTATAGGGACAATAGGAATGGAACAGGTGTGGTAACGTCACGGTACTGAACATGGGTAACAATGCTACAACACAGGACATATGCAAAGGCTTATATAACATATACGACATGCAATATACTGTCACAAACAATTCACAATTTTATAAAGGACTGAAAAAAAAAAACATTGGTTTACGCAAGAAAGCAATTCTTTTCGAGGGATATGAGTGGTCCTGAAAATGACCATTGTCTCTTTCTTCTTCTTCTTCTTCATCATCATCATCATCATCATCATCATCATCATCTTCTTCTTCTTCTTCTTCTTCTTCTTCTTCTTCTTCTTCTTCTTCTTCTTTTGTTCCGTCAGTTCCTGACTTTCTAAATGATTCCTTTCTTCTTCTTCCTTTCAGTCTCTGGAATCCAGTCAGGATGTCCCATTGATCTAACTTGTTTCTTTAGCTTCATCCAGTTGTTATTCAGTCTTTCAAACTCCTCTTTTTTCTGCTGTCTTTTTCCTTTATGTTGTCTTGTTCCTTTGTCTCCATTGTCCAGGTATCTAATCTTTTTCACCTCTACATCCAACAGTTTTCTCATCATTTCTTCCGCTTTCTTTAGCTGGTCTACTCCCCCACTTCAACAATGACCATTCTGTCCAATACAATGTATCTTCTAGACTTTTGTGACTGTCAAGTGGTGGCTCCTTCAAGCTTCCCACTCTCACATATTTGGGTGTAATAAATATGTTCAATTTCTTTACTTACTCCACTATCATACCTTCTAGCAAATCTGTCGCTAATTTTAAACTGGTTACAAAGTCTAGGCTACCTGGATACTTCAATTTCTCAAGCTTTTATACCACATATTCTACATCCATCAATAAAAACAAACTGTGTCTTAAATTACTAAACAAATCGATTGCCATCTTATTAGACTATTTAATGTTGAATGGCGCGAATTTGTTGTTGGATTAAATAAATTAATGGATTAAAGTCGCTTATGCAAACTAAGTGCTTTTTCGACTGGTTAATGTCCGAATGTCGGACTAATTAATTGGTTGGTGTTGTAGTGAATAAAACCACCGCAGCAAGCCATGTTAAACATTACGAATGTCGCATTTGATACATGTCTGGTCGCAACAAAGCAGAAAGACACCCGGAGAAGAGTAATATAGTTTTTCCAATCAGAATGCGAAGAGTAATGCAGTTTTTCCAATTAGACCAATTTAGTTTTAATAGGAGAACATATGTACCAATCAATATGGATTCGTATAACTTTTTTTTTTAAATATGAATTAAGGTCGCTAGCGCAACTATGTGCTTTCGCGACCAGTTAATGCCCGAGGGTCGGGCTATTTGATTGGTCGGGACCAAAGGTAACTTTGACTACACTAGGCTGTGTTGTCGCAGTCTCCCCGGCACCCGCGTTAAATGGCAGTCTCGCCTTAGAGTAAAATGTCGGGTCACGGCAAAGCAGGAAGGCAGAACAAATACCAATATTGTGTAAGCCACCTGTGCAATTATATCAAATCCATATAGTCATAGAATTTTTCATCTTTCATAACAATAAATATTTCTAGTACATAGTGTACATGTTGTAGGTCCTTAACAAATTTAATTGCTAAAATGTCTTAGCGACATAAATAAGTGTAGTCACTGTTAGGTATTTTAGCTTGTTAATTTTGAGCGGTGGTCAAAATTGATCAAGTTAGATTTCGAGAAAGAGATTGTTTGAAAAGGGTTCTCGTACCAAATTAGAACCCTAGGGAGAAAAATAAAATAAAATAAAATAAAATTAAAAAAATTAAAACAAATTAAAAATTAAAAATATTTAAAAAATATGTATATAAAAATAAATTTAAAAAAAAAATAAAAACTAAAAAAAGAAAGAAAAAAAGAAAAAAAAATTAAAAATTACAAAAAAGAAAGAAAAAAAAAGAAAATTAAAAAAAAAGAAAAAAGAGTTTGGTGTTATTTCATTTCTTCCTTCTTCTTTTTCTCTTCTTTTCACTTTTCTCTTTCCCACTTTCTTCCTACTACCTTCTTCCCTCTTTCTTTCTTTTTCCTTCTTCCATCCTTCTTTTCCCTTTCCTTTTACTTTTTCTTGTCGGTTTGTTGGTGTTATGTTTCCTTGAGCTATCACTATTTGATCCCGGTGTTCTCATCACACTTATCTTGCCACTTGCCGGTTGACTGGTTTTACTGTACCTACATTGTGCCACTACTTAGTGTAATGTTCTCTTTTTTTCCCCCTTCTCCTTCTTCCCTTTCTCCCGTTTCTTCCTTTTTTCCTCGCATTATAATGTTTATATTATCCCCCCTTTCCCTTCCTTTCCCCTTTTCTATTTTATTTTATATATTTATTTTAGGATAATGTTAAGTTGTTCTGCTTTTTTAAGCTAGCGGTATTACTATCCGCTCTGGCCCCTTTAACCGATATGGCCTCGTTAATTATTTATCTATTTGATAGTTATAATTTTTTTTTTTAATTTTTTTTTTGTCCGTTTATTTAAGGCATTGTTACGTGGGTCTGTTTTTTGAGCTAGCGATGTTATTATCTGCTCTGGCCCCTTGATTGATAAATATTAACTATTTGGCTATGTTTATGTTTATTTACTTATTTGATGGTTTTGCTATTTATATTTTGTGTTTTATGTCTATTGATTTTAGGTAATTAAGTATATTTATATAGGTAGCATTTACGTTTTTGTTATACCTTTTATCTAGAATTTGGGGGAATGATGTAACTGAGTCAAGTTTTCTTTGTTGTAGTTGGAAGTCGGTAGGTTGTCGATGGTATTTGTGACATATGTTGAATACATGTTCCAATGTTTCAGTTTCTGGACAGTGTGGACATTTATCCGGCGTGGGTCCTGTACTTATATGTTTCATAAAGCTGCCATTTAGTAGTGTTTTACCTGTTCTGATTTTGTTGATTATTTTAATATCAATGGCTGCAAGGCTTTTTGGTAAAACTATGACGGAGCGCTTGAGTATAATGTCAAGCACGGACGTGAAGGAAAACAACCCTTGCTCTCACTTTACATTTTATCTACGATCCATAGAGAAGGAAAGATAAATATTATTATATACCATTTTTAAAAATCTACTTTCGACACACGTTGAATAGTAAAAAAAATCAACCACATCATATTATCAAAAACCCCAATATATACTCTACACATTGAGAAAGGAAACAATAACCACAATATACTATCAAAAGCCACAAATATATTATCAACTTTGAGGTGAAGAGCAAAAATCAAACCACAACAAAAATACTATCCACACACAGCAAGGAGAAAATAACCACAATATACTATCAAAAAACACAAATATACTATCAACACAGAAGGGAGGGAAAACAAACCCCAATATATACTATTCCCACAAATGATACGCCAACGCATAAAACAATATATTCGATTACACACACACACACACACACACACACACACACACACGCGCGCGTAAATCAATGAGTGTTTTAATCACACTACTCCACTTATACACCAATTGGCAATTTGGATAGTCTCTTTTCTAGAGATTTGGTTTGAAATGAGAAGGGCTAGGATTTTCTTTAGAATTTCAGATGCACCCGGTTATCTCCCAGGCCGTGCCCTACACACGCTGCGTCTGCTCCACTCTTGCTCTCAATTCACAGTGCAGATGGGAGTTAACTGGCTTCATTCTCCCAGTCTTTTCTTTGGATGATAGTGAAGACTTCCCCCTGTCTTCTTCAATTCCACTTTTTTGGATGCATTACTGGTACTGATTGTGGTGCTGGTACAGGATGTTGTGGCTGTGGATGTCGTACTGCTAGTGCTTGATGTGGAGGTGTCATCGCCTCAGGCTTGACCTAACAGACAGGGAACATCATGAGGTGAGGCAGGATAGGCTTTAACGTTTACCTTACTTTCTTTTTTCCATTCTCCTCCTCCTCCTCCTCTTTTCTGTTTAATTTGGCTATAGTCTACGTAGCCAGTTCATCCAGGATAAGTGTGATATATTCCAAGTGCATCTAAAGTGAGATAAATTTTAAAATTCTACTACTCATTTTTACAGTTGACAGGTCAAAGATGGGTAGCCAGACTGACGAGCTCTTCCTTAACATACTATAAGCGCAAACGAAAACATCCCCAATATACCAAAATTCACAACTATTCATATGATCACCAAAAATGCGATCACTTATTTTATAGCTTCAAACACTAGTTACAAACACATAGAGACTATTTGAAAAGTTGGGGCAAGGAAGAGCTTATAGAGACACTTCTAACAATATCAAACAAATTAAGTTCTTATAGACACACTTCTATTTTTTAAACATAAACATACAATGTTTGGCAATTAAATTAGTACCTCTTTTCTAGAATAATGGCGTAGCCCTGAAAGAGAAGGAGAGAACGCTTTTTTGTCGATACGGCAGTCCACAAATCCTCTGTCCGGTTCCTGCTGTTGTTACTGCAGCTCTCTCTCTCTCTCTCTCTCTCTCTCTCTCTCTCTCTCTCTCTCTCTTTGCTGCTACTGAAGTCTATACTTCTTCGTCCATTCTTCTATCTCCTTAATTTCCGCTCTGGAGAGGTCTTCTGTTATGTATTAGGTCACTTTTAACATTCTGGCTTTATCTCTTCAGTTTTCCGTATCGGACTTTGTCTGACACGGTGTAAATTAACATAAACTTCGTTCAGCTTAGCTGGTCTTGAACACATCTTCATAGGATGATGGATCAAGAATGGATGGTCGGACTTCTTCTTTATTTGAATTAACAAGGTGTGCGCACATTACGTACATGTATGACTACACAGCGGTCTGTTTATTGTTCATATGGGAAGGAATCAGTGCTTCATCCCCCAGACGTTTATGTGCCCATGGGGCACTGTTAATTTGGCCTTGGTTCATGGATACATATAGGCCCTTTATGACCCGAATGGTGGGCCATCATGAGTGGGAATGGACCCAGCGCGCTGATATATGGTTTCCAGCTGAGGCAAAGGATGAAGGGTACGTGAAGGCAGATGACTGTCCACTGTAGATTTGTCCGCTGTTTCCAGGTGATTTGGTCTAATGTGGCGTTTTGCATGAATTTTTAACTTTTGGTTAAATAGATTGGTTTCCGAAAGTATCTGAATTTTGAATTTTGAGAAAATATTCTGTGCTGTTTTAAGAAGAGATTATTACAACGCCAGTGACTGCTAGTGACTAATTAAAGTATTTAGTTCATAAGTTGTTTATTTGTTTATGTTATCGCTTTGTGCGGCCGGGCCTGTTGGTCCTGTAAGACTACCTTATATTAATAAGGTGGGATTTTTAAAATAAAAAAATACATTTTTGGTCATAATTAATTTTCCTAGCTATTTAGGTGCCGCACTGTGCATCCAGGCATGACGGTCCTGGGATATTAGACCATCTTATACAGTTAAATGTTTGGGATCTTGACTAATTTTCGTAGTTAGTTTGGTGCCTCCTTGTCAAGCTGGGCTTGATGGTCCTGGATTTTAGACCACCTCATATGTTCTAAGTTTGGATTATATTTTTGTGACCTAATTATGGTGAATGGGTTATTATTAATTATCTACAGTTACTAATTTGGTAGTAGGGTTATAGTTGGTTAGTATAGATCAAGTATGTAGAGGAGAGAAATTTGTTTTTTTTATAACTTTAATTTTTAAATAACTGGAGTCCATGCATCTAAATTAAACACATTAAACACCTTCAATGAACCCATATGATGTGTATTGCTCTTCAACGAGCCCATGTGAAGAGCAATGTTCTTACGATGCTGACGGCTAGTTGCGGGAGAGGGGTGGGGGGTGGGGGTGGGTATTGGTGTTGGTGGAGAAGTATCCATTTCCGATTTGGAACAGCGCAAGGCTCGGTGCATCATTCTTCTGTCTCTGGTTATTTTAAAAGAACATCTAAGTCTCGAACGGTTCTACCTTTCTTAGTCTTTATATATATATATATATATATATATATATATATATATATATATATATATATATATATATATATATATATATATATATATATATGGGTGTGAAGGCCTCTGTCGGTGTGTCTTCGTCGTCGCTTTCTGCAATGTCCTTACTGCGGAGAACAGGAATCCCTGACTTGGTACCGTCCAGGGCATTAATAAGAGTTTCTCGTCGGCCCCAAATCTCTATACCAGTTAGTTTTTATGTTGACCTTAAACGTACTCGGGGTAGGGTGGGATGGGGTGGGGTTTGGATCTCTGTACTTTATTTTCCCATAGACCCTACGGTATCTCCTATAACTACTTTTAGTTCCCCCAAAATAATAATTCGTTCCCTGAAATCAATAATTTGTTCCCTCAAGTTACTATTTTGTTCCCTCAAGATAATAATTCGTTCCCTCAAATTCACATTTCGTTCCCTCAAATTAATTATTTGTTCCCTCAAGTTATCATTTCGTTCCCTCAAACAATTAATTCGTTCCCTCAAATTACTATTTGGTTACCTCAAAATAATAATTTGTTCCCTCAAATTAATATTTCGTTCCCTCAAATTATTATTTCGTTCCCTCAAGTTATTAACTTGTTCCCTCAAATTAATATTCTATAAATAGAAACATTGAATTCGTCTGCAGCGCAAATAGAGAGACCCTTGTCAGCAAGGTTTGTTCAGGTGTGGATATCAGGTTACTATTTAATTTAGATGATGAATACCATTTTATGCGAGATATGCAATTATAATATGATATTTTGTGATAAATCTTCTTCAATGGTTACTTCATGCCTTCACTTTTACATGTCAGAATTGGAGTTATACTGTACAGTAATGATGTACGATGAATTCGAGAGGCCCATTGAGGATTGGATTTTGTTGTTGTTGTTTTGAATTGGAATGTTCTTTTCTTTAAAATGTCTGAACGATCGATATATTTTTTATTGTAGATTGAATATGAATTTAAATTAATCGTCAAATACCTTATACGAAAGAGACTTTCGCCTGACAAATATACAGTAGCCCGGAACGCTACGTATTATCGCCGTCCTTAATGTTCTTATCGGTACATATTAAATCTGTTTTCCTATTGCTGCTTACTTATAATTTTTAAAGTTTCAATAACTTTCCCTCTTTCTAATTTTTTTTTTTGAAAAGAAAAAAATCTTTGTCGTAAATTCGAATAAAACAGCATGTGGTATCTGTCCCAGATTCAGATTGACCTAACACGGGAAACAACTCTACAGTATTATCATGGTATTTCTACAGTATTATCATGGTATTTGCCTAACTTGGGTATGATAGCATGCATGTAATATAATATAATAAACATACGGTCTCACTGGACAGTTTTTTTGGCAATTTTTTGTGTGACAATGACCTATAGCAGAAAAGTGATAATAATATTACATTAAGGACACAAATACAAATTAAATAATGATTTTTGTTGAAAGTATGCTTGTAAGATTCTGATCGAGGTATTAAAGTTAATTCCTTATGCAACTAGTGGGTTTTATACTGAACCAACACTTCCCCAGCCCCACTTTTCATCACCCCTCAACCATCTATATTTTGAGATATTTACCTCTGTAGCAGACACATGAAAATACGCAAGCCAAGTCGGCGGCTCATTTCAAGCCCAAGTTAGGCTTTTGATCTCCAATGCTAGTCTGACTGTGACAGGCAGTCAACAAAAAGTCAACCAGTTTCCAAGCCAAACTCAAAGTAATTCTAAACCACATTACAGATTTAGCTTATGTGTGAAGTGACAAATACTACGATTGTGATAATTAGGCTCATGCCTTCTACCTTAACTATTAGGTGTCAAAATGCGAAACTATCCAGTGAGACCTAAATTGCAACTGATCAATGAGACCAAATGTCCATGTTTGTACTAGCAAAAAAATGTCAACAATAAACGAAAGGATCCAATGATCAAATGGAACACACATATGTAATTAATGTGGAAATCTATGAATAACAACATTACACCTTAAAAAGAGTTATTTTTTATCTTTATATGAATTGTGGGAAAGCAAATATAAATATATAAAAAATTTATATTAATATTATTAATAATGTTATTATGGAAATGTTAATGTTTACAAGAAAGTTAACTATTGTTGTTTCTTATTTATATAAGAGAAATATGATTATAAGCAGCATGTTGTCAAGTGTTGCCCACATTGGATGCCATGTAATAAAATTATGACCGTAACCTTGTAAGGACACGTGTGTGTGATTTAGATTTTAATGTTCAGTGATATTGCTACGATGTCTGCAGTGTGGCAGTTTGTAGTAATGTCTAGCACTGAGGCATCATGCTGCAGACATGCAGCATGATGTCCCATCCAGTCACATTATCCTGGCACCAGACCAATCAGTCGTAACACTAACCACTTTGGTACAACTCGGTCAGGGTTCAACCCCATGACCACCCGCATCCGAGACAGACTCTCTAAACACTAGGCCACCTGAGCGATCTGTAAGGACATGCATGTTACCATCAGTAAATGACCTATAATCATCAAACATCAGATGATATGCTGAATATCTTAAGTTTTTTAATCAAAGCCAATGCAGGTCTAGCAAGTTAAATTGGAGTTTTGTATATGATGAACAGTAGAATTGCATGCACTTTACAAAAAATGTAAAATATAAAAATATTGACATTTTAGAGGAGTTAAAATTCTGCTATATTTGCATCCATACTGGCAAGAGTTTACATCAATAAACTACCGCTAGATAGCATGTGTCTAAAATTAATTGGAAAATCATGTTTGCTGTGATAATTTAGAGCCCGCAATAATACAGTGTTTAAATATAAATAGAGAACAAAAATACAAATGTGAAATCTTTTGTATATGTGCCCACGGAATAGTAGTCTCAACTTTATGACACATCCAGAAGACAAAGTATAGATCTATGTAGATTCAGAGATATTGAACTTTCTACAAAATGTAAAGTTTAAAATTAACTTCAGATTCCAATTTTGTAATATAGAATAGATGAAGTGCACTGAAGAGAACCATACAAATGTGAATTATGTAGTCTTTTGATTTGCAGAATGAAATCATATCCTTTGTGGCAGGATTATGTGAGAATCAATTTATATTGTATACCAATGATAAAAAATAGGGAATGTTATGATATATTTGCTCTGATTGACTACCTTTGGAGGAAATGATAATGTAACTTGATAACAGCACTTGACAAATTTGGTTTATTACAAATATATATATATGTGTGTGTGTGTGTGTGTGTGTGTGTGTGTGTGTGTGTGTGTGTTATATAATCATGCAGGATTACATGTGTGTTATTTTAATGATGCAGAATTATACCTTTATTATTATAAACATGCAAGATTATACCTGTGTTATTATAAGCATGCATGCTTATACATTTGTTAATATAATCATGCAGGAGTATACATGTGTATTATGATAAGCATGCAGGATAATACCTTTGTTATCAAAATCATGCAAGATTACACCTTTGTTATTAATACCATGCAGGATTGGTAACCAACTAGAAATATCAATGCCAAGGTGATTGTTACTTCAGTAGTATAGCTAGAAAACAGATGGTTTCACAGTATCAACACTTCATACTTCCATCAATAGGTTGTGTAATGTCAGTACCAAGTCTTTACCAGTATCAGCAATAGTGCAAGTTTAATAATCCCATTGTAGTTACAGCTTTTTTATTGCAACTTGTACAACATTTAACATGTTTGTAGAGGGGGCTTATAAAGGTGTGCAAAAAATGCATTTTATTTACTAATTTAATTGATTCTCTAAATTACAAAGCACATGTACCTAAGATAAAATGGATAATTACACAAATCTTAAACTGTAAGCATAAAAAATGAACAGACTTATGGAATTATGAAATGGAAATAAGCATTACAATTTCTCTTAAATACAGTCCAAAATGGCAGGCAGAGAGCTATATGACTTTTTGAAGGGAAGAGGTGTGGATACAACTAAAATTGAGGAAGAGAAGGTAGGGTTGTGTTGTTATTCAGTTTATTGGTTTCAACCATTGACAATAGTTAAAACATGCATCAAACATTTTGAAGATTTTACTTCTTTAGACTCTTTGAAGTTCAAAAGAAATTAACTGCATAATAAGTAGGTATAGTCTGTACTTTGTAAAGTTTGTCACACATTTACTTCAGGAAATGTTGATACACTTGTCTTTCTTTTGTTGTCTATTTTTGTCTTCTCAGGAGCTTCCATTGTTATTTCCAGCAATAAAATTGTCCGAACAGCTGATTAAAAGAAATATTCTAATTAATAAAGGAATACATATCCATAGCTTGGCAAATGAAGAAATTGTGTACTGTTTTGTCAGATTATAAGTGATGCACTTATCTTGAATAGTCAGAATACTTGTTTGGCTTACATGAAAACTGGCTTGTCTATGATTGAAATGTTATATGGTAGGGAAAAAGGTAAAATTACAGTTCTGATCTAGCAACATTTTTAGATATATTTTAGATATATATATATATTACCTATGACTTCACGGTCATATATTTTCTTACATGTTATCTAAATGTTAGAGGCTCTGACTATAGGTACCATTAGAGGAAGCCACTGTGGTTGACTATAGGTACCATTAGAGGAAGCCACTGTGGTTGACTATAGGTACCATTAGAGGAAGCCACTGTGATTTACTATAGATACCATTAGAGGGAACTACTGTAGCTACATAGTTAGCAAGCTAGTTTCAGAGTCAATTGATTGTTTGAAACCTGTCTAGACCAGCTTCAGTGGCAATTTACTCCTGTTTTCTTAGCAGTCAGTAATTTGATATGTACAAGTGCCATTTCAAATACAAATCAATCTCAATCAAAATGTTTAGTTCTAATGCCTTCTCTAATTATAATAGGGAGGGGACTTCACTCAATTAAATTTAATTTAATGAGTGAAATACTCAGTAGGTTTCAAAAGTTATCTGGTGCACTTAGTAACATTTGTGTTTATTATTTTTTTTTAAATTTTATACTTCTTTGGAGTAAATGTAACTCCTTGTGGAGATGGGGTTCAAAAGGTCAGACATCTTTCTTATGGTTCAGAATCATCTAACAGCTGCATTTGCTTACAGTGATCAGCTACACAGGATTGCTAGTTTATCACACACATACATATGCATGCACGCGGACAACAATTGGAGAGAGAGATCTGTCCATCACACTTTTTTGAGATATTTGAAAATAAAAATCTATTGAGCTTGGTCAGACCATATTGGACATTTAAATAATTTGATTGGATTCCAAGACCTAATTAGGTTCCATTGAATGTGACCTATTTTAAAACTTTTTAGACATTCATTGGAACCATTGTAAGGCATTTTTGACCAGACATTGTTAGCACATTTACATAAAATGTCACTTGAGATTCATGACTAAAATTTGGTGGGCATATTATATTTTTATATTATTATGTAAATGACACATTTCGATTTTCAGACCATTTTAGCAATTTACACATTTAAGAAATATTTGTATCTGTTCATAGACCAAAAATCTTATAGGATGGTCTATTGTCTATCATCTGAATGACCATTAGTGTATTTAGTATTCCTACTCTTCATAAACTACTTAAAGGATTGCCATTAAACTTTACAAGCACATTAATTATATAGTCAAGTTGGACTTGATTAAAATGATGTCACTTGGACATCCAAAAGAATATGACCACCATACTGTCACTAATCCTGCTGAATACATGGGATTTTCACTAAGACTTCTTATGAAATATAGTTGGTCCTAAAAGAAAATGAAGTTGATCTGACTTCCAATATGGCCACCATAGTAGTCATATTAAACATTTTATCATTACTTCGCTAGAATGACAAGTTACAATGACATGAGGTTTTCACCAGAACACTTCTTATCATGTCTAATTGGCATGAACTGAACATGTGCCAGTTTAATGTCAGTCTAAGCCATCTTGAAAAGTGTGTCTTTATCCTGAATAAATATCAACATGTTTTTTTTTTACTGAATGTGTTCTTATGTCTAGATGGTCCTACATGAAAATTGTTTGAATGTAATGTCCAGTGAGGACACCATTGCAGCCATTTTGAAAATCTTGTTTTATAGTTACACCTCTGAAATAGACAATCATATCAATGTTTGGTTTCCTCCAGAAGACTACTTATGATGTAGTGTTGGTCCTAAATAAAATATTGATTGTCCTAAATGAAATGGGTACCAATCTCATTCTGACACTGAATATATCCACCACAGCAGCTAACTGAATAAAGGTTTAATTGGGGAATAAAGATTTTGACACTGCAGAAATTCTGTTCTGCCAGTAGAGCACAAGTCACATTGAATGACTTTTGTTTGTACTTGACATTTTTGGCATGCATGGTTTTATACATGTTAATGGCTTGCTTTTGGAACATTTGGTTTTCTTTTGTGGAGTGAGATCCATGATTTCTGCCTTCTGGTCCATTGTTTTAACAAATGTCAAGCTTAGCTTCAGTTTTGAAAAGTGTAACTTTTTGTATGCTTCTTACATTGACTGAACTGTTGTATTTCATGAGAGGAAGATTAAATAGAGACCTGAAAAATCTCAAATATCAGTTTTCATATTTATCTTTTTTTTAAAACTTTTTTTTACACCTTGTTTTGTTTTTCTTCACTCTGTGAAGTGCCAGCATCACATAATAAAATCAATTGTTATGATGGTTAGGGGGAAAATGTACATTTAAAATGCAACCCATTCTTCTTCTGTTTATCCTCATTCTTGTCATTATTCCAACATTATAGGTTGACGAGTCTGTCATTGCTCTGATGACAGATGAGGATTTAAAGGAATATGTTCCTAAGTATGGTGACAGAATAGCAGTGCTTGCCTTCGCTAGACGAATTGTATCTTCCGAGTCAATGAAGAGAGGAAGTTCAAGTGAGGATAGAAAGCGCAATCTTTTGATGCGGTTGAAAGATCGACTCAGTTCAAAGAAACGTAATATTGCTGTAAGTGAAGACAGTAATCAGTCTCATGGACGCTATCTTTCTTTAATTGGAAATAGAAATGCAAAAAAGGTACAGAGAAGGTTGGAAGTTGGATGGTTGGATTTTGATCCAGTAACCGAGTCTTATAAGCAGGTCAAAACAGCTAGTGGTGGTGGTACAAGACAGCTTAAACTTGACTTGCACATTACAATGACAGAATTACTGGAAACAGCAAAGATATTATTCTTTCCTAATGGAGAATCAATGCGAGGCAAGCTTGATGAGTTTACATTTGATATCAGTGACTTTAGCAAATGTTCCATTCCTCAAGAAAAAACTTTAGAGGAAGTATATAATGATACAAAAATGAAATTGTTGCGTGTATATATGGCAACAACTAGGAGAAGCGCCTCAGTTGGAAATGCTGAGACTAAAGATAATGAATCCTCAGACCTTGCCACCAATAAAGAAGCATCAGAAGTTCAAAGAGACATACACTTGGGACAACTATTAGAACTTGGCAGAGAATCTAACATGTATGAAGTTTCAAATGATTCTTCATTTGATAATGCCTTACAACTCTCCTCAGAAAAAAATTCCTTTCTCCCATGATATGGCAACTTATAGTCACTCTCAAGATGATAGCAGTGTGGTTATGTTCTCATACTTAATTCCAACATCAGAAATTTCTGATCTAAATGAGACCATTGGGACATGTGTGAAAGTAATTCAGCTCCATAGAGGACATGTTTTCAAAGAATTTATTGAATTCTTCTTGGAAAATAGTAGTTTGGATTTAAGGGGCACAAACATTGAAGTAGAAATGATATTACCCAATGGTCAAAAAGAGGCTGGGGAGGACAGAGGTGATATTTTACGTGATGCACTATCAGAATTTTGGCATACATTCTATGAAACATGCACAGTTGGCAATCATATTAAAGTTCCAGCCATTTCTCACATCATGACTGACAAACATTGGAAAGCTTGTGCTAGAATAATTATTCTTGGGTACAAACAAGAGAGATATTTCCCCATTCAGCTTGCTTTACCTTTTTTGTCAAGTGCAATGGATGGTCCAGGCAACAGTCATACTGACAGTGACAGTCTTGTCAGTATATTTATGGAGTATGTTTCTGACATGGAAAAAGACGTATTTATACAAGCTTCAACTGATTTCGAATCTGTAAACTTTGACAATATACTTGAAGCTTGTGAATCTCATGATGTGCGTCACAGACCAACCAAAGATAACATTAGTACAATACTGAAACAGGTGGCCCACAAGGAACTCATCCAGGCACCTGCCTTTGTTGCTGAATGTTGGCATGATATTTTCTGTTTGGATCTTCAACCGTTGCTACCAGGAGACCTTAGTGAATTATTTTTATGTCTGGCTCCCTCAACAAAAAAAGTGCTGCAGATCCTGGATGTTCCAGATAACTTGTCCAATGCAGAGAGGGAAACTATTCAGTACCTGAAGAAGTATATTAAAGGTCTTTCTGAAGACATGCTGAGGAACTTTTTGAGATTTGTCACAGGTAAGGATGCAAAGTATAAGAAACATGGATTTACTTTTTTTTTTACCTAAAGCAAGAGAAAAATATAAAAAATTTAGATTGGAGGAAACAAGCAAAGATCTCAAATTGTTTGAGATAGTTGGATTGTCAAGATAGTTTTAAATGCATTTTTGTTTTATGCAAATGGCTAATTCAACCAGATACTGATGACTGATTCAGCTAGTATCACTGGACATTTGTATGCCTTCAAAGTGTTGACAGTTATTGTCAACTGGTACCCAAGATGTTAATTTACTCCATGACATTGCATCCACACATAAATTTGCCATCTTGACAGACTCCTTGAAGGAAAATATCATCCAAACTTTGCATGATCCTCCAAACAGCCCTGATGTACAAGGTAGCACAAGCCAATTTTTGCCTGTATCTTATTATCTAAGATTAGCTAATAAGCAGATGATTAGAAAAGTCACCATACAGATGGAAGTAGAGTTTTCCAGTATATGAACAAACATATCAAAAATTGAAAACAAAATGGCATTAAACAACTGATAATCAGGCTGTGAAAGTATGCAGATGTGCATGGAGATAACTTTGAAAGCGTGCACTGTTCGCTAATACAGAACTTTGTTGTATAGTTCTCTATTATTTAGATACTTCCCCAAAATTCAAATACTTATGCTTCCCCAGAAATCCATATTTCTTTTAATCTTGTGTTAATCTTTCAAGCACATCTAAATGTCATATATTTGAATTACATTATACTGATTTATTGCAGGTGCTGATCTACTGACTGTACAAAGGATATTTGTTCGGTTAGTGTGCTGTGACTCTGAATTCACCAGGAGACCAATTGCTCACACCTGTGGCTGTGTTCTTGAATTACCATCAAATTATGAGAGCTTTGTCGAATTCCGCAGAGAATTTAATGGTATATTGGAATCACGCATCTGGATCATGGATATAATATAACCATGTAGTAATTTTATGCAGTAGTCATTCATGTTTTTTTAACGGAAAATGTTATGCTACAATGTTAAGGATAGTGTGGAGTATATTAAGAATCATATGTATTATTGCTTTCAGTATTCTTGCAAAACTGTTCTTCAATATATTTTCAAAGTAGTTGTTTTCACTTGTATATAATAAAGAAATCTGTTACAAAACTGCATGCAGTTCATGCAGTTGGTTGAAATGCATTTTTGGTATGCAGATAATACAAACAAGTTTGAGTTTAAAATTTTGTTCATATTGAACTATCATTGGTTGAAAATAACATGAAGAATGGACAAAATGTTATTCTGAAGATAGACAAACTGTTCATATGTTTTTTAAATGTTTAGATATAGAGCGACTTCACTGAATTGTAAGCTAATCTGCTTAATATGGTATGGACTTCCATCTGTCATGCATCATACTTAGTTGTTTTCTATATTTATTTTAGATCTGTTCAGCATTTAAACAAATTTAACAGGCAGCATCCTGAGGATAGTATCTATAAAAAAAATGAGCTTTTCCTAATATTATCACTGTAGGTACAACCTATAATAATGATGCTCAGGGTCCAAAGAATAGCATAGCGATATATGTGGGGTTGTGTTAACAAATTTTTTAAAAAACTTCCCCATAGAAATGCATTGAAATTTCAATGTCATCAGTTTTAAATAACCTCTTGATCATATAATCTGCTAGTTATACATATAATCGGCTTTTCTGAGATCATATATTTAGTGTGTTAAAAAGAGAGGTCACCTTAAATTATAAAATGGGAACCATGCTGCCTTCACATTTTAAGCAGAATTGCATTATAATGAATCTCATTATCATGGGTTTTACCTATATTACTAAAAATGGAAACAAAACTTAGAATGACTACTCTTAAACCAGGTGACATAATTTGATCAAATTCCATGTTTTGATAAATGATATTAATTCATTGGCCTAACTTTATGGTCTTTACAAATTTAGAATACCAGTATAATCTGTGCATATTGTTCATCTACCTCTACTTTCATACATCACAAGTGTGTTAAAACTTATTCACATTCTGGCTGTTGATTATTAGTAAACTTAACTAGAATGCATGTAATTGCATTAAACCTACTTATTTTGGATATTAAGAATTAAACAAAGATACTGACCACAAATTTGACCTTAGAAAAATTTGTAGACACAGTTTGAATTAAATATGTACTCAAGTTGAAAAGTTCTATAAAAGTGAAATTGGATCTTCAATGTTTTCTCTTTACTCTCATTTGTCAGAAATCCCCAAATGTTATATTTCACCCACAATTCTGAAACCAAAGGGATATTTCTATTTTAGTAAAATTTATGTCCATTTTCTAACATAAAGATGACTTTTTACTTTCAGTCTTGCACCTCTAGGGAAACTTGATCTTGTTTGACCTGGTGGATATGCTATATGTGTTATTTATAAAGAAAATGATTAAGCATGCTGTTCTGAATTTATGTGAATAACATCTTGTTAGAATTTGCTACTTACAAAGCAAATGCCAATAACTGACTTAATCTTGGCTTAGATTAGATGTCCTTGCTACCATCACAAAGACTTTATAACGGATACGGTATTGATGACACTTAATGTTTGGATCAAACTGAGATTTTGGTCAAACCTCATTCTGATACTTTTAATGGGGTATGTCTCAAGGCCAATACAAGGATAGCAATAACAGGCCCACTTGGGCTACTTGTTGATTGCATGTTTTTTAAATTTATTTAATAGTATTTTCTTGCAAACAGTTGGCTGAAAAAGTATAGTGTGATATTTTATAGTATGATCTCCAAAAGGTTGATATTTCACAATATTAAACCACATTTTTACAATTCACCAGACATAATTAGATAAAATATATACAAATATGTTGATAAATGCTTTGTCATAATGAAAACCTCACTCCAATGAACATTTTACTTATATCCAAATCGATTGTAACATGGGACCATTATATGTAGCACTTGTCAAAGTCACAGCAATATTTTGGAAGTTGAAAAGCATTTGTTATGTTGTACATCTGATATAGAGCAATATATTTAGTAAATATCATCTGAGTACCTGCCCCTCAAGGGACTTTGGATTTTAAACCATAGATAGCATAAAGGAATGCTAAAACTGTTTGAAATAAAACATATGGACACATGTTTGCAAGAAATGATTTTATATGTTGCTATATTAAAAATCAGGCATAGAGATATATCAATGAACATTTTCAACAACATTATCTTACATGAACTTTCAATTTTAAAACACATCTTTGTGCTTATTTTCATTTTGTTCAAAACGTTTTTTCTTTCATAGCATAAGGAAATGCATTTTGTGAAAAAAACAGTATTACCTTATTGTGCATTGATAATGTGTTTTGTTTTTATTTTTTGATAATGTTACTAATAAACTTGAGTTGTGCAAGAACATTTATTTTAGTCTTTCTGTCAACATGTACCTAACTAGGTCTGTATGTGCACGTGTAAAGTGCTGTGGCAACTGAAAGTTTAAAAAAGCCAGTAAATGTTATAAAGGGAGAATGACTGGAATCTACAATCATTACTATCTCTTTTCTGTGTTATGCATTTCATTTGATCAGCTGTGGTGGAAAATGTTTGATCCACAATGTGCTTTGTCTGAAATGGAGTTTTTTTAATAATAATATTAATAATAATAATAATAATAATAATAATAATGACTTTATTTAAAGAGGGTAACACAATTAGCTAAGAACTAATCTACCTTGAGGCCCTCACACAAGGAATTTATTTAATTCAGCAGCATCTCAGGAGCCACTGGATATATTGGGTTTGGAAGATGGAAATAGAGTGGGTATTTCTAATCTCAACTGGAATACAATTCCAGAGCAAAGTTCCAGAGTATTGGAAACTTTTCTTGAATAATTCCTTATTTAGTTTGGGAATTTTATAGTTTTGTAGATATTGATCGCAGGTAGGGTGTATTACCAGGTAGCCTATACTGGAATAGGGATTGTAAATATTCAGGAGCACTATTATTGGATATCCTGTACATTAATTTGGCTTTTCTTAAACATATTCGGTCTTTAATAGGTAATATTTTTAACTTACCAGCTAAATTTTCCTTGCTGTCTTTCTGGTTTGATATTAGCCTAACTGCTCTTTTCTGAAGATTTTCCAACTTTGATATGTTTTTATCATTTGAATTACCCCATACTGTATTACAGTAGTCTAAATACGGTTGTATGTAACTGTTATAAAATAATTTTCTGTGCCTTTCAGGGATGAAATGTCTTATCCTACTGAGAAGCCATAAACTTGAATTGACCTTTTTACTGATTGTTTAATATGATCAATCAGTATTTCCTTGTATCCATCCATTCATGCATCTGCTTTTTGTTTGATATATCATGAGTATTATATAGCTGGTGCTAGAAGACAATCAAAACTATAGAGTTGTGTAAATTTAAAACCTAAGCAGTTTGACACATCAAAATCAACAGTGTCCATAGTTTATCCGAACTTGCCATGTGCATGACTTCCTTTATGACATCGCTGTTTCTACCACATCCATCTATTTTTTAAAATTTATTCATGCATCCATGAATAAATAGAAAATGGAAAGATGATAAAATAGGCATTATATGCTAAAATGTACAATTGTGTTACTTCAGGAATTTTTTTCAAAATAGACGTTGAAATATGTACAGATTTCTTTATTTAAAAAAAAAATAAAACTGTATATGCTACCTTTTGGTTGAGGAAAAAGAAGACATATTATTAGATATTACCATAATTGTTATGCCATTTGAACACAGTATATAAAATTTTAAAATAAACCACAGATTTATGGAACTAAAAGAATATTTACATTTCTTTAATTATTGTTTGAGAGAGCTGATAAATTATAATTCCTAATCAAGGTCAAATGTCGCAGATCTACAGCCTTTGTTATGCTCTTGATTAGTAAGCAACAAAATAAGATATCATTGTAGATTTTCAAGATCCTGCCTTATATTGTTCCTTAGAAAAAGGTACAAATCTAGGCCTTCATATGGGTCAGTAGGGAATGCTAGTCTCTCTTCTTCCATGATGAATGCACACAAGTCAAATATTTCCTTGTAACAAGGATATGTTTTTCTAAAAAGACACTCAGCTCTGCAAGTGTCAATATCTTCCATTGGGACAAATGTCTGATAGTTTTGAGTTCCGTACAGTGTAGGAGTTTGGTACATAACTTCGGGGCGTCCACTTGGCATAACAGAGTTTCTTGTTGGCCTAATGAGATGCATGTTTCACACCTTCACAACTTCATCCATCTCATCCTGCAATATTATTAGAACTCTGTTGCATAACATCATCATTTTTAACAGTCTATAGATATTATTTGTAAGACAGAAATGATATTCTTTTAATTTGATCTGGAATAAATACGCTTTTACAGTGAATATTTAGGATTAATTTCTTAGATGATACATCATCTTCATAATTCTTAAAATACATTAAAATATTTATTTTGTGAATGTAATAAGTCTTGAAGACTTTGCTGCCATGAATTAAGAACAATTGCCTACATGTCCAAATTCTTAATTCGCCTAAAGGATCATTTAAGGTGAAACTAATGATTTTAAAAAAATACAATTCTGAAACAATTTTTTTGGGCAGAATAAAGAAATAGTCTTACTTAAAGCAAAGACTTGATTTGTTTTTTTTTTTACAAAACTTTAATAATAGATTTTAATAATCTTTATGATTATCACACATTTTTTTATGTAAACATAGCAGATGGGATACAAGGGAGAGGATCATCTTCCATTCATGAAACTTACATTATTCCAAAATGTGGTCTGTTACATATTTATTAAAATATGATGAAGTTCAGACATCATAGATTCTTAACAACTGGTATATATTCAAGTAACTTTGAAGTCAGTGATACAAAAGCAATAGGGATGTTAAATGATAAAACGATACCAAGTCTTTCATTTTCTCTCATCATTTATCTCATTTCTATATCCCTCAGACTAAACTAGCGGGAAAACAAAAACAAAATCTCAAGAAATTATAATCATCACCACCACCACAGGTTCACATCATCAACAACAACAAAAAATGTTATTGCTTGTATCTTTTTATGAAGTTTAAAGACTTTCGAGATTTGCATATCTACAGCAAATTGATATATATCAAGAGCACAATACCCCGCACAACGTACAAGCAAAAGCAAAAACAAATGAACGTGCACATGCCAATATGTGTTAAATATCCATGTGAAATAAGGTCTGCATTTACTCACAGTCTCATCTTGGAGCAATAACAATGCATATATCATTAGTCTATCCAGTTTTCAATAAAACTGTCATATATATATATATATATATATATATATATATATATATATATATATATATACACACACCATGTTGGCCTATTCATCATATAATTCTGCGCAACAATACGTCATTTCTGTAAACAGTGGATCATATTTTGTGTTTGGTTGACAATCCGATTTGAAAGAATGATTGTGTTTAATAAGGAAAGTGATTTTCATAAAGCATAAAAAAATATTTCATATTTATATTACAAATACATGTACATATGAAAATGTGAATTCTAATGGTCACCAACAGGTACTGAATGCGAGGTTGATGTTTGAAAAAAGGCAATAATCTTAAGGAATAAAATCATACAGGGTGACAAATGTATCTCAGATTACCAAATATGACCCTGTTTATCATACCTTTAAAGTGACAAATTGTCGACTTGCTGATTTTCGATGGTCTGTTTCTAAATTCTTTATTTTTTCCCATAAAAGAGACGTTGTAAACACATTGCATTATATTCATTATCGTTTCTCTTCAACATACTTTTATAAAATGTTGAACTTTTACAAATTCTTTTACAAAATTGGTTTATTTTGCTAATATCTCTTGCCATTTAATGGCATTGTTACATTGAATTTTGTCAAACCAGCGATCTGATCTGATCTTGTTCATTGGCTAAAATGCAGACAGAAAGAGTCTTTTAAAAAGTAATGCATTTCATTTATATAGCCTGATGCATAAGCATTACATCTTTTCAAAGCCATGTCCAGAATATAGACCAATACATCGCGAATCACGAAAACATAGGTGTGGTATCCTGTATGTCCAAAATTGGTACTATGTTGAACAATGTTCTAGTAACACTTGAAGCTTTTCAAATGGTAAGCATAATTTATTTTCATCGATCTGTCGAATTCGGTATTCGGTTTGCGTTAATACTATTGACAGAAACCTTACATGCGCAGGAATGCCTGAGATCAATATATACACGCGATCCTGTAAAACCACTAAAACATTGTTAAGATATATAGTTTTCGTGCTAACTTCTAAAAGCTGAAAAGATTAGCTTTCCAAATACTTTGTGCAGTGTCTGTCTATGTAGTTGTTCAAAGTCGCACAATTTTAAGTGTATGTCTGTGAGTATGTGTGTGTGTTTTGGATTTTTAAAGTAACTTTAAAATTTTTGCAGTCATATCCCTACGATGTCTGCATTGTGGCAGTTTATAGTGATTCCAGCACCGAGGCGTTGTGCCGCAGACATGTGATATCAGGTCCCACCAGGTCACATTATCCTGATACCAGGCTGACCAGTTATATATAACCCTTTAAAGCCGAGTGCCAAACGAGGCAGCTGCTAGTACCATTTTTATAAGTCTTTGGTACGATTCGGATGGGTTTAGAACCCGCGATCTTCCGCATTCGAAGCTGAGGCTCTGACCTCTAGCGTACTTGAAAATTGAAATAATATGTGAGAATAATATTGTAATAAATTTGGAGTATGCGCGTTTGATAGCGCCCCATTTTAAGCAATTCTTAGATTGTGTGATTATTGTGATTCGGCGCCATGGAAATATTCTTAGCCCGGAATAATTATCCAATTACTGGGAGCAAACGTCACGGAGTCAAGTGTTAGTGAGTTTGAATGATGTCATGGTTCGCTTGTAGTGAATTCAGGTCAAAACCGAATGACTGACCCTGGAGTAAGATAGTCCATATTAAAATCTACCGGTAGTGACGTACAATAATGGTGTGGCTGAGGTATTTACGGTAGGAAACCGGTAAATTACACAGTGGAATCAATAAGAAGGGATTTAGCAAATACCGTGTATGTGTCCATAGTGGAAAATGGGTGAAGTTATATTCGCATGATGTGCCTGGAAAAGCGTTCATTGACTGGCCTAAGGTGGCGGAGTTAAAATAGTTCCTAGTGAATTTTCTATGGTGTAACTGGTTCGCGGTACGGAAACCTGATGATGATGAAGAGAAACCAGGCAAATATGCGGTTGATGGACTTTTGGCAAGTTGTTTTATCTGTGGTTTTATATTGATTAGAGTAAAAACATACACGTCTGGCTTTCTAATTAACAACTTAAATTGTATGGAAGTCTTTGTAAATTTGGGGAAACATGATTTCTTGCTGGATTCGCGCCAGGATTTGGCACTTCTCGGTCAAGTAATACCCATGTGCGCGTAACAATATATCTCACCCAACAATATCTTTGGTTTTCTGGTGCAAATTTTCGTACTAACATTGAAATTAGATGTAAAAGTTAACCATATGAAAGACACGACTTATCTCTAATATATGCTTTAAAACACGCAAAGAGATTTCAGTGAGGGTACACAGCGTAAGTGCAAGAAAAAAATAGCCGGAGCTGAAATATCCGAAGGGATAAGTGCCGGCCTCGTCGGATTTGTCATTGTACTCAACTTTTGATAATTTATGATTATGCTCAGTCATCTATATTCTAAAAGAAAAATTCTAACGAAAGGTAGTTATACCTGAATCATTCCCATAAAGCAAAATTGTAGAATGCTTTTGTCCAAAATGTCTCCACTAAAGTAGCCATCATTTTGAATGTGTTGAAAGAGATCAATCCAGAATTCTGCACATTGTTTCCGAAAATGTCCCTACCAACATTCTATCCTCTGGTTATGAGTACTAGCACCTTCTATGAATGCATTTTCATTAACTTCTTCATTTTGCCTGTTTCTCCTCAGGAAACGCTGGAAACTCTTGACGTAACAATTTTCAGTTCCCAGATCGCCTCTTACGAGAGTGGGTACTCCGTTTAATTTTCCAACAGTACTTATAAAATAACCACCTATGATTCTTGGATCACTGGAATTATGATACACATAAAGCCATACAATATTTCTTGAAAATCCGTCGATACATCCATTTATGCAGAATCCGTACGGCTTCAACTTGTCGTACGAATCAATGTGCCAGATATAATTTGGTCCTTTGGCAAAATATTCCCGCCTATTGAGACGTCGTGCTTTTCTAGCCTGGCACCCATTAGGATCCAACGCAGATAAAATGAGTCGCACGTCTTCTTTTCTAACTTTTGAGCCATTAGCCAAACATTTTGTGTGCATCCATCGATATCCATGTAATTGACCTGAATGATTGAGTTCATTAGATATAAAGAATAAAACATTTGCTACATCGCTGTAATCTTTATGCCTTGAAAGACCATTAAAGTTTAGTATACGTCTTAGATGACGTTCACTGATGGTAATCCCATGTTGAACTGAAAGAACAGTGATGATGTCTTGATAAAGAAGTCCTAGCTTGAAGTAGAACTTAATAAGCTCAGTTCTAACACCAGCATCCGCCATTGTAATGCATTAATCAAGTACACAAAGTATAAGTTTTGAGAGAAAGAAATATTAATTTGAGGGAACGAGTTATGATCTTGAGGGAACAAAATAGTAACTTGAGGGAACGAAATGCTAACTTGAGGGAACAAATTATTAATTTGAGTGAGCGAAATGCTAACTTGAGGTAACAAATTATTAATTTGAGGGAACGAAATGCTAACTTGAGGGAACAAATTATTAATTTGAGGGAACAAAATGCTAACTTGTGGGAACAAATTATTAACTTGAGGGAACGAAATGTTAACTTGAGGGAACAAATTATTAATTTGAGGGAACGAAATGCTAACTTGAGGGAACAAATTATTAACTTGAGGGAACGAAATGCTAACTTGAGGGAACAAAATAATAACTTGTGCGAACGAATTGGCAATTTGAGGGAGCGAATTAATAATTTGAGGGAACGAATTAATATCTTGAGGGAACGAATTATCATTTTGAGGGAACAATTTATTAACTTGAGGGAACGAAATGCTAACTTGAGGGAACAAATTATTAACTTGAGGGAACGAAATGCTAACTTGAGGGAACAAATTATTAATTTGAGGGAACGAAATGCTAACTTGAGGGAACAAATTATTAACTTGAGGGAACGAAATGCTAACTTGAGAGAACAAATTATTAATTTGAGGGAACGAAATGCTAACTTGAGGGAACAAATTATTAACTTGAGGGAACGAAATGCTAACTTGAGGGAACAAATTATTAATTTGAGGGAACGAAATAATATTTTTTACCTCGTGTCCTCTCTGGGGCTCCGTAATAATCTGAGTGTCAAACAAACAGCAAATTATTGACAGATTTAACTATTTCCATTCTTCCACAAGAACCAAAAGCAATGCATGTCTATATTTCTGGTATGCTTAAATTCTCAGACAGACACACACAGCTATGATTAGGTTTACTTGTGAGAATAACCACACTGTCATTTGAAAACAATACACTTAACATTCATAGAACTGATTCAAATTATAAAGATATACTTTATTTATCTATCCTAGTAACAACAGAACCAGAAGCTAAAAACTAAATCTTACATGAACCATTGAAATGATAAAAACATCCAAGTCATCATTTTCAATAAGACATTTCAATATTTTGTGAATAGCTAGAGAAATAATGTACTGAATATTTTTCTTTATCCTTGTTTTTTCTTTCCTTGTCTTTTAAAGAAACCCATCCAGATTCTTTGATGATCTGATAATTCAAGCTACCCCTGTAACAGAATTGTTACCGAGAGGAGGGTGGATTAAATGAACAATACAAACACAATTTGTGAAAGAAAATATAAATTTATGTAATAAATTATAAATGAAAAAAATACAGATGTAACAACACAATAATTCATGCACTCAACCCACAATTACACTCACAACCCTTCACAATACATGAACAAATTAAATAACAATACAAAAGGAATCTCAGATGTAAAGGGATCTCTTGGATTATACACAGATCCAAGAATCCTTTACGAAAGTTAAATAAATGCAAGTATGATTTACGAAAAAAATAAACACAAACGACAAACTATCTATCGCACGATGGATTACGATAACTAGCACGATCATATACTTGTATTGAATCAAGTTGCTAGCTTTTATTGATATCTATGTGATCACTTGAAATATTATTGCGATCTGACATAAGCATGCAAATACAACAATGTATTAAATTATATTACAATTTCAATACACCTATGTGTCTCCCCTGTATAACCGCACGATTCAGCAACAGTTGAATCGTCTCCCAGTTTCCCCGAGAACCGAGGGTTGACCAATACTATTATCGGACGTTTCCCTACACGGATCCACCACAGTTATACGTTCAGACAGCATACAACATCTACCCGAACCAACGGTTCCTCACTCCCCTAGATGTCTACCCGGACGTTTTACAACTTTAAGACAGCTCCGACACTCGGACTTCTAGCTTTCCGGATATTTACACGTTACACAGATGTTGACGAACAGACAGTTCGACACACAGACAGATACTTCAATTCCGTTTGCACAAATTAACGGCACAAGCACATTCAGATATTTATACAGAGATGTTCCAGAACAAACAATAGATGTCCCACAACAAATCAAACGATATCAAAGACGTTTATCAAAAGATGGTATCAGATGTGTTAACAGCTACGGTATCAACGATGTTATTAGCAGCTACGGTATCAACGATGTTATTAGCAGCTACGGTATCAACGATGTTATTAGCAGCTACGGTATCAGAAACAATGTAACAACTACGTTAGCAGCTACGGTATCAGAGACGGTATCAACGATGTTATTAGATGCGCTATCAGTGATGTACTTCTACGGTATCAACGACGGAATCAGATGTTATCAACGACGGAATCAGACGGAATCAGACTGAATCAGTTCTACGGATTCAACGACGGAATCAACGATGGAATCAGACGGAATCAGCTATAATAAACAAAACCAGACTAATAATAGTTGTCTCAAAAATAATCTAAGCTGTAGATTACGATATTTCATTTAAAGTCTAAAAGTGACTAGTAATTCCAAATATTCCACGTTTAATTGCAATAAAAGCATCATTATATGAAATGATAATCTGAATAAAATTCACAATAAAACGAAATGTAAATTTAACACTCACCCCTTTGGCTGGAGATTTGCAAGACGAGGTTATCTATCCTTCGATTAGATATTTTAGCTCCCGTAAATAATAATGAGAAATCCATCGCCTTATATACTCTCAATAGGTGAACATAAATCACATCGAGCTTGACGTGCACCACGTACAACGAGTATTTCGGATTTCATGTAAATTACAAATTGGCACATGCAAATCGTTACACGCCACTTAATCACCCCAGGTAATGCGTGTACGACGAAATCAAGAAAATGGTGAGTTTCGTTTGCAATTGAAGAACAACAAAAATCAGTTCAAATTTTCGCCTAATTCTGTGACAATACCTCCCCCCTAAGAATAAAAATGTACACATTTTTAAAACTAACACAGAATAGAAGAAAAATAACTACTGATGATATCTTACAACATTTACACTGGTTATACTACAAACTGGATTTTATTACTTGGGCAAATTCATACAAATTTCCCATCATGCCCTACTCAAGTAGTCTGCGCCTATATTTTCAACTCCCCTTATTGACATTGTCGCTCTGTCTCTTGATATACAGCTTGAGCATGTTCGCATGGAATGTTTTTACATTACCGTCCATGTCAATTTTATAGTCCATGTCTCCTTTTACTTCTTTAACTTCATATGGACCTTTCCACTGGACTAATAACTTATTCGAACTCGTTGGAAGAAGCAATAGCACCTGATCTCCCACAAGAAATTTCCTATTACGCGCTCTGCGGTTGTAATACTTGGCATATCTGCGCCCGGATTTAATCAATTCGTCACGTGCCATCTGGCATGTACTCTCAAGTTTGTTTCTTCGATCTAACACGTACTGGTAAGTCGTTTTTATTTCCTCGTTCGCGACATCACCAGTCCATAGTTCGCGTAGTATCCGCATCGGGCCTCGAACTGTTCTACCATACAACAGTTCAAAAGGTGAAAACCCTAAACTTTCCTGCGGTACTTCACGGTACGCGAACAGAACAGCGTTTAAATAACGGTCCCAGTCTTGCGGACGTTCCGCGCACATCTTTCGCAGCATGCTTTTCAGGGTACCATTAAACTTCTCTACCAGTCCATTGCACATCGGATGGTATGGGGTAGTGTTTAGCTGTTTGATGGATAACAGTCTACTTATTTCACCCATGAGGTCAGAGGTGAATTGGGCACCACAATCAGTGAGGATTTCCTCTGGCACCCCTACCCTACTGAAGATATCAACTAATGCTTCAGCTACCCTTTCCGTTTCAATAGTTGGTAACGCTACGGCTTCGGGGTATCTGGTTGCGTAATCAACCAGAGTAAGTATGTACCGATTCTTTCTTTCGGTAACCGGGTGTATTGGTCCTACAATATCTACTGCCACTCTTTTAAACGGTGTATCTATTAATGGCATCTGTCCCAAGGGCACCCTTGTGACCCTTCCCTTACAGACGGTTTTCTGACATACGTCGCACGACCTACAGAACCGTGTGACATCGCCATTAACACCTGGCCAGTAGAATTCAGCGACTACCCTGCTAGTGGTCTTAGCCTTACCTAGGTGTCCTGCCATGCTTGACTCATGCGCCACCCTAAGTACTTGAGATCTATATCTCTGGGGTACGACCACTTGCCAATACTTCTTACCCTCCCGAGCGCTAAACTCCCTATGAATTAATCCGTTCTTGCGTACGAATCTCGAGCTACCCCCACGCTTGCAATGTTTAATCGCGCCGGACGTGATTTTCTCAACAATTGTTCTGATGGATTCATCATGTTCTTGCTCTTGTTTGAAATCATCACGGGAAATTCCTGAGATCGATTCAGGGACTATTAATTTATGAAACGCGGTTTTTTCTCGCCGTGTTTGCGCTCGCGTTTCGACTGCCTGGGCCAAAGGTATTTTAAAATCGGCCATGGTTGGAAGACGGGAACCTTCAACATTACCGATCGTCAGATCGTAAATAGGATTGTCCATACAAAGGGCATCAACAGTTCCCGTTAAGAAAGGTGTTTTTACTGTGATCCTTGCTACGGGAATGCGACCCATCGTCTGATCAAGTAACATACATGGGGATTCCCACACGAGCATTTGGTTATCCTGCACGAGACTACGTTTGATCACTACGCCCGTACAACCAGTGTCACGCAATACCACGACTTCTCGACCGTTGACAAACCCTCTCGCGGTTGGTACACGCGCTTCAGGAAATAAACACGTGCCAAGCGAATGAATACAAGGTTCTACCTGTACGATGTTATCAGTTATACCTTTACTTTGTATAGCCACTGCTACCTTATGTATAAGTGCCTTTCTTTTAGGACAGTCTTTTTGAACATGACCCAATGCATTACACAAGAAACACCGCACACGCTGAAAAACTGGATTCCCAACTGACCTTTTTACCTCAGCTGATTTTACAGGCTCCCTAGGCATAGGTCTTACAGACTGGTTTCCAGACTTAAAATCTTTCAAAACCACGTTCTGGGTTCCCCCATGAGCTTCGGCAAATAAATCGGCTTGCTTAGCCATATCTTTTACGTTCGTGAAGACTTTCTCCTTCAGAAATTGATCTAATTCTCGCCCAACTGTATTAAATAATTGATCTCTGAGCAAGAAATCAGTCAACCCTTCAAACGTTTTCACCGCTTTGCCGCATTCAATCCACCGCTCAAAATAGTTCGCAATTCTGACGGTGAACTGACCAAAAGTTTCTCCCTTATCGGGCTTGCTATACCTGAACTTTTTACGAAAACCTTGTTCAGTGAGCTCGTACCTTTTGAGAAGTGCTTCCTTTAGGACGTCGTACTTAAACACATCGTCCCTAGGAAGTCGAGAGTATACATCTAGCGCTTTACCTTTTAAAAGCGCACTGAGATGCAGTGCCCAGTCATTTTGACTCCACTTCTGGTTTTCGGCATACCGCTCAAACCGATGAAGATAACTATCCATGTTATCTTTTTCATCGTCAAAGGGAGGTAATTTGGGGCCCCTTAATTTGCTAAAGGCAGAATCGTGTTCTCTTCCAGATGTCGCTAATTCTACCTTACGCTCATAATCCCGTTGCTTTGCTTTTTCATCTAACTCTATTCGCTTTTGCTCCGCTTCCATTTCCCATCAAATCCTATCCTTTTCGGCCTGCTTTTCTAATTCTATCTTTTCCTTCTCTAATCCTATCTTTTCCCTCTCAAAGGCCCATTTCCTATCTTCGGATTCCCTTTCTAATTCCCGTTTCCTTTCATCGGATTCCCTTTCTAATGCCCGTTTCCTTTCATCGGATTCCCTTTCTAATGCCCGTTTCCTTTCTTCGGCCTCCCCTTTTTCCTTTTCTAATTCCCTATGTAATTCCCTTTTCCTTTCTTCGGCTTCCCTTTCTAATTCCCTTGCTCTTACCCTTTCTTCCTTTTCTAATTCCCTTGCCCTTGCCCTTTCTTCCCTTTCCCGGGCTTGTTCTTCTTGAATAAATTTCCTCAAACTTTCACCTTCATATCCAAATTCTTTGCCTAAGGCAACCAAGTCCTTAAGGGATGACATGACAAATGTAATACGAATATAGATAGGTAACCAAACCAATGTTTTAAACACGTTTATACTGGACACACGGACCTAGGTAAACTAAACAAAAATAAACTCCAACTAGAGTATTATCTTAACAGAAGGTCACGCTCGAATATAAACATTAAATGTATACCTTCACAAAAATGATTGACAGTTCACTTAATCCAACGATCCCAGTTCTGACACCATTGTAACAGAATTGTTACCGAGAGGAGGGTGGATTAAATGAACAATACAAACACAATTTGTGAAAGAAAATATAAATTTATGTAATAAATTATAAATGAAAAAAATACAGATGTAACAACACAATAATTCATGCACTCAACCCACAATTACACTCACAACCCTTCACAATACATGAACAAATTAAATAACAATACAAAAGGAATCTCAGATGTAAAGGGATCTCTTGGATTATACACAGATCCAAGAATCCTTTACGAAAGTTAAATAAATGCAAGTATGATTTACGAAAAAAATAAACACAAACGACAAACTATCTATCGCACGATGGATTACGATAACTAGCACGATCATTTACTTGTATTGAATCAAGTTGCTAGCTTTTATTGATATCTATGTGATCACTTGAAATATTATTGCGATCTGACATAAGCATGCAAATACAACAATGTATTAAATTATATTACAATTTCAATACACCTATGTGTCTCCCCTGTATAACCGCACGATTCAGCAACAGTTGAATCGTCTCCCAGTTTCCCCGAGAACCGAGGGTTGACCAATACTATTATCGGACGTTTCCCTACACGGATCCACCACAGTTATACGTTCAGACAGCATACAACATCTACCCGAACCAACGGTTCCTCACTCCCCTAGATGTCTACCCGGACGTTTTACAACTTTAAGACAGCTCCGACACTCGGACTTCTAGCTTTCCGGATATTTACACGTTACACAGATGTTGACGAACAGACAGTTCGACACACAGACAGATACTTCAATTCCGTTTGCACAAATTAACGGCACAAGCACATTCAGATATTTATACAGAGATGTTCCAGAACAAACAATAGATGTCCCACAACAAATCAAACGATATCAAAGACGTTTATCAAAAGATGGTATCAGATGTGTTAACAGCTACGGTATCAACGATGTTATTAGCAGCTACGGTATCAACGATGTTATTAGCAGCTACGGTATCAACGATGTTATTAGCAGCTACGGTATCAGAAACAATGTAACAACTACGTTAGCAGCTACGGTATCAGAGACGGTATCAACGATGTTATTAGATGCGCTATCAGTGATGTACTTCTACGGTATCAACGACGGAATCAGATGTTATCAACGACGGAATCAGACGGAATCAGACTGAATCAGTTCTACGGATTCAACGACGGAATCAACGATGGAATCAGACGGAATCAGCTATAATAAACAAAACCAGACTAATAATAGTTGTCTCAAAAATAATCTAAGCTGTAGATTACGATATTTCATTTAAAGTCTAAAAGTGACTAGTAATTCCAAATATTCCACGTTTAATTGCAATAAAAGCATCATTATACGAAATGATAATCTGAATAAAATTCACAATAAAACGAAATGTAAATTTAACACTCACCCCTTTGGCTGGAGATTTGCAAGACGAGGTTATCTATCCTTCGATTAGATATTTTAGCTCCCGTAAATAATAATGAGAAATCCATCGCCTTATATACTCTCAATAGGTGAACATAAATCACATCGAGCTTGACGTGCACCACGTACAACGAGTATTTCGGATTTCATGTAAATTACAAATTGGCACATGCAAATCGTTACACGCCACTTAATCACCCCAGGTAATGCGTGTACGACGAAATCAAGAAAATGGTGAGTTTCGTTTGCAATTGAAGAACAACAAAAATCAGTTCAAATTTTCGCCTAATTCTGTGACAACCCCTAAAGTAAGTTATCTCCCTTTATTCATAAATAGCCATAAATATACACATCTATCCAAGTAGAATGCACATCAGCAAGGCATATTATTATTTCAAAAACAATAGCTATTATTAAAATATTAGATGAAAAAGAAAAGAAAACGTCATCTAAAGCAACAACTAAAAGTGAAGTTTTATTTCCATCAGTGAGAGCAGATATAATTGGTAAATATCATTCCATACTAGGCTTCATTTAAAGTACAAAAAAAAACCAGAAAGGGTAGAGGGAATCTCAACATTGTTATAAATCAATGTGTTGAGACTTACAATCAGAAAAATAGGTCTGGTTTGCTTGGTGTTTTATGGCACAGCAACACAGTTATGTTATACAGTGCTGAGGCAATAGGAGTAAATTGCTCTGCTCAAGGATGCGCCATGCTAGCCGACCTGGAATAACCCAATGGTAAGATTCAAACCCACACCCTTTTGCTCAGGTCCAGTGTGATAACCACTCAAACACAATGACGTCTGCCTAAAAGAATTATCTCATATGGGTACTCATCAGGCATATTACACATATTAGACAATACACATAATGAGAGAGAAGTAAATAAGATTAGAAGCAAAAGATAAGCTCACCAATTCCTTCATTTTCTGGATTTAAAATAGTCAGTGTTGTTGTACAATCCTCCCTCCTCCTCAGAAAACTTAACTGAGATAAATAAATCATAAATACAGCATGTTTTTCAAATCACTGCTATAAACACAGCACCTCATACTATGCAGAATAACATTAGACAAATATGATAAAATGCATTAAAGGTTGACTATACAAAGTCAAAAAAAATGCACAGGAAAGAAAACATTGTACTGGGCTTCTCAAGCTAGAGAGTAACCAGCCTTTTCCAATAAAAGTTTTCAAAATATACAGTTTACCTATTTTAAAGTATTCTTATGCTTTCATTTTTCTGATCCATGCAAGATTTATAACCTTTGATGTCCTTTCTCTCTAGAGAGTCTATTGACATTCATTAATGATATGTGTGGATACTGCCATTCACGAAATGATGAGCACATATTTATGTTGGAGAGATGATATGTGACCTTTACACATTGTCTTTTCCTATGTTATTCAGATATGAGATAAATTGAAACAAAACAACAAAATGGAATTTGATGCGAATAAAATTTCACAGTGTGGGAGAAAATGGATGATTTAATTAAAGTAAAATTTTGCAGGGCCACACATTTTATGGAATTTCAAATGCATAACTTGTATGCATGCAACAAAAACATAGCAGAGAATGAATTCAAACTGAACACAGAATAAATGAAAGGGAAATTCTACAATCATTATGAAGAAAACAGAGCCCTAATGCAAAACAACAGAACAATAAATGATAAACAAAATTCCATTCATTAAAAGATTTGAAATGGAAAAGTTTAGGGTGATGCTAAATGCTAAATGTTTCTTTACCACATCAGATAGCTTTTACAAATAGTGACATTATTCCTTTCAAGGCAGAAATAATGAAAGTAAAAACAAAATGTTGCTAACAAATACTCTAGAAATATATTTTTTACAATTACTGCAGTTGCAATTATATTTTAAGTTTGTAGAAATTAAATATTGTCTTTTGCATTTTATATTTCATTAAAACAAACTTTTCATACGACAAAACTTAAAAGCTTTATAGTTCTCTTCATTTAACACCTGAAAATGGAAAACTCAGCTTTCGTAAATACATTCCCATTTAGTATCAAATGAGCAAAATTGAAAAGAAAATGTGGATGGAAGTGATGAATGCATACATTTTAAGATCGATTAAGAAAGATGATGAGATGAAAAACTGTTTATAATGGATTTAATTCCATATGTGTTATTTATCCACCAAAACAAAATGATAAATATTTCAGGAATATTACTAGTTTACAGTTGAAAGTTTGCACTTTCTGCAATCCATAAGCAAGATAACAATGAAACTTTATCTACTCTGAACTGCTACTGCATTCATCATCATGGTCTTAAAGGTGTACTGATAAATTGTCACTTATGCATAGACACAATTACTTTTTTTTATTTACAACTGTTCAGTTTTTCTTTGTCTCAAAAAACATTCTCCACTGACATGAGATGATTGATAAGGAAACTGTGAGAATTTAGTGTAAGGTGGACATTAAAAGATAGAGAAGTGAAAGAAAATGATCATATGTGTTCTGAATAAATATATCAACTGAATGAAAGTATGAAATACATGTTTAATGCAGTCCACTTTAGTATGAAATACATGTTTAATGCAGTCCACTTTAGTATGAAATACATGTTTAATACAGTCCACTGAAGTATGAAATACATGTTAAATGCAGTCCACTGAAGTATGAAATACATGTTTAATGCAGTCCATTGAATAATGAAATACATGATTAATGCAGTCCACTGAAGTATGAAATACATATTTAATGCAGTCCACTGAAGTATGAAATACATGTTTAATGCAGTCCACTGAAGTATGAAATACATGGTTAATGCAATCCACCATAAGAATGAAATACATGTTTAATGCAGCCCAATGAAGTATGAAATACATGTTTAATGCAATTCACCTTAAGTATGCAATCCACCTTATGTATGAAATGCATGTAAAATGCGGTTCACTGAAGTATGAAATACATGTTTAATGCAGTCCATTGAAGTATGAAATACATGTTTAATGCAGCCCATCGAACATTTTTAAAGATAAGGATGATTTTGATCTATCCCAGATACACTGTTCAACCAGAATGACACAGAACATTGCTATTAAACTACACAGTAAATAAAGATGATGTAAACACACAAAGAGCCAATTTATAAGGCTGTCAAATTTGTGCAACTTTCTTTTTAAACTATAAATAATTAATTAGGTAAACTCCAAATTATAACCAGACATTCCAAGCTCATTTGAAGATATAAACTTTTTTCGTATGAAATAAAATTATATCCAAATTAAATGCAATCTTTCTAACAACTGTCAAAATTCTGAATCACTTTTAACTGAATGTCATCCTAACACAAAATTAGAATGGAGTGAACATCACATGTATTGTAATGACTGTTCTGACAGATGAAATGGAGTAGATGATATCACATGTATTGTAATATCTGTTGTGACAGATGAAATGGATTATATAACATCATATGTAATTCCTGTTCTGACAGATGAAATGGAGTACATAACATCACATGTATTGTAATGACTGTTATGACAGATTGAAAGGAGCATATACCCTCACATGTATGTAATAACTGTTCTGACAGATGTTGAGTTTACAAATATGGCAACAGCCCATGCATTGGGACAGTGTCATGGTAGAAAAGTAATGGAGTCATTATCCATTTCACATACCTTATATTTAATAAAACTGGTCTGCCATAAGCAGTTCAATTTTCTTTAAATTTAACTAAAATTTTAGAAGATATAAATAATATTCTGGGGTTTGCGAAGGGTGAGCATGTCTGCTGCATCTTTTACAGCTGCCTGGGCATGAGCTAAAATCTCCTATGCAGAACTATTGTCTGGAATTGCCTCAAACCTGCCTAAGCTGAAAATATAAACATCACAGCCATCAAGAGACAACATATATCTGGACAGTCCCACACTAATGTAAAGACCCCAATGAAAGTAAACTATGGTCCATAACTCTCAATTAGTTTACTATTTATGAAAGTATACAATGGCCTGTAACTCTCCAATGGTATACTACATCTGACAGTACCCGATGGTACACCACCCTCAATTAGCATACTACGTATGACAGTACTGGATGATACATCCCTCTCATTTAGTATACTGCATCTGACAGTACCCAATGGTACATCACCCTCAATTAGTATACATCTCACAGTAAACTATTGTAGATCATTCTCAATTTATGTACTCCTTATAAAAGTATACAATGGTCTGTCCCTACCAACTAGTATACTACTTATAAAAATACCCAATGGTAGATCACTCTCAATTAGTATACTACTTACAGAAATACCCTATGGTTGATCACTCTCAATTAGTATACTACTTATGACAGTACACTATGGACAGTAACTCTCAATTAGTATACTACTTATGACAGTAAACTATGGACAGTAACTCTCAATTAGTATACTACTTATGAAAGTGCACAAAAATGGTTCGTCACTTTCAATTTATATACTACTTATGTTGCAATTGATTTCCTTAGTAACATACAAAATTAAATGTTGAAAAATTTTAAATATTTAAAGATTTATCTACACAGTATGCTTGAAATGTGTTCCAAGTTTGGTTGAAATATCCTGAATGGCTTCAGAGTTATATTCGAGAAACAACATGTTTATTGAATTCAAGTGAGATGGCCATAGTGATAGAGATATCCATGTATTACAAAACAGGAGATACCACACCCTCTAAAAAACACAATTGAAACAACTTCAGGCCAGGTTGCTCTGTGCCAAATTTAGTCTAAACCTGTCCAGTGGTTATTGAGAAGTTTATAATAGCAATTGTTGATAGCCATTTGTGCTTTACGTGTGTAAAGAGACCTTTAAATTTGCTGTTATGGCCTGCAAAATCTAACTGGGTCATATACATGCAAATGTTTATATACGACAAAACTTAAAATTCATGTACATTCAGTGGTTTTTGCAGTCTTGCTAATAATTCTTATGTGATAGAAGAATTGACAGATATGTCCAAATCAAAATCTATTCATCCCCTTTAAGCCAATGATGGCTATGGGATAAAATAAACTTAAAAATATAAATCAAGAGTGCAATAAATAACACAGTGCTCTGCCAACTAAGGAGAACACATGCACTATCCTTACTCAGAAATGAAATGCAATGAGTCAAACTATATCTGTAGTAATAGTGACCTTGATCTTCAAGCTAGCAACTCTGAAATCCATGATGGAGTTTCCAGGCAAATGATATGTACCAAAGTTGCTCAAGATCAATGATAGGTTAAGTTATTGTCCAGACACAAATTACATGGAAAAATTCAAGTGATTTTGGAATACAGCTACTACCCGCTACCCTTCCTTGGTAAACACATGTACCAAGAGGTATTAGAAATGCATCATACAGAGCCGTCACCTGGAAACCAAAACGGATGCTTGCCTTTCTGAACAGATGATGGTAAACTATAATATTCCACACTAGTAGTATAAAATAATTTGCTTGAAAGACATCACAATCTAATCAGATAATCGAAACATGCATAACACACTTTTAGTATTGACAATTTAATAAAATGCTAAATATTGATTGAAACTGAAGATTTAATAACAGCAAAATGTTAAGTTTTATGGAAGTGGGTTCAAATGCCATTACTTCTTTCCTTTTCTCTTGAGTCGCCTCTCCTCCTCAGCAATAGCTTCCATGACAGCATTGGTGTCATCTGGTTCATCTATCCCCAGTTCCTCCATTGTGAAGACGAGGTTTCTCTTCATATTCAACAGCTTATCCTAAAATCAATCATACAGCTGAACATATCTTCAATTTTTATTATTTTTAATTAAAAAAGATCAGAAACTTCTTACCTTAAATATAGAAAAAGTATAACATTTACATAAAATATAGGATAAATAAAGAACACATAAAATACAGAATAATGTTAGAACACAAGCTGACTATATTTCCAATGTGAACAGAAAAACATGCACAACACAGAACCAAAAAAAAGACAATTTCCCTTCAAATGTATGAGTTGTAATCAAAAGGATGAAATACACATTTTATTATATAGATAAGTTATATCTGACTGATATCTAGAGATTCAAAATTTGACAGGTTAAACAGAAATTAATAGGAAATTGACATAGATAATAAAGCTGAAAGCATCTTGAACTTTATTTGAACAACTGTATAAAATAAAGAACTTTTAAAGGATCTGATATTTTATATAGGAATTTTAGAATAAATATGATAGAGTGAACAAAAACATGTCAGTGGCAGACAGATGGATGGATTGTGATGGGGGAATGAAAGTAAATTATAATATATATGTATCAATTAGACTCTAATTGCTTTTAAAATATCCATACAATCTGGTTTCTTTCACATTGCTATGGCTATCCCCTATTTTACAAACAATATCCTCAAGGTACAACAAATATATATTTCAATGACTGATAGCAGTGTTATCATCATGTCATTATAAGAATGTACCTAATCTAAGAAAAAACATTCTTGTTACCAGACTAAACTAGGCATCATGCACAATAGCACGGGGAAAATCCTCCTCATCATCATTACTATCATTGGTAATGATATACGTTTGATTTCTATACCCTGTCTTAACAAAACAGTGTGCAACACAAAATATTGAGACATCACACTATTCCGTTTTAATTATATTGATTTAAGACAATGCATTTATTTCACAGTCATGTTATTTTGGGTCCAAACTCACAACTCACTAGGTATCTTTGAATTAGAACATATTGCTACATTTATTTTTGTTCCTTATATTTCTTTCTTTTTTTCTTTTGTTCTGACTGGCAAAATTTCAGACATTTTCACAATGAACACAAGAACAATATACTTCAAGCCATACTCAATTATAGTTAATATTCAGGTACAGAAAATTGGCTAAAATATAGTTACAATCATTTACTGGTAGTTAAAAAAAGTACAAAAACAGAAACATTTCTTTTCATGCTTAAACTGCTAATAATGAATTATGTGCAATAATTACACCTGTGTTCCTTGGTGTCTTTGTTAGGCCTTTTGTCATTTACTGATTATGAAAGATGTGTATTTATCATGCTTTTAGTACCTGATGCCTTTATTGTTATGCTTATGCTATTTAAACAACCATCATCTTTTTGCTGGCTTAAGCATGTCGGATGATAAAAATATTAAAACTGAACTCATTTTTTTTCAGACTCACCACACAAGCCAAATGCTATAAATACTTTAACAAAGCCTTTGTAATATACATCAGACATTTATTTGGGAAATTAAAAACACATGACCTAACAGAGAAAATGTATCCATACACATAAATTATCTGTAATGTTTCTTTATTTTGAGTCAGTGGAAGAACAACATTCATATGGCATTGCAATATATTGTGGATGTGAAGCCAAAACATATTCACATGCAATATTAAACAAATTAATTCGCTTGAATAGGATCAATATATGCATGCAGTTTTTATTTTATTACTTACTTCTTATGTTATGTTTCCAAATATCTGTATCTTTATAGTGCGTGTGAACACAATTCTGACATATTGTATCCAGCTCTAATTTACCAGTTTCAAATACAACTTTTTGTTGCGTATTTTTTTATATGAAAAATTGGATCCACACCTATAATCATATTTTAAGATGGAATGTGAATTGCCTGTCTATGCTAAAATAAGGAAGCAGTGAACAAGACTCTGGTTTATAGAATGTTACACCAAAATTTGAGGAACTAATGAAGTCATGACTTTTACAAACTAATGTAGACTTTAACATTACATTATTGTTTTTTTAAGTGATAATGAAATGATCTAGTCTAAATTCTTAAAAGCACTTCAATCACATCACTGGATAATTCATGCTACAGAAATGGTAGCCATGTGCCCTTCCAAAGGACAGAAGTGGTTAGCCATGGCTAGATTGAGAGGGCATCAACACTTCAACTATTAATCTGATGTTCTGTCAACTGAATTATGGCAGCTCTCTAATTGTTGATGACAATACTACTATCTACTCTCAGGAAGAAATGATACAGACATATTGCCATTTTGCAGGTGGGTCAAAAGTGATAAGTGATACATACAAATCTGCCTACATAATACTCACATGAGGCAAAAGTGACATTCTAGGGTTCATTTTGAAATTAAGAAAAGAAAAATAAAGATGAGAAAATATGAAATCTACCTTTACAACAGTCGACATGCCATATACACAAAGTTATAGTCAGATCCAAGTGCCATCGCATGCCGGCATATCTGGGTCTGTGCAGTTTGTTAGGAATATACATTATAACAAATAATTTAGGCATTTATATTCAGGTGCAGCATGCAATTGCATATAAAGGTCTATGTTGTTTGTGGCTGGATTTGTTTTATAAGTGAGGACATAATGGTATTCTCACCTTACTAAGCAGTTTCATGCCACTATGCAGTAGCTTCTTGGCCTCCTTATAATAAATGGTTTCGGGTCTGTTGTATGTCATGGCATTGTTACACATCAATACAAAGTCTTTCTGCAAACATAAAAATAGAGTTTACATAAACTTAAATGCCTTTAGTCGCAGATATTTTAAAAAAAGATATTATTGAATGTGTCTGAATATTGCAGTCATGTTAATAATGTAAATTTAAAGAAAATGCTTACACAAGATCCAAGCATATTTTATCAAAATGTCACTACCAATATTGCTTGAAAGCAGATACATCTGGCCATGATAAGGTGATAAAAAAATAAATCTATCTAAACATGATGAAAAAACATTAATCCCCATTTTCATTTTCTTGTATCAAATATTTCAAGACTTTTAGGCATGTCTGTACAAAAGAGCTCAAGCAACAAAACTTCTAGATGAATTAATTGACCTTGTTCTGTTTAATTGCCAGGGATAAAACTGGACACGCTCTTCCCAGCTGAAATATAAGAAATATGGGAGTAAATTCTACATGTACTCATTGTGTAATAATGCATGACTACTCCACTATCTGCATTCTAAGACCAGTGTGGTGGACAACAATGTTGCTTTATTTGTTATTGTTGTTGTTTAATGCCATTTTTCAACACATGACAGGCTATACATGGCAACCAGTATTAATGGAGAAGAAACCTGGGAAAAGACAGGAAACAACCACTGTCCCTTGGGAAGCTACTGGCAAGCTGTTTCACATACATGTACCCTTATTGGCTGAATCTGAGACTCGAACCCATGCAAACAGAGGTGAGATGGCAGTGATCCACTATTAATACTGGCCACTATGTATAGCCTATGATGTGCTGCAAAATGGTGCTAAACCCTACAACAACAATAAACATAGTTAATATATAAGTTCAAATAGGAAATATTTTCTGACCTAACACATGTCTTGATTTGAGTTCATAATTCCTCATTTTGGACCCCAAGAGGTGGAAGTGAATTTTTCCTAAAATACATGTACTGACCAAGCTGTACAATGATAAGGATATGGAGAAAAAGATGTAAAATACAGCAGCAAAAAGCTGCTTTATCTAGCAATCTGTCTTAATGAAAGCTCTTTAACTGGAAATATTATCAGTGTCAAACCAGAAAATGATACACATGTCAAACCTCTGTTCTCTTTGAACACTGAATAATCCAAATTCCTATAATAAAAGCAGTATACTCCACAATGAATACACCCATCAAATTGTATTGGTTGTACATACAACAGTATCAAGAGAAAATGAGCATAATGCATCAAGTGCACATTGAACTTTTACCCTGTGTTGAACTGTCCTCACAGTAGGCACTAATAGGGAAATTATTGACTCGGCAAATGATTGACCATTAGGTCTCAATAACTTTGACCTTTGAGTTTTAGGTCTCATAATGTCAAGTAATACTAAATGTTTATATATTGGTTGGATTGCACATTGGCACAATCATGGTTATATAGTACCAAGCAAGCTTAAAAATCCCCAAAATGACAAAGATGAAGGCAAAACTGATTTTTTTAAAAAAATCCAGTTAAATATTTTATATAATCATAAGTAATTTAAATGTCCAAGACCTTCTAGACTGGGTTATCATCATAGGATACATTCAGGGCAATATTAAAAATGTTGCCTCCAATAGGAACCTCAACATCCAGAAGGACTCATGGGACCTATTTAACATCCACAAACCAAAGAGACGAGCCAATATAAATGGATATTTTACGGTCCATGCAAAATAGTATGCACAACAATAATGTTAGTATAGGTAACATACTGAGTAGTCGATACTCACTTTGTACTCCAAAACACTTCTGTACTCATCATTCTCAATCTTACTGAGCATTGTGCTGAAGTCCATGGGATGCTGGATGATGCTGGAGTATCCAGGAGCTATCACATCATTTACAGGGTAGGCAAAAAAACCATTTACATCTTTTCTACAAAGTAAATTCGCAAATAGTCTGCATAATTTACAGTCTCATCATTTTTGTTGTTGCAATAATGTTTCTTTCCCAATATAAGGCTTAAATAAAACTTAAATAGATAGGCTCTAATAAATAACACTTACAATGATGATGCCATAGCCATTGCAGTTAACCAGTCATAAAACTTTACTCCGCTTCATTATATTATTACTCTATGGTCTTATACAAAGTAACAGAAAAGAGCAAAAATCAAGTTTCGTAAAATTTAACAAATAATTTATTAGAATACAAAGTGAAATGTAAAAAGAACTTATGGTATTGCAAATTAAATCCCAAATGATCCAAGAATTAATAACACAAGTTCTAATATTTAAAGTTCTGAATAAACTTTAGTAATATTCCACAAAAATATAAAACATTGGAAGTGTTGATGTGCCAGTGTTGGCCTGTGTTGTAGTGATGTGCCAACAGCTCTTTGCTGAATCACAACAATACAACTCGAGAATATATCCTAATTTGAATTTCTCTATTTCCAACAATATTATTATTTCCTGAGAAGAATCACTTTTATTAAATAATATGAATAAATTCCAGTTCCAATGAAATATTGGACACAACACTGGCTCAGACTAAATATCTTAAAGTGTGATGAATAAATTCTAGAAAATAAAGATTATGTAGTCCTCTACCTGATCTCATGTCACAATTAAGATTTTCTATATAAAACAATTACACATCAGAGAATTTCATTCTTGAAGGATCCAAATGTTTACAAAATAAAACCTTAGTTATAATTTGAAAGTCTATTTTAACAAATATAATTTTTAAATAACATATAGACCCAGCATTTAATGGGGAATTTCCAGTTTTGAACTCAGACTGAGATAAACATATTTACAAAACAAAAATCAATAATTCAAGTCAGGTAGAAAAGAAATAACTAAATTACTAGGGTCCACAATGGAGCTGCTAAGAATAAATTTATTTTAAATCCATAGGCTTATCTTTATATTCATAGTATGAATTTATATAAACATTAACAGAAATTTTCATATCTACATCAGAAAAACTGAACAATCATTGCACTATCATATATTTTTTTAAGCAACTGCCACATATAAAAGATCATCAACTGACATTTTAGATTTGTGAAACTTATAGTTTTGATTTAATGTTTTTTAAGGAACTGCCATATATAAATGGAGATCATCAATTGACATGGTGATTTGTGAAACTGACAGTTTTGCTTTCAATGCCTTTGCTCGAACAAACTGGCTTTTTGTTACAGCAAACATACTGTGTATGCTTCTCACGCTGAAGAGAATATATGCTAAATAAAAAATGCAACAGAGGAGCATTTAATGTTCAACCTGTCTATCAAGGGTTTTAACCACTAGAAAAATAGATAAAATGTAATCATACTTCTGTAGATTTTTCTGAATGTAAAGAAGGCACTGCTTAAGGATTCCATGCTCATCTTCTTTAACAGCAATAGAACGATGCTCTCGGTGTGGGATTTCCTCACTATCCCTGGTTGTGTCATCATCAAGATCTAGTAATGCCCTCTTGCTGGAAGGTTCATCTGCTTCCTCTTCTTCTGTCTCATCTTCCTGACTAATGCTCACATCATCCAAATAATCAAGGTCCCTCTTTCATCTTTTTTCCTAAATAATGGTGCAATTGGTTTGGTAGTGTTAATAAGCACAGTGATTCGGCTCAATAAAGACCCGTAGAAAGCATTTATGACTATAATTTTTATGGGCATGGTTTCCATTTATGGGGTTGAATTGCTTATTTTTTTATAACCATAATAACCATAACCATTATAATGTGATTTAATATCAGTAAATACCAGTTCTGTTTTATTTTTGTGTACTGTTATGACAAACTTGTTAAAACATCCCCAGGATATGCCTCTCTCACCTTAACACACAGTGTTGAATTCTGGATCCCAAAGGCAATGGACATGCAGCATTTAAGATTTTAATTAGACAAAGGAGACCATCAGTATGTAATCCAATAATACCTTTACATTTGCTTTGACAGTAATGCAACCTCAACAATACCATCTGTACTGTACTATCAAGGACAAATAACATTAATGTAATACACATTATTTTGTGTGCTCATGTAACTCAGGAAAATATTAATTTTTCAGTCATAGCATTATGATGTCTGCATTGAAGCAGTTTACAGTGATATCAAGCACTGGGGCATCATGCCACAGACATGTAGCATGATGTCCCACCCAGTCACATTATCCTGACATCAGACCAACCAGACCTAACACTGACCTCTTAATGTTGAGCATCAAGCGAGGCAGCTGTTAGTACCATTTTTGTAAGACTTTTGTATGACTTATCCGGGGATCAAACCCACGACATCCTGCTCCTGTGGAAGATGCTCTAACCACTAGGCCACCGGAGCGGTTTGCTCAAAGTGGTAATCAAAATCTGCACTGCCGGAACTTACTATTATGAGTAAGAAAACATTACCCCTATTAGGGATCATTCATTTAGTCGTTTGACAATGGAAAAATAGCAGTGCTTACAGCCCTAAGTGTTATGATTGCATTTTATGTGGAGCAGTTTAACAAAATTATACTTCAAATTCATAAAAAACAAAATTATTAAGTTAAGTTGCTGAAAGAAAAGTTTGAATGATAAGCAATTAGGGGCCACAACTATTTTAAATCCAGTAAAGTTATCTTGCAGGAATCAAATTTGTAACAGGCAGACTGCTGAATGGACACATTAATTACTCAAGGGCTCTACAAACTTTGTCAAGTGGGACCCTAATAAACAGACGATTAAAAAGTTCTCTTTACTTCACTAAAGATATAATCAGCAATGTTAGACAAGTTTTTACAAAAACTATTTATGTCTGATTTGTTGCAAAGGACCTTTGCAACAATTTGCTCTGGACGTCAAATGGGATCCATCAAACATAAAAGGGCCATAACCAATGTTCCCTCTAAGTGAATGGTAGATGTGCACGCAGTGCTCACTGCACTGTGCAAGCATTACGGAGACGAGCCAAATTTAACGTTGGAATGAGCAAAAATTGAGAATTCAGCTGCGTGGGGATGCCTGAGCAGCTGCACGTACGCAAGCGCGCAGCTTAGAGGGAACATTGACTATAACTCCATTTGAAAAAAACAAAAAATGTACCATAACATGGTAGGAATCAGATTCATACAAAGTGCCATTCTATCAGTCAATGATAGTCAAACCTGTCAGCTATCCATGGACAAAATCTGGGTACATAGGTTACCTACGAATGAAAGTTTACCATTCTAACATGGTTCTTGAACAAATATACCATTTGTATTATTATTATTTTATCCTTGAAAAGTGTTTCATTAATAGATTTCTTCAAGCTTTCCCTGCCTTTATTTTCTCATGAAGTACATGTTTGCTTATGTATCTGGCAAGGAGACAGCTAGCCCAGCTGCTTGTATAGAGAGTTTGGAACCAGCTGTTTGAGAAGTAACAGACTTTGTACAATTATGGAAAGTGTCAACCCAATAACGGATGTCATTTGTGTTTAAAGACTTGCGATGACTTTAAGGTTAAAATAATATTCCCATCATGTTTGCTACTAAATGTGCAGTTTTCATCCTCTATATTGCTTCTGAAGAATTCAGCATATCATTCCATGAATATTCCAAACCACTATAATATCGTATATGAATTGAAGTATACAGTGTTGATGCATGATCTATTCTCAAATTGAAAAGAGTAACTTAATGACTAAATGCCTGTTAATATATTCATCTAAACATGTATGCAAATCAATGAAAAATCTCGTCTGTATACTGTACTGCTTTTCTTGGACCACATATTTATATACTTGTTCACACTGTTATACTACTTTAACTGCAGAAATCAGCTAAATTTGTTTATTTTCATTATAAGAAATATTTTGGAGGCACTCACCATGATCTCGATCTCCAAACAATGATCATGCGGTAAAGACATAGGAATTGTTTAACAGGTGAAATTTGATAACATAAAGCAAATTCTGGGTAAAATAAGTTCTGTGTGAATCCTAATCCTGATTATATTTAGTATAGTAATCAGCACATTTCCCCAACACATATCAGAATGAAAATTTACTGAAGGTATTTACTCTGGACCCTAAAATTTCTAAGTAATGGTTTTATTTAAATTCTTTAAAAAAAATAACGAGGCAATGAAAAAATGAGTTAATTTAAAGTTACACTTACAGTTTGACTCAAGTACAATGAGTATAGGTATGATATGGTTTGGTCACATGACCTGTCTTTATATGAACAATGCCATTCATGGGAAAGCAACTACTCCATTTCCATGGATGATACACTAGAGTGAGTGCTTAATGAAATAAGAAACCACTATTTGCATGGGAAATACCCGGCCTCACACTTCAGAAAGCTGGTATTTATTTCACAATTTATATAGAGGATATTTCATGAATGGAAACTGGAATTGCCAATGAGTTTAGGTAACTACTATAAAAAGGTAATTGTTCGGGCAGGTGCATGGCTGCATGTCTTACATATGTTTAAAAATCTACAATATATGTTATAATTTGTTTCCTTCAGTAACATCTAATACAAAAATTATTCTACCGATTATGGACATTTATTCTTCAAGAATTTATAAACCTCATCATTCTTGTGTCTTTCTTTATCCTTGTCACTGGACTTTTTCTTTTTCTTCTTCTTGTGTTTATGTCGTTTTTCTTCATAAGCTGGGGACTGCCGGTATGGATCTGGAGAGGGGTCTGGAGCCCCTACTTTCAGTACAAGTTTCAAGGGTTCTTTCTCTGGCCTCTCATCAAAAAAGTGTGAAATGTACATGGATGAGGCTGGTAAAATGTGACAGGACAAAATGAACATGGATAAGAAGATAGTTTCAAGGGTTCTTTCTCTGGCCTCTCATGTAAAAAGTGTGAAATGTAAATGGATGAGGCTGGTAAAATGTGACAGGACAAAATGAACATGGATAAGAAGATTGTCAACATCAATATAAGGGATCATATTGCCAGTTGATGTGGTTGAAATAGAATAGTCACCTTCAAAGTGTCAGGAAAGTTCACGTCCCCATGCCATGAATATGCACCTACCACACATTTCTAAGTTGATATTCTGCCACAAATTGTTAAACTTTTCATGGATAAAAAAAAAACATCTCTGGTACAGCATGGGACAATTCAGTCTCAACCTCAAATGACAAGTAGGACCAATGGTTAAAGACAAAACAATAGTAATACCCAATTAAGATAAAGCTTGGACCCATTGCCATTATTCATCTATGCTATACATTACTCAACACATTCTAGATGAGAGTGTATAAACCAAAGCCATATACTAACAAACAGAATGTGAACACAATACTGGCTATATGGGCAAAAGATTAAAAGGTAATATCTAATATAAGAAATATAAAGAATTGAAAAACAACTCTAAGGAAGATAAATCCTTCCAAATATATGCAAACAACTATATATAAACATGAAAAGCTATAAAGATAAAAGGCCACCATGTTAAATTCGTTAAAAGGCATACAAAATAAAAGACGATACAATATATCCAAAACCTTTAGGGTCCAATTGCTAACAAAGGATATCCAGTCAATTTTTGGTCAAGATAAAGACCTGTTGTCCTTATTCCAAGAATGTCCACTAAGCAATCAAATTTAAGGACCCCTTATGATGATAATAAACAAATGGCCCTACTTAACACTTGGGTCCTGTTGTCTTTTATCAATGCTTAATCTTAGCTGGGCCCATGAGTTCTTCCAAAACCAAGGCTGACTTGTCTTGGGCTGATCTGTCTTTGGTCTGCATTGTCCAGATCTCAGGGCTTGTCCCAAAATTTCCCAGCCGCTTGTCCAGGATAAATTGTTAAAGAAAACTCACTTGTCCCAACCATATTATCCACTCATTTTCAAATGCCAGATCACTTGCCTAGATATTATGAGATGTATAAACTTTACAGAAAAGACATAAGAAATAATGCACATATTTATTTATTCAAAGAACTTAATTTTCAAGTTTTTTGTCAAGATATATCAGAGCACAGCTCCCCGCTGCTCTGTACCCTAAACTGGCTATCCATTTGATCCTGAATCAAACAGAAAATTTGTTCTCTGTGCTACGTTTCACTGATGGACTCCAGTCCAACATACATATTCGGCCTCACCCATGTGTACACACCAGCAAGATACTGATGCTCCTCTTCTGATAATCGTATAATCATTGTTTCCACTGTGAAAGCTAAGTCATATGGACAACATTCTTTTGCATACCTGGGCCCAGCAATGTGGAACAAATTGGCCATTTAAATTAGACACAAATATAGTTATCCCTTTCAAGAGTGCTCTTAAAACTCACCTTTCTCGAATGCAAGAACAAACTGTAAGACTTATTAATGTTTTCTAACTTAAAGGCCACCGGCCACCTATATTGTACAAAAGTCCAATATCATGATAGTCATAAAATAAATGCATTTCTCATATATGTACACCATACAAATGTTTAAATAGACTAAAAATTCCATTTTTTTAAATGAAAAATTACTCTGCAATCTCCTTCCACAATCGATAATTTCCGCGTGCCAAAGACGGATATGACGTACATTTATCCCTTCGGTTCAATCAAGCCATTCTTGCATTGAATTTTCCCGCGTAACTATGTGATACAGCTTGACGATCGTAATTTTCTAAAACAAATATGGTGCACAGTATTGCTTATGGATGTAACCAAAAGAGCAATAATGGGACAAAGGGGTTCTTTCTTTTTCCGAAAGACCATGATAACAGTAAAAAGTGGATTGAAGCTGTTGGGTCCAATAGAGTGAGGGATGGTAAAGTTGGAATAGCGGAGAACTCGCCCTGAGATAACTCGCCGTGGAAGTACTCCTCTCGGGTGTCAGGAGAAGTCGCCCAATAGTGGTCGGAGAAGTCGCCACACTTTGCCTGGAGAAGTCGCCCCAAGGATAATATATAATAATTCTGATATTTCGCCACATGGTTGTCAAGGCTGTATTTATTGTTGCTTTTCTTCAACTTAGTAACTTTTTAAATCTATTTTAAAAAATTCAACTTTTTCATTTGATCATATTCTGTATTTAACGAAAAATAAGTGTTATCTGTCCCTTTCGCTCTGATCTTCAAATCATTAGGTGCGTTTTATTTGGAAAAGTAAGAGAGGATGTAAGCATGATGGGATGTCTGTGGTTTTATATATAAAATGGTTCCAACATAATATCCTAAGTCATCCTGAGATGACGTTATAACATTGACTTTTATAACCCGAAATCGACTGAATTGGCGCTGAACGTAAATAAGCCAAAGTGTTATGTTATTATGTCTCTAACTGAACAAGTTAATCTGATTTTTTTCACTGAGATTTGCTAACCATTAAGATATGATACTTGAACTCAATAAAAAAAACATTCATGCCTACTCAAGAAATGCGGTTGCTATCGAATATTAATTCATCATGGCTAATGCGCAGAATTCGGACGGTTTCTGAAAGATCAGTCGTACTACATCATTTAGTTTATTTCTTCTTTCTTTGTCAGTGTTCGTAATTTTATTATTCTCAATAATAACTATTTCAAGTTAAAAGAAGTTTAAAAAATATTTCACCACTAAATTATCGATGTAAAATAACAAGATTATGTTATTTATTAATATATAATAACAACCTTGATCACGCGTACTAGACCCAAATTCACTAATGAGGCACAAATCAATGTCGCTGACACGTTAACACATCATATACGTTTCTTTTCTTAATGCACACATTTTTGTTGTATCAATATGTCTATCATTCCAAAAAGGTCATGCTAAATAGGTAACACTATTTATGCACAGCGTTGTTTTTGTTGGTAAATCAAGGGGTTTTGCGAGTATAAAAGGTGCTAAAAATTTACTTGTACATTTTACTATAAATAATACAACCAAATAAATGGTTATTGTTGATACATATAATTTATAATATGCGTAACACGTTACTTAGTCCTAATAATATGAAATAAAAATCATTGGATTTAATAAACCCTTTGGAAATGTAATCATGTTTCATATATGTCTGAAAATTATATCTGGTTAAATCTATCAAGTAATATTTCGACTAAATTTAGCATAAATAATGCTTAATAATACGTACGTTACCGATACATACGTGACAAAGAGATACCACACTACAGAACACTTGATGATAGCCGGCTAAGTTAGCATGATGAAAGGTGTCATGCCGCCATATTTCAATTCTCAGTATAAAACCAAAACATCAAGTACAACCAGGACAAGCCGCTAAAGTTATGTTATATTCTATGTACTAAAGATCACATATACGTAAGCGATTTAAATTAATTTTTTTTAATGACACTTACGTTTTTATTGTATTATTTTATACACAAACGACAAATATTGACTTATATGTGAATAATAATAATAATAATAATAATAATAATAATAATAATAATAATAATAATAATAATAATGTCTAACACTGGGGCATCATACCACAGGCATGTAGCATGATGTCACACCTGATCGCATTATCCTGACACCAGGCCGACCAGTCCTAACACTAACCTCTTAATGCTGAATGTCAAGCGAATTAGCTGTTAGTACCATTTCTTGTAAGTATTTGGTATGACTCTTCCGGGGCTTGAACCCACAATCTCCTGCTTCCAAAATGGACACTAAAACCACTAGGCCACCAGAGCAGTGAAGCACAATTTACAATGCTTCAGGTAATAATTTATCAACAAGCATCATGTACTTTCTCTTCTGGGGATAAATGTACGTCATTTCCAGTTGGCGTCCTCTATAGGTGGGAAATCTTATCGAAGGGGAGGTAAAAGCATTCTATACTTAATTTTCGAGTAATTAAATTATTATATCATCTTTACACTTCATAACTTTTTTTTACAAATTGTGCGAGTATGACTACTTTTATTCACATAATGCAAATATGATATATACATATAAATGTCAGAGTATGGCCAGTGACCTTTAAATATGTTAGGCACCATACAAAGTTCTCAATATTATTATTACTATATTTACAGTTTCTTGTTTGATATGGAAGTCATAGTACTACCATCAGCTTGAAAAGAGATTCATTGGAATTACAACTTCTTCCAAGAGAATCCAGAATTTGTCAATTCCACTGACAAATACATTGGTGGAGTTTTTGACTTATGCCAGTCTAGCAAATTATTTGCATTAACTGAAAAATTCCTTTTTTGTGGGTCAATGAATTAAAGCCATCAAGAAAAATTCCTTTTTCCAGGGATTTGTGTTGACAAAACATTACCACCCATACGTGACAGAGGCATTTAATTCTGGGCTTGTGGAATCTGAGTCAGGCTTGTGATTTTTTTTATAGTCACCAGTCTTGGACCCAATCCAAAACATTTTTTCTTTGAGCACTGTATGTGAATGATAATAATGGATGTCGTTACAGCAGCTGGTGATTCAGAAAATAGAAGTGATTTTTCTGTTTATTACCTGTAAAAAAATATGTTTACTATAGATTTAAAAATCTGTGAAAGACTCAAAAAGATACTTTGCTAGTGATTTAGCAGTAGTGGAAAAATATATGCGGTTGTATTTCTAATTTTAGCGAAATGTATTGACATCGCAACATGCTACAGAGCAACACTTAATGTCGCCCCTTTCCCCATCACAAATATCGGGATGAATCTTTCACACAGTATGACCAGGAGTGTAAAAATATTACTATAATACATGTCACTGCATCACGAAAAATGGTGACACCAACAGACCGAGCTTTTAACTTGAGCATACCGCGATTGTATAACTAACTGTTCGTTCCAGTACTGACATATAAAAGTTTAAAACGCTTAAACATTATAATCTACCATCATATGAATCAATTGCTTTCTTCTCCGATTTATGATGCTTCTTGTGTTTCTTTCCCATTACTTTTACAGGGTGTTGAACCTCGTTACTCTCCCCAGCACAAGCTGGTTCGAGTTGATTGAGGTACACCGTCTTTCCGTTAAATGTGTCTTATCGTTGGTGCATTGTTTCCCTTGTCCTCCCATGAGTGCTTTTTGTGTGTATATTTTGTTTCATTTTTATTACTATAATTTTATAAATTTTGCTGACGGTTGCTCTTTGCTTTGTTCATCAAATAAGTAAGTCTCTTTATCCCTCTATGAGATTCAGATTGATAATACTTTCTATCAGGAGTCGGTAATGACCCCTGATATATTCTCCATGGGCGGTGGGGAATTGATTTCCTTACAATCTGTCTCCCGAACATAGGACTGTACTCTCGTCCCTTGGGACTATTAAGTCTCAGGGCCAATTTCCATTCCTTTTGAATTATAAAGGTTATTTATTTCTTTCCCAGTTGACTGTGCCAGAGTCATTTGTCCATGATGAGTGTTGTTTGTGTTTTGTATGTTGTAGGGTTACTATGTATGGACGGCACTATCTAGGTCAAATCCACATAGTTTATGTTCTATGTAATTTTTTTATTGTGTGTTTTTGGAATATTTGTTAAAAAAAAAAATCCTTTGTCTTTATTTATCATGTAACGTTTAATACTTTTAATTATTTATTAAAAGTGTACTTTATTTATATATGTTATTTGTTTTTGTTATCTATTCGATTTAAATGCTGTGGCATTTTCCTTATATGTGTCTAGTGGGTGTTTTAGTTTTATTTGTGCTCTCCATATTCTACGAGTTGTTTCCCTTTAGTCATGTCGTTGGTTATAGATTGTATCTCAATCTACTGTTTGTCATTTACCAATCATTCATTGTAGTGGTTGATTTCGTTTTGTAATTAGTTTATTTCAGAGTGAAATTGTTGCGTGAGATTGAAGTCTTGGTAAACTTTTGCCGGTATAACTCAACTACTGATAGAGAGAAGAAAGAAGAGGAAAAGAAATCCTTGACTCCGCTATACCTCTGTGTTTGTAGCTAGGTTGTAATCTGATATGGGTGTGTTAATTATGCGGCACTGATTTCAGCGTGCCTAGGTTTTATCAATGAGATTCCGATATCACGTGGTTTTTCACTACGGTTCGTAGTAAGCGTGGTCACGTGGTATCAGTCGTAGCTTGTAGTCGCTGTAGGTAAGCCATGTTTGTAATTTGTCAATGAAGGTGCCGCGCGTAGTGTTTATCAGTCACGTGGTTGCTTCTGCAGCCTCAGGCGTATTGGCTTGCCTATGTCTGTAGGTGAGTGATGTTGAAGTTTTATCAATGGAATTCCTAAGTCACGTGGTTCTACTACTACGTGTAGTATTAGTTTGCCTCGCTGTATCATCGGTAGTTCTGGCTCGTTAAATCGCATGTATATAGCCGTTAGTGTGGCAGGGTTGTCCTTATCTAGGTTTTACTGTAGTGCTGCTAAAATGAAGTGGAGTGTATACTGTGGAGTCAAGGAAAATTAGTAAATATTAGTTGTATTTATATTTTGATGGTACTAGGGCTGGAATAATGTTTGGGTGTATAAAATTGTATATTCATTTTAATTGTTTATTTGTTGAGGTATTAGTCATAGTAGCCTCTATTGGTCTATATTACGTCTGTTTTGGAGTCATTGTTTTTATTTTGTTTTTTTTTTTTGTTTTTTTTTTGTTTTATTATTATGTTCCGGTTTGATTTGTAATGATATTTGTGATATATATGTTTCTCCGTTTGACTATATTCGCTATGTATTGTACCGCTTTGTTGTACAAGTTTTTATCTGTTATATTACTGGTATATAACAGGTTATTATTTTCAAAGCTGCCGTTTATCGCCTTTATTTGCTTGATTATCGTGATTCTTTCCTGTTTGAAAGCTTTACATTGTAAAATTAGATGTGATTTACTGTCGAGTCCGTCTTGACATAGCTTACATTTTAATATTCGCGGGATGAGGTTCCTTTTAAACGCAATTTCGCTTGTCCACCATATGTCGTGTAAATAATTGAATATTATGTTAGAGTCATGAAGGTTTTTTATTTTAGACCAATTCTTCCATATTGTTGGCCAATTAAGGTGGGGTATTTTAGTTTCAATTTTATGTTTCGGTAGAGTCAGTTTCTTTAACTCTTCATATATTTCTAATGTTTTGGATAGTTTCCATATGTTTTCTTTATATTTGTATTTTTGAAGGGTTATTTGTTGTTTTTGCAGTATTTGCGGTGGGTTTAGGATCCTTAATAATCTATTGTTTGTGTATATTCTAATGTTGTTCGGTATTGATAGTCCAAACCAGTAAATATAGATACCTTGCCACGCATATTTTGGAGGGGTATTTAATGATATAAGTCTATGTAAATAGGTAGCCGATTGTTTTAGTTTAAGGTTGGGCATATTCATGCCTCCCATTTCTTTATTATGGTGTAGTGAGTATTTCGTTATTTTATGAAATTTTGGCCATAGGAAAGTGTATATGGATTGTTCTATTTTTTTCATATGATAGATGCTAAAGTCTATTACGCCAAATTCATGCCAGATGGTATTGAATAGATAATTTTTAGTGATGTGTATTTTCCCAAAAAATGTGAAATCTCTAAGGTTCCAAATGTGTTTATGACGTTGTATTTTACTGAGTATCTGTTTTAAGTTGTTTTCTTTGTTGTTTTTCCCTAGGTATACCCCTAGCACTTTTATTTCTTCTTTGATTTTTGTGCTTGGAAGTGTTATGGTCTTATCTTTTTTCCAGTCACTAATAAGTAGGATTACCGTTTTTTCTTGATTTAATTTAGATCCTGATACGGTACCAAAATCTCTAATTTGTTTGTTTAAGTGTTCGAATGAGTCTTTACTTGATATAAAATTAGTTAGATCATCTGCATGTAATAGTGTTTTTATCGGTTTGTTTATATTTGGTATGTGAATACCTTTTATTAGATCATCGTTTTGAATGGAAAGGTTGAGCATTTCTATTCCAATAACGTATAAAAACATTGATAAGGGGCATCCTTGCCTGACAGATCTTGTAATAGGGAAAGCAGTAGTTTGTTTGCCATTTATGTTAATTTTAGATTTAATTTGGTTGTAAAGAATTCGAATCCATTTTATGAAGTTAGGTCCAAAACCATTTTTTGTCATGGTTTGAATTATGAAATTTATTTCAATCCGATCAAAGGCCTTTTCTTGGTCAAATTTAATCAGGGCTCCTCCTTGTTTGTTGGTTTCCATATATTCAAGGATTGTTTTTGCAGAAAGAATGTTGTCGGCTATTTGTCTTCCCTCGGCCCCGCACGTTTGGTTGTCTGTAGTTATATCATCTAAAGTTTGGATGAGTCTATTTGCCAAGATTTTGCTCAGGATTTTGTAATCTAGGTTTAATAGGGATACCGGTCTCCAATTTTTTAGTTCCGTTATATCCCCTTTATTTTTATAAAGTAGAGTTATCATGCCAGTTCTCATGGAGTTACTCATGATTCCACAATGAAATATTTGGTTGTATAGGTTGTGTAATAGTGGTGTTAATTGATTTTTGAATGTTTTATAGAACTCAGCAGTTAGTCCATCTGTTCCTGGCGACTTGCTGTTTGTTAAGTTATCAATGGCTTTCCCTATTTCTGAAATGTCAATTGGGTTCTCACAGGTGATTCTGTCTTCATCTTTTATCTTTGGAATTTGAATGTTCTGTAGGTACCTTTCGATTTTGTTATCATCTATCTTGTCACTTTTGTATAGTGTTTGGTAAAATTCTTTAATATGATCCACAATTTCCGTTTTGTCTTTAGTAATTTGTCCATTTACTTTTAGTTTATTTATTACTTTTTCATTGCCTTTTCTAAGTTCTTCCCTTCGGTATATTTCTTTACCTATATTATAAATGTCATTATAGAGCCCCGCCCTTTTTTTATTACCTATATTTTTGTGCTGACTTATTTGTCTTAAGATTTCATTACATTTTGATTTCTGAGGTGTGGATTCTTCCGGCTTACTCAATAGTCTCTTACATTCATTTGTCATTAGCTGAAAATTCTGGCTTTGTGCCCTTGAGTATTTCTGACATATATTCTTGAATTTGTCTTTTAGTTTATCCCATGAGTTGTTGTTTTCGAAATAGAATGATTCTATTTCATCGATAATTTCATTTTGGAGTTCTGTGAAGTTAAGTATGCTCGAATTTAGTTTCCAGGGTCCTTTACCCCATTTTTTAAATGTTTGTATTTGGTATTCTAAATAGATTGTCGTATGGTCCGCAAGCATCTGGTCTAGGATTTCGCATTTAATTATTTTGTCCTGGTGTCGCCGCGATACATAAAAGTGATCTATTCTTGATTGAAAAGGGGTGTTTTTAAGTGTAAACGTGTATTTTCTTTCATCTTTATGTAGGAAGCGAAAAGCATCAATGATATTATTTTGTGTTGTAAAATTTCTTAATATAGTGTCTTGTTGTTTTCTTATTGTTAGGGACGATCTGTCTATTTTTTCGCTACACATATTAAAGTCACCAAGGATTATCAAGTCTTCTTGAGCATATGATGATACATAAGATTCCAATTTTTGAAAAAAGTCATTTTTGTGCTGTTCATTAGCTGGCGCATATACGTTAATCAGGTGTGTATGATCAATTTGGATATGTATTATTCTACCTTCCATATCCATTGGGGTTTGGATTAATTTCCATTGATTTTGGATTGCTTGATTAAGTATTATAAAACCCACTCCTGAAGATGTTTCAGAGGGATTATAGTTTACCAAAAATAAAGTGTCTAAAGTGTCTTCAATATAGTTGATAGTTTTGGTATGTATATTATGTAGCTCTTGTATGGCTACTATATCAAAGTCCGGTATGATGTTTACTAAGTTTTTGGCTTTTTCGAAAGAGAGTCCTCTTATATTAATAGAGGCGAGTTTTAGAATTTTGATTTCATCCATATTTGCTCTGGGTTAAGTGTGGCAACTGCGGCGTTATACATGTGTGTATTGTAAAGTGTGTATAATGTTTTAGTGCAGGGGAGTTGAGTCCGCCTGGGATGTGTCATTCTGTGATTGGGTGGTGTTGATTGAGTGCGTTTCCGTTGTAGTGGTAAATAGAGTATGCAGTGCTTTGCAGCTTCTTGGGGGGGGGGGGATAGGTCTTGTGGCTGTGGTTATTAGATTCTTTATTTCTGTTGTTTTTGGCGTATCGGACTTGGTGTCTTTTTTCTTGCGCAGCGTCGGTGATGTTGAGGTCGCTGATTTTCGTTTTGGCTTTTTTTTCATTTTAGACATCGCTTCTTTCCATTTCCGTTCTATTATATTTTTCTCTTGGTTGGCTTGTGTGGCTTGTGTTGTTTTTTCCTGCACTGTGTTATCTAAGTTACTTTCTTCCCACATATCTTCATTCATATCCATTTCGTTGTCATTTTCTTTTCGCTCTTCTCTTTTTTTCTGTATCGTATTATTCACAGTTGTCTCTTGTTCGTTATGTTCTTTGTTGTGGTCAATTTGCGTGTCTTCCTCCATGGAGAAGTATTCTGTGATGGTATCATCTTTCATGTCTGTTTCTTCGTGTGTCTGAAACTCATCAATGTCGATGTCGTTCTGTGTGACGTCATTCATTGCGTTGTTTTGGTTTGGATAGTTCTTATCTTTCTGTTCATTCGGGTTTTGTGTTACGTCCTCTGCTTCTTTGTTTCGTTCAGGTTCTTTTTCTTTTTCTTCGTCTTTTTCCTTGTCGTTTTCTTCTTGTTTATTTTCAGCCGTTATGAGATTTTCATGCTTCTCTTGTTCTATGTTTGCCTTTGGATGGTAGCTTTGTTTTGGTTTTTCCTTTTGTGTGTCTTCTTTTCTTTTTGTTGTTTTCTTTTTTTTATTTCAAAGGAAGTTTACAATTCCAAGCGCATGCGCAATAGAAAGTTTTGTATTGGTGGATAACATGCTAAAAGTACCCTACCAAACGCTCAACGGTTTAAAACGCCGGTAAAGACCAGTTATTGCGGATTGTACCTCCTGTCAAATGTGACCATTGTTGCGTATACTGGAACATTTCCTCAGAGCAGTGGCGTAGCGAGGATATTTGGCGCCCAGGGCAAAACACCCAAATTTGCGCCCCCGGCTGTCCCTGTTGCGCAGTTATGTTGATACTTTGGGTCGATTTGGCGGCCCCTAGCCACCGGCGCCCAGGGCGAATGCCCCTTGCCCCCCCCTCCCTCCCCCCCCCCCCCGCTACGCCACTGCCTCACAAAAAAAATAATAATGAAAATATTCTCTGGCGGTACAGGACGAAGAGAGGTAGATTGACAAAATAATAATTTTATTTTTTTTTTCAATCTGCCATGTTTGGTCCTGGACCGCAGGAGAATATTTTTTTTTATTTTTTCAATCTACCTTTTTTGGACCGCCATAGAATATTTTTATTATTTTTTCATTCTACCTTTTTTTCGTCCTGCACCGCCAGGGAATATTTTTCTTATTTTTTCAATCCACCTTGTTTCGTCCTGTACAGCCAGAGAATATTTGTATTATTTTTTCAATCTACCTTTTTTCGTCATGGACCGCCAGAGAATATTTTTATAATTTTTTCAATATACCTTGTTTCGTCATGGACCGCCAGAGAATATTTTTATTATTTTTTCAATCCACCTTGTTTCGTCCTGTACCGCCAGAGAATATTTTTATTATTTTTTCAATCCACCTTGTTTCGTCCTGTACCGCCAGAGAATATTTTTATTATTTTTTCAATCAACCTTATTTCGTCCTGTACCGCCAGAGGATATTTTTTTTTCAATCTACCTTTTTTGGTCATGGACAGCCAGAGAATATTTTTATTATTTTTTCAATCTATCTTGTTTCGTCCTGTACCGCCAGAGAATATTTTTATTAATCTTTCAATCTGCCATGTTTCGACCTGTACCGCCAGATAATATTTGTATTATTTTTTCAATCAACCTTATTTCGTCCTGTACCGCCAGAGGATATTTTTTTTTTTCAATCTACCTTTTTTGGTCATTGACAGCCAGAGAATATTTTTATTTTTCAATCTATCTTGTTTCGTCCTGTACCGCCAGAGAATATTTTTATTAATCTTTCAATCTGCCTTGTTTCGACCTGTACCGCCAGAGAATATTTTTATTAATCTTTCAATCTGCCATGTTTCGTCCTGTACCGCCAGAGAATATTTTTATTATTTTTTCATTCTACCTTCTTTCGTCCTGTACCGCCAGAGAATATTTTTATTATTTTTTCAATCTACCTTGTTTCGTCCTGGACCGCCAGAGAAAATTTTTATTATGTTTTCAATCTGCCTTGTTTCGTCTGTACCGCCAGAGAATAATTTTATTTTATTTTCAATCTACCTCGTTTCGTCCTGTACCGCCAAAGAATATTTTTATTATTTTCTTCAATCTGCCATGTTTCGTCCTGGACCAGCGGAGAATATTTTTTTTAATTTTTTCAATCTACCTTCTTTCGTCCTGGACCGCCATAGAATATTTTTATTATTTTTTCATTCTACCTTTTTTCGTCCTGGACCGCCAGGGAATATTTTTCTTATTTTTTCAATCTACCTCGTTTCGTCCTGTAACCCCAGATAATATTTTTATTATTTTTCCAATCTACCTTGTTTCGTCCTGGACCGCCATCGAATATGTTTATTATTTTTTCAATGTACCTTGTTTCGTCCTGGACTGCCAGATTTTGCATTATACATATTTTAAAAAAAAAAAAATCATATGTATGTATGTATGTATGTATGTATGTATGTATGTATGTATGTATGTATGTATGTATGTATGTATGTATGTATGTATTTATGTATGTATGTATGTCCTCTGTGAAATATATTTGTCAGGATTTAATTAAAGTAATTTCTGAATACATCACAAAAGAATCATGAACACAAATGAAAATATGTACAAAGCACAAGAAAACAATATTTTCTATTAACTTTAAATTCGGTCTTTTAGATATTGGAAGAATCAGTATGCGTTCAAATAAATTAGTTTAATCTAATAATTTTGTGAGTATCATATTCACGGGTTTTGGGTAAAAAAATCTGCATTTGTAATATAGTTATGCCTGTTGAGAACTTTCATCTTCTTTGAGAACTAATAATGCTTTCATGATTCGCTCTCATGCTACCATAAATCTGAAGCATTGTAGAACTTTGGGATAACTTAACATTTTGCAACAGTTTCAGATTTTGAATATTATAAATAATATTTCAAAATAATTGTATTTTTATGATAAGTATAAAATTAAAAAAAATAGTATACAAAATTTAGATTTTTCGAACAAAATATTAAATCAAAATTGCCAAGACGCTTTAACATTTTATTTATTCATGTTTCAGGCACTTTTTTATTGCTCGTTAAAATACGTTGCAGAATGCAATTTATTTGGTGTTATCATCTTCTAATTAGACATTCGTGTAACTCTTCTAATTAGACATTCCTGTAACTAGATGTCTGTTCACATTTAAGTTTATTCATTAAAACAGTTCGTGAATTATGCATAGAGTTGCTAGAGAACATTACTTTTGCCAAGTTCGCTTGGTGCAGTAACTAAGTGACATTGAATTGATTTCAGTTGCAGAAATGGAAGAAAACATCCATATTGGGTCTACCATTCCCATTGCTGAACAGGAGTTGGTATCATCAGGTGGTACCCTGCAACGATTACAGGTAAACTTTTTTCTGTAATGAATATTGTAGTGTCTGATATGTTTACCACTCAACAGTTTGTGGACAACAACTAATTGAGGCTCACGCAGGGTCGTACTAATAGATATCAAACTACATACGTTGCCAATATTTTAAAGTGTTATATGTCACACGTGACTGAATGGATGCATGTTGTAATCACATGGAAATTTTCCAGTAAATCGTTGTAACAGCTATAAATCACAATTTCTTTCCACTGCATGTTACTTGAAGGTAGAGTCTTAGAGAAAAAGAAAGTGTCACAAACAGACTTTCATATCTCGGTATCGTGAACAAAATTTGTTGTGGTTGTGACTATCAGCTCATGAGCACATGGAACACGTATCTATCAGTGAATATGACATATTGTATATGAAATTTAGATTTTTCGAATACAATATTAAATCGAAATTATCAAGATGCTTTAACTTTTAATTTATTCATGTTTCATGCACTTTCATTGCTCGTTAAAATACGTTGCAGAATGCAATTTAATTGGTGTTATCATCTTCTAATTAGACATTCGTGTAACTAAATGTCTGTTCACGTGTAAGTTTATTCATTAAGACATTTCATGAATTATGCATAGAGTTGCTAGAGAGCATTACTTTTGCAAAATTAGCATGGTGCAGTAACTAAGTGACATTGCATTGATTTCAGTTGCAGCAATGGAAGAAAACATCCATATTGGGTCTAGAATCCCCTTTGCTGAACATGATTTGGCATCATCAGGTGGTACCCAGCAACGATTACAAGGTAAATTGTTTTACGTAATGAATCGCGAAGTGTCTGATATGTTTACCACTCAACAGTTTGTGGAGAACAAGTTATTGAGGCTCATACAGGGTCTTACTAGTTGATATCAAAATATATAAGTTTCCAACATTTTAAAATGTTATAAGTCACATGCGACTGAATGGATGCATGTTGTAAATATACGGAAATTGTCAAGTAAAACGTTTGTAACAGCTATAAATCACAATTTCTGTCCACTGCATGTTACTAGAAGGTAGAGTCTTAGAGAAATAGAAAGCGTCACAAACAGCCTTTTACATCTCGGTCTCGTGAACAGAATTGGTAGTGGTTGTGACTATCAGCTTATGGACACACTGAACATGTATATATCAGCGAATATGATATTTAGTATACGAAATTAAGATTTATCGGAACAAATATTAAACCAAAATTACCAAGATGCTTTAACTTTTAATTTATTCATGTTTCATTCACTTTTCATTGCTCCTTAAAATACGTTGCAAAATGTAATTTAATTGGTGTTATCATCTTCTAATTAGACATTCGTGTAACTAGATGTCTGTTCACGTGTAAGTTTATTCATTAAGAACTTTCGTGAATTATGCATAGAGTTGCTAGAGAGCATTACTTTTGCAACGTTCGGATGGTGCAGTAACGAAGTGACTTGGTAATTGATTTCAGTTGCAGAAATGGAACAAAACATCCATATATATATATATATATATATATATATATATATACACTTTTAAAAGTACACGCGTGTCTATCATTTTGAAAACTTTGAACAGTGCAAATTTGCATACGTGCATATCTCACAATTGCACTAATGGCATAGATTTTCCAAATTACATACCCTGTCAATTTAAGTCTAACTCCGTTCAATGACGCAAATACACTCTGATTTAAATGTATATACACCGTGTATAGACGTGTGTATTTCAACAAGGTCATAGTGCTTCTTCCCAATTTTGGATGTCATTGGACAGGAAAAATAAGTATTAAGTACAAACAATCTACATTTAGTCTGAGCTAACTCACCGTTTATATGCATTGGCAACATGTGACAACGATGTATGGAACTTATTTAAGATCTCATTTACATATAACTTAAAAAGAAAGTGACGCTTCAGCGAGAACTCAGAAACGCTTATAGAGATTTATGTTAAAATTGGACTGAAGGATATGTAGAGCATACAATGATTAAAAATATGTTTCCGGTGTAAGGTTATCTTCGTTGTCTTTATAAGCGGTGGGTGCGAATATTGAAGATCCAGAAACTTACATTTTTCTTCAGTTAAACGATTTCATCATCTTTTTTTTTGTAACCAAATTATGTGGAGTATTAAATTTAACTGTAATATATCAACTGTCCTAAACGGTAACACGTGCTATCATTATTGTCATTTGGATATATTTTATTTTTCAGCCCGGAACCAGGAACTGCAGAGACTAATGTCCTCTAGAATTTGCCGACAAACCTCATCAGTCATGTTATAGAGTGTTAACATTTGAATCGTAGAAAGTGAACCAACTCAGTAACTGTTTGTCCCTTTTGTAAAATATTCATTCAACGCAGATATCGCATCCACCTGTATCCTGCCTTTTTAAAAAAGAAGTGATACAAAACAAACGTAAAGATGGATTTTCTTCTAGATGCCTTTGCCTTTGGAACATTCTATACAATTTAATCCTATGTTGATTCAGAGTTGTTCATAGTCAGTGGAATATGAATAGCTAGAAACACAATGGGCAACTGTGATACTAGAATTATGTACAGTTTAGTAAGAAGCTATACAATTAAACACATTTACGATGAAATCGTACATATGTACATGATATCCGGATTACGTATTAAGTAAAAGACAGGAAATTAATTTTCAGATGCTTTTCATGTGTGATTGTAAAAAACATTGTATTCCATTGATTTGGATTATTTCGTATTACTTTTTAGTGGATAGAATTAGTACAAAAATTATTTGCACAACAGACAGATTCCAATTTCGATTTCTTTGTTCCCGATGGCGTAAATTTGAATTTTATATATTCATATTTCAATATGTGTATTGAGTGTAACATATATAATTAGAGAGCAGTTGTTAAATTAAATTATTAATTGGAATTACGAAGTTCTCGTTGATTTTTAATTTACTCGTTAGTTTGGAACTACAGTGAACTCACCCCCAAAGATTCTGAATTGCATCATTGTTGATACATCAATACATTAATGACTATTTAATTAATTCAGCATATTCTACACTTTGGACTTGTGAAAAGATGTTTGGATTGTTTTGTGATTGAATTCACAGTACTATAAGTGTTTCTTTAATTTTCATTTTGTAATTTAGAGAAATAGGTAGTTTCTTGATTTTATCCAACTTCGTGGTTTCGCTTCTTTCTGTTACGGAATCTAATAAATAGAGTCATAAGACGAAGTAAATTTTGATATAACGTTCAATGCTGTCGGTTGTTTTCAATAGAATTTGTATTGCCAATATTCCATTTAAATAGTCTTTCTCCACGTTCTTTACTACATTTACAAAGTATATATGATTTTGTCTTCTCAAGTTCAATATGTATAGTTTATTTGTATAATCGCTTTTACCCTTGTCCTTATTTACGTGTATATGAGTGTTTTTTTTCTATTTGAATCATCATTTTTCATTATTTGATTGGACTTAAAATCGGCAAATGACCGTTTAAATATAAATGGAAATAAGACAGCTCAGATCAAACGATCACGGATGCAAATGAAATTGTGATATTTTCAAACGGTTTTGTACTTGAATTGAAAATGTTTGCAATAAAAAATATTTCAATAAATACGAGTATTATTTTTTTCCTAAGCAATAAGATCTTTGTGTAAAAAATTCATAATGTAATGCTGCAACTTTTACCAAACGCCTAAGATTGTACATGCTTTACACTGACGAAAACAATACTGTTTAATAATAAAACTGTTAAACACTTAACTTTTCTCTTATTAGGCGACTATATATATATATATATATATATATATATATATATATATATATATATATATATATATATATATATATATATATATATATATATATATATATATACATAGATATGATATGGTGATAATCAATATTGTATGGATTGATAATATTTGATCTTTTTGTTATCCACCATTGTAGGATGGGCCTTCTATGTTTGGTAATAATACATATAATATATAATACATATATACATATATTATGAATCTAAATCACACTCGCATTCCGGTGAACCTGTAGCAGTATTCTTTAATATTTAATTAAGGAATCTAAACAAAATTAACGTTTGTTTACTGTGTTGTTGATAGTTATTTGTTGTAACGATGGCTGTCTTGGGCTGTTTAATATTCAGTGTATTTGTGTCTCTTAATTTAGTAAAGATATTTCAGGCAACGTTCCATCTAAGTTGCGACCGTTAGACATCCCCGTGAAGCTGAATTTTCAATTTTTATTCAATCCAACGTTAAGTGTTGCTCGTCTCCGTAATGCTTGCGCAATACAGCGAGCACTGCCCGCTAATTTACCATTCGCTTAGAAGCCGAATGTGGATTTCAGGTCGGTGTATTTAAATATTTACATTAAGTCTATAATAATAATTACGTTCAATACATTGTGTGGCAGGTACAGAAGACTGTAAGAACTTTATGTGGTAGAATTAAGCATGTTTTACAAATTCTAAGAATGCATTTGCAAAAACTAGTATTTCCGACATGTATTGATGTATGCAGTAGTATGTACATGTAGAGTTATTTCTGTATATTATACGAGTATTTAAGTGGGTATGGGTTTCTTCAATTCAACGTCATAAACTATACTTATTAATTTTATTGAATCAGACATTATAGATTATTATCTTAAACTATACTTATTAATTTTATTAAATCAGACATTATATATTAGTATCTTAACCTGATTTACATCTTGGAGTGTTTATACCTTTAATATATGCGCACTTCAGTCTATAATTTGTTATATATTGTCCGTTTACAAAGTTTTCCCGATAGTCCAACATCAACATCTTAAAGGAAATTAAGTTATATAACCTGAAGAAGTCTCATATTTTTAAGTTCAGAAGCCATCTGTAATCCAAAGTAGTATTTGTCATTGAAAATATGAAAGTGAAAATGTACGAATACCCAGTTAATCAGCTAATAAAATGGATAATACCGGATTCGCATAGGTGTATATTAGGTCGATGAGAAATTGCGAAGGACTACTAAGTACAATATGATTTAGATGTATCTGTTTAACTTTACCTTAGTGTTGCAACATACTAGATTTGATATATCGCGCATATCTGTAATGTGAGAAATCATTGGCAGTTCATACATTGGTTTACAGTACGATTAGCGAACTATGCAGTGAGCTGTTATTTTCAACGGTCCAATCAGGATTAAATATTAAAGAGCAGTAGGCAGTCTTGTTACTGACAGGAAGCGCGCGTGCCAACGAAACCAGTCAATTATCGTATGAGTTAAGACACGCCCATGGAATATCTAGCTTATGTTCAGAGTAGCTGATGTATTAAACATGCTTCGTCTGACTTAGAACACAAATAGGATAAGAGTGACAGTGAGGCGGAATACGTTATATCGTGTCGCTGTACAACATCGCACCAATCGCCTTTACTGAAAGACTTACATTGTGAAGTCTTACCTACAGAAAGTCACGCTCAGGGTATATATTGTATCTTCTTGCGCTGCCTGTGGAAATCGTTCGGTCAAACAACAATAACAACCTACTTGTATTGCAACGTGAACTATGCAATGAGCTGTTATTTCAACGGTCCAATCAGGATTAAATATTAAAGAGCAGTAGGCAGTCTTGTTACTGACAGGAAGCGCGCGTGCCAACGAAACCAGTCAATTATTGTATGAGTTAAGACACGCCCATGGAATATCTAGCTTATGTTCAGAAGCGCGCGTGCCAACGAAACCAGTCAGTTATCGTATGAGTTAAGACACGCCCATGGAATATCTAGCTTATGTTCAGAGTAGCTGATGTATTAAACATGCTTCGTCTGACTTAGAACACAAATAGGATAAGAGTGACAGTAAGGCGGAATTACGTTATATCGTGTCGCTGTACAACATCGCACCAATCGCCTTTACTGAAAGACTTACATTGTGAAGTCTTACCTACAGAAAGTCACGCTCAGGATATATATTGTATCTTCTTGCGCTGCCTGTGGAAATCGTTCGGACAAACAAAAATAACAACCTACTTGTATTGCAACTTGAAGACGATTTCTGTACAGCTTCACAACAGTACAAAATATTTGTGCGGTGCATGGAACGTTGATATATGTAAGTAGCCTTTTAAATTACTTTAAGCAGTAACGCTTTCATCGATATATTTGTTATTTTAATCTTTGTAGAATGCAATAATATCTGTTTTATTTTACCGGTTAAGTAAATATATCGTGTTTTCGTTCTCTTAAAAAGGTGATCGATTAAGATTTTATATGTAATTTTGTTATTTTATCCAGATTTAAAATCTACACCGACGCGTTTGTTTTAACTTTGATAATTACTAAGGTGAATTGCATTAGTTCAGTCACAAATATGTTGTTAGTACAAATATTTCATTTAACAATATTCAAGGCTCGCACCATCACTTGAGGACTTGTCCTCATACAATGTATTTTGTGTTTCTATCTTGATGTTGACCTCTTTGTGAGAAGATAATTATAACAAGTTGTTTCTAAGAACTTTAAATGATTAAAATACTTATTTGCTATATAACGGATATTTGACGATACTTGTATATAGGAATAACGTCGAGAACATGCTATTAATTCGAAATTTATAATGTAACAAAATCTCTCACCACCGAAGGAAGATATTGCATTTTATTTTATGAGCACATTTTAATGGGCCTTTCGTCTAAGAATGAGATTTGATCGGATGATCATGATTTCATTGCATTTAGGTGTTTTTCTGTTGTGAGAAATTGTGTAGGTGTGATGGGTATCTTGAACGATCACAAACAGAAAAAAAAAATTAATTTAAAGATTAGTATCACCGATCTCAAAGAATTTCATTTCGAATGAACATGATCACAAAAACGATCTATTTGAGAGCTAAGACGCTGTCGCAAAGTCGCAATGGTAACTCTTTCAACTGGTAAATATTGCACGTTTATACATTCTGAATTCTCATCGATTTCATTACATATTTGCATAAATATGTTCTAATAGAAAGATAGATCCAAACAAGAAGTATGGCTAATATGTTTACAGGTATCACTGGAACATCACAAATTTCCAATGGTGCAACGAAATACAGTCTGTATGAGTTAGTTTTCTTGTTTCAAAATTGAGAAGGGATGTTAAAGTCGGTGATGTAATCAACGAAGAATTAGACGTGATTCAAAGCCAGATAGAAGCTTTGTGATCTCTTTGATGCGTATCGATAAAAAAAAAATAAACACCGGCGATAACAATTTTTTAAAACTTTAGATATGCATTCACGACGAATTCCACCTTAACTTTGGTATTTGTAATTGAGTTCACTATGATAGTTTTTGTGTACGATGATCGATTAAAAAAGTCTTGACTCAAGTTCCTGTTAATAAAGCTGCTGGAGTGGTTTCTCACAACTGCATTTTAAATCAGCATGGAACTCTAACCGACAAAGATCACAATAGGGGGAAAAATGGTTACTGTCAGTTTTGGTAAGCATATACCCTTGACGAAAACTAGATTATTTATGCGAATATTACGAAATTAACGAAACCTTTATAAATTTTTCGATATTTTATTAAATTATATGAATGACTTTGCTAACACAGTTTAAAATATAAATTAAAATTTATGAATGAATAATATGATAAGTGAAAGAATCATGGGACACTTCTTTCCATCACATAATTAAATCACATTATGCATGTGGTTACTTTACATTCAATAACGTTTACACTGCAATCCTACAAAAGCTACTTTTGGACTGGAACCAAAATTCCAATTCTGAAGTGCATTTGCTTAAATAAGAGCTATAACAACAAAAGTAGTAAAACCCACCTCATAAAATGTTTCTCATCAGTCACCTTCCATGAAACTTTTTGACGAGTATTTTATTTACATTTTTTCTTATTTTCACCAGACGTTACATCAATTTGTTTCATTGGTGAAAAAATCATCTTTGTTCACGTCGGCACAATCTGAATTTATGTAAAAGAATGAACTTATAAATCACCAGCGTATTTCCTTTCTTAACGATAAACACTTACTTATATACATATATGTTAAGTTTCCTTTCTGCTCCTTGTTCTGCACGTATAGGTAACCTATGCTATTCGTCTCTTGTTTCTGTTCTAAATCTCTCGGCCAACACCGGTTATGTATCAGAGTCTCTGCCTGTGTATGAATCAACTTAATTACAAATGGGAGTGTCTTGCGTCTTATAAATAATTTGATTGACATTTGCCAATACTGGAGCGGCATTATAGCGCATGAGTCGCCCTTCCCTCGACTCCAAAAATGGAAAGTAAATCACTACGTTTTACTACTGTTTTCATTCTCTTTATCAGAGGAAATTTTTGAAAGAAACAGTTCTTTGATACAGTCCTGTGTTGTACCAGGACACCAATATACATCAAACACATCGCATGATCAATGCGGTTGATGCGTTATGTAGGTTATTTAGGTGAAACCGGCTTTGCGACTAACGTGTGACACGCGCATTGAATCAAACCTGGACGTCGTGTAGGGAAGAACGGTATTAAAGAGGATTCAGAGTGTTCTTTCGATATTGGAGCTGATGGATTTTGGTTGTCAAAACAAGAACTTTCCTTATAATTGCTCAGTAACACGTTGAAGGTTCAAGTTAATTATCGTTTCATGTTGATACATCAGAGAGAAGTAGGTATTATAAAACATATGCAATGCTTGATAAAACCATTATGTATGAGGTATTTCAAAATGTTTTTTTTAAAACTCATATTATTAAACTTGTATACTCCTATTAAATTAAAATGAAATAAAATTCCTTAGCATTAGGTTGTGACATATTTTGCTATTTGTAAGCAATAAATGTTGCACTTCCCAAAAATATATCTATATGGCACGCCAAATCGTTCAAAATGGATGAGCTGGAGCAATCGTAGGGTGCGCTTGAGCAATCGTAGGATGAACTGGAGGAATCGTAGGGTGAGCTTGGAGCAATCGTATGGTGAGCTTGGAGCAATCGGAGGGTGAGCTTATATAAATATAAATAAGCAAAATAAGAACATACTGACATTTGGATTGACACAAACGTTTAAAAAAATAAGGTTAGAAGGTTCAAATCGTCCTAATTCTGCATTAAGCCTAGCAATCAAACAGTGAAATAAAACTTCAAAAAAAAAGGTATTCTTGTTAATGTAAACCTGGATGTTTTTAGGATGCCTATTAGTTTTTATTCTTCTTGCATTCCACAATCTGAAATCAAAGAACTGAAAATACTGATGGTTGATGAATTTAAGTGAGACTTAAGTTATATCATTCTGATGGAGTACACTAAGTTTTAAATACAGTCTGATGGTAGAGTCTACATTGCATACATTTTGATCGCAGAAACCAAGTTACATACACTCTTAAGGAATAACACAACAGATTAACCTTAGCAAAGTTTGAAGTCATTGCCAGTTTGTATTTCATGTTTTCATGGTATAAAATGTAGTTTCAGTAATAACAGAGCAACTTAATTGTCTTGACATCGCATATCCCAATGGTTTTACTATCCCACATCACCTCCACCTCCAGATGGTTCCCAAAACTATAATCCTATCACATGCAATCTGTGTATGAAACTTTTGTGAATTTTCAACTGGCAGTTCAGAAGAAAATAGATTTACAGGTAGATGGATGGTATATAAATATCTTCTGTTCAAGTGTAGGGATAACAAATATAGGTTTGGACTGCTATCTATTTAATTTTAGGAGTGGGGTACATGATCAATTACATAAAATTTCAGAAGGTGCCATATAATTAATTAACTACCCTTCTTTCTGCTGTCTTGTAAAGCACATGCTAGGTATAGGTGTCACTATTTCTGATGATATTACCCTTCCTGTCCACTAGATTTAAAATGTTCCATGGAATATATGCTTATATCATCAAGATGTTTGACATTTTTAATGATGTACAGAATCCACACAATTAATGAGGTGATCAGTCGTCAGTTCCACTGATATCAAGATGTTGTTTAAAGATTTTTTATGATCCAGCTTGGTAAACAGGACTATTAAGATCTTGATTTACTTTGATTATGAGTAAAACTCATGCATATTACTGTGCGTCTGACTGACTGCACTTGTTACCAATCAAGCAGCTATATTTCTGATCAGATTTAAATCTAGGTTATATTTTAATCAAGGTTATTAAATAGTTAAATATTATCAAGATGTTACACAAGTTTGTTCAGGATCAAGAGCCATACATATTAATGAAGTAATCATTTATCTGATTGACTTTAATGACCAAATTCTGGTTGGAGTTTGGTTCACCTTAAGCTTATATTATCTTTGTCAGACAAATTTATATAGTATGTCAGATCAGCACATATTAATGACATACCCTGCATCTAATTGGCTGAGATTTTTTATTTTCTTGATTCAGAGACTATATATATCGGATCCGGTTCTTTAAACTCTGTAAATGGCTTAAGATAAAAAAGGACATGAATGACTTCAATTATAAGCAGGAGTCTGTGCATATT